>BQMF02000083.1:600000-1157484 GCA_027922465.2 Turritopsis dohrnii | reverse complement strand
ACATGCTTCCAAATTTATGTGAGCATTGTACTTTTTTGACAACCATGGACAGTATGGAACAACCCATTGATTATCCAATTCAACGTTCTTGACCCTGACAGTACGGCCATCATTGCGTCTGCGATACATTGGATACCCATTTGCATTCATTTGGGTTGCATCACAAAATGGCTTTGGAAAATTCTTTGTGCAGTTACCGTCATCTCCCATACAGACTGAATTAGGGTTAGCATATCCACATGGACCATGAATCATACATGATCTGATGATGTTATGAAGTTCTGGGTCCTGCTCAGGATCTGGTATTTCTGCAGAAATTAAGCTGTCAATGTCATCAGCATTCTGCAGTTTATCCTCTTGAGCTAAATGTATAAGAATATGCGCATGAGGTAAAGAACGTTTCTGAAACTCAATAACATACAGGTGAGAAATGGCTTTCCCCAAAACACCATTTTTAGTAATATCCTCTAAAAGTGATTTTAATTTCAAATTAAAACACGTGCAACCAAGTCAGGTCGATAATGTGCGGGCTCATTATCCAAGTTTTCAGTAATTTCTCGCCATTTGGGATTGCACGTGAAAGTGCAAAACAAACCTGGTTTTCCCATTTTAGTGACCATAGCCATAGCATCTTGATAATTTTGTTGCATGCCTCTTGGACCACCCTGAAATGAAGAAGGTAGAATAACTGGTCTGCCTGCATTAAGGCCACGATTTTCTGCAACATTGGCAAGATGATCAATTAGGCCTTGATATTGTTCAACACGAAGAGCTGCCTGGTTCATTCGTATGAAGTTCAAACGATTAGATTCAATTTTGCAATAACTATCCACAGCATATTGTTGAAGTAATCTTTTACCTTTTAAGATGGGGCTAAATGCATCTCTAAATGCAAACCTGAATGTATAATATTGCAGCATGGTCGTGCGACGTTGCTGACCTACCGCATATTCTGTTACATGAGGAATGTCAGAACTCCAACCTAACTCTCCTCTTGGAAAAAATATAGGATAAACCATTGGATCCAGATTAGGCGAAAGTACTGGTAAATCTTGCAATGGTCTGTCTCGAGGGTAAACAACGATGTCCCGAGCCAAAGGTGGTGCACCATCTTCACCAACAAAAACAGCTGCTACTTCATCATGATGAGGTAGATTGTATCGACGGCGGTCACCGCCACTTCTCAAGTGCATTCTTATCTGGAAAACAAATAGAATGTTATGACATGCAGTTAAAGATCTGCTATTATTTTCTATTTCCACTTACTTCAGATGGCTGGCGATTTTGTTCATTTGCGAGTTGCAACTCCTCCGCCTCTACCTCACCCATGTGTTTATAAGCAGCTGCATATGGACTCTCCCTTAAAATGATATCTTGCAAAGTTTGCATGACTTCAGGGGAGCAACCTTGATTTTCTGGTCTTGCCATCCGCTCGTTGAATGCATCCATACCGTCATAAATATATAGTTGGCCATAGGATGGAGGAACACCTGGTGGTGGGTGTAAACTACCTGTTCGGTGGCATACCTGGCCATTTATACGAAAAACTGGTGGACCACGACCTGGTGGTACAGCCAATTTCGCACCCATAGAAGCAAAAGCAACTGAACTGTTGAACTTTCGAATATGTTCTTGAAAGTTCTTTGCTTGATTGTTATTGCCTACTAAAAGATGTTTAAGGTCATTAGGATAATAAATGTTATCTAAATGAACTTTACCATTGTGACAACACTTAAAATTAGTTTCCTCAGCAAACATTCTTGCACCACAAAACTGACAGACTTTGTCCATGGCACCAAGATAATGTAGCTCAGGCATTTGGTTTTGCCGAGCAGCACGATGCAAGAGAGGATTCGCATTTCGTCGAACAGCACGCCTTGCCCTCATGCGGTGGGCATTCTCATTCTGCCTGGCCAATCTTTCACCTGGCTGTTCAGCTTGACGATGTTCAACACTCCTTTGAGTATTATTGATTCTAAGTCTATCATTTTCTGATGAAGATTGGATGTTATTCACCTGAAGCTGTTGGCGCCTTGCTTCAGCTACATCCTCATTTGCATGCCTACGCTGAATAACAGAGCGCATTTGCTGCTGATCAGGTGGTTGCAAAACAAACTGGCCATTCCTAAAAGCTGCTTGGAAGCCAGGTATAATATTAGTGCCTCTTATATTAAACATTACAGTTGAGAAACACTAACAACAATAGATATATAGTAGAAAGAAATAACACCAGCAAAGAAAGAGCACAAAAAAAAACCTGGTGGAAGCGAAAACAAACCTTTCGTTCTACAAACTAACAACACTACTGTGGATAGCTAAAGAACCTAGGAGAAAGCGCAAAAAAGCTTTTGAAACGCTTCTCTAAAACAGCTGCATATACGTAAGTTTTAAAAGAGAAACCTTTCTTTCTACTTTCTTTCTATATCACAGCAAGGAACAAATGAACCTGAATAGATAGAGTTTGCTAGAAGACAGACACTAAATAGGCTGGGAAGGAAGGTTGGAAAGGTTGGAAAACCTTCGTGGAGTTTACCATCTTTAAAAATAATAAACACAATTACCTTGTTACGTAATTCTTTCGCTTTTGATGATTAAACAGACTTTATAAACTGGTAAACTTGATAAACTTGATTGATAACTGGTTAATTTGATCTATAGACAATTGCAATAGAAGACAGACACTCAATAGGTTGGGAAGGAAGGTTGGAAAGGTTGGAAAACCTTCGTGGAGTTTACCATCTTTAAAAATAATAAACACGATACCTCGTTACGTAATTCTTTCGCTTTCGCTTGATTGATAACTGATTAATTTGATCTATAGACAATAGCGATAGTCTATACTATTGTCTTTTCTTTCTGGAGCGTTACCGGAATGAATAAAAAACTTAATTTGTTTACTTTCCCAACGAAGGTCGTCGCTATAGTTTTCCCGTTTTCGGCAACCAATAAAAACGGCTAAAAGGAGATCACGTGTCAAAACAAATGTTAAAAAATAGGCATTGCAATAGTTTCTTCAATGGTCGGACTGCCGCTATATGACCACGATTAAGAAGATTTCGACCGCAAATTTGAAAAAAACACAACACTCTCTAAATTAAATGTGTTGCACACGATTGCGGATAATTATAAGTAGATTTTATTATTTCATTCAATGTCTGGGTAAACAGATTTGTTTTAAATATTACGACTTCTCTTTTGCGTATAAATATATATATTCTGTTATTGCTATTTGTTTGTGTTAAATCTTCTGCATGTAAAAAGCATGATTTCGCTAAATAGGTTATTTAAAGCGTTTCAATGATTCAAATTATTGATCATTTTGATGTTTGGTTGTGTTTAATGTCTCCAAGCGTTAAACATTATCCCAGGAGCAAATGTAAAGTATTTCAATGTTATCGCTGCTTAATTATTTTGATCTTTGGTTCTTTACAGGGGAAATTTATTTTATTTGCGATTCAGCTCACATTTGACTAAAACCATTAGAAATTGTTTACCCAGGTTTAAGAATTCTGCAACACAACGCATACTGAACATGGGTGGCGAGCGACGCCGCCATGGATGTTTTTGAGTTGCGATTCTATGATTTATTTTTTCGTCACGGGGTACGTAACGGGAATGGTGGATTTGACCTAATGTTTTCGAAGTTAAGTTCGGTAAAAAGTTTTTACCCGGGATACTAGTATATTATATATTAGTAGTACATGTTGTTGTTTTATAAGGAACATCTTTATAAGGAACTTGAGGCTGAAAAAGTCTTTAAAAATAAGGAACTATTAAGGAACTAACGAAGCTGAAATAAGAGTTCAAATGTAAGAAACACTAAAGAACTTTCTTTTTTATATGAATAAAACTAATAAAAACTAAACACAAGAACATCTATACCAAAAAGTCTGCAATCTGAAGTAGTTTGCAAGTTTACAAATTATGTACAACGCAAATTATCAATGGTCAGTTGCAAAGAATTAAATCAATGTCGTCTATATCAGCTTTACGGATAAAGTCTGTGGTGTTGTCAGTGTATGTGACTTTATATTCTTCTAAGACCTTGTTTAAATAGTCAATAGTTCCATAAAAACAACCATTTTTGTAATGTCCTTTGAGACTATCTTCAGAACCATCCGCAGTTATAAGACAGCCTGTCTTTTGCCATTACTTTTTTCTGAAGGAATCATAGGACGGATCGACTAATTTCTTGTAAGCTTCGCCAGCCCAACGGGTAATAAGGATTCTTCCTTCCTTGCTGGAAAATTTTTCTTCACTGTCATACCATCTTTCTGCATTTTCTTCTAAATCGAGCCATTCGTTGTGATTTTGCATGATGAGCACTTTAAGTAGTTGGGCGTAGCATCTAACGGTGGTAAAAAACTCAATTTAAATTGAGTTTCAAAAACTCAATTTGTAAAAAAAATTTTTCATTCATTGATTCAACACTATTAAACCAAAAACAAGCTGTCGACAAGACGCATTTGTTATCGTCTTTTGTATATTCGTCTTTTTTCAAGCCAATATCGACCACATTACGTAAATTTTCATTTAACCTTCTCTTTAACCATGTTTGTTTCTTCTAATCTTTTATTTGATATTCAGTTTCAAATAAGCGTCTTCAAACGGAAGGTTTCGCTATTTTATAAGTTGCAACAAGATCGCTCCACTGGTTTCGACGAATTCACAAATAAATTTATAGATTCCAGATATGTCGAACATCAAAATGTTCTTATAGATGAATTAACGTCTCAAAATTACATAATCATACGCGCAAACGTTGTGTTCATGGTGCGATCATCATGTCGTTAACACTATTTTTACACTTGGCAATTTTACTTCTGAATGTAGAAAACATTCCTTAATAGATGTTTTCGAAAAAGAAATAACCACAATTTTTTTTTTCAATAACAGATTTGACAGTTTAACAAAGTTTAGAAGACATCACTTACTGCCTGGGACGATGAACCTATCAAATTTCATTTTCGCCGTGTGTAAACCCAGCTTTAAACATGAATAATCCTGGCAGGTTGATCCAAAAATAGCGAAGAAAAAATCTGAACTTCCGATCGCGTTATAATTTATGCTGTTATATATCATTGGTCTAAACTCTGAATGAATTTGATACACAATGTAAAGAATCATAATAATACGAGAATGAATGAAGCACAGGAAAGAAAAACTATGTATTGACCATGCATTTTTATATTCATGCATAATATTTTTCGGAATTGATTTGAACGTTAATATAAAAGAAATCTACTGATTATCACCAGAAGGTTAAAACATCAACAGGTATATTTTAGTATATTAATGTAAGTATATTCATGAAAAATTTCATTTCCTTTCCCAACGATGTATTGCACGAACAGTTGCTGCAAAAACCAAAAGGCCAAACTTATTTTGATAAACTATTAATGAAGAATACCGTATTTACTCTATTATTCCCGCTGCGGGATTAGCATTTCAACCTCCTAAAAAAGGACGGGATTATTAGAGAGGCGGGATTATTGGAGAGGCGGGATTATAATTTCAATACCCTCGAAACTACAAAGATAAGTTTTCAAACAAAATATTAAGAGTTTACACAGTAAAAAAATGCGAAAAATCAAGTATAAATGTCAATAGCAATGATCATGTCTGATGACATCAACAATTAAATCGTCGTCATCATGAACGTCGTCCTCTGCCACCGTTTCCTCTCGCATCTCTTCAATCATATCAAATGGATTTGCCAAATCAGCCTTGTTATTCACAACCATTTCGCGGAAATCGTCAAGTTTCCCCTCGCAGCATTTTGCTTCTTTAAATACCAAAATCAAATTATCTTCTGATTGATCCGATTTATTTGTCAATCCACAAACTTTGAAAGATTCACGAATCATACTTGCGGATAGACTATCCCAAGCATTAATGATCCAGCGAACTATTTCTTCCAGCGGAGCAGCTTTAGGATTTCCTCCAGCTGTAAATTCCTGTTTACCACTTTCCAGCCAATCGTCATAGCACTTTGTGTACACATCCTTGAAAGGTTTGTTCCAGCAGACATCTGGAGCTTGAACAAATCCCGTACATCCACCAGGAATCACTGCAGGGTGAATCTTCAGCTTTTTCATAGCTGTTTTCGTGGCCTCACTTATGTGGCATTTGAAACTATCCCAAACTAACAAACGATCCGGCGTGAACATTGGGGCACCAATTACTCTGCGCAGATAATCTTCTGTGAGTTCCTGGTTCATCCAGTTTGTACCTTCAAACTTCAGTATTACACGACCGCCATGTGCTTTAACGAGTTCTGGCATTGCTCGTTTTCGTGGAAGTAATATATATGGTTTCAATTTGGTCCCATCTCCCTTCGCAGAAAGCATGACCGTAATACGGTTTTTATTGTGGCCAGCACCGCAACCTCTTTGGAACCCTTAGTAGCAACTGTTGAATTTGATAGAGCATCGTACCATAATCGCATGCAATTATACAGTTATCTGGATACGAAAAACGTTCTCGCAACGACCTGACATAAATGAAGAAACACAGAATCTTCTCGATATAGTCTGCTGGAGGTTTTTGACACACAGTTGTTGATCTGCGAAGAGAAAGTCCATTGCGATCAAGGAACTTTGACATCCACCCCTCTGATGCAACAAACTCATCTTCATCTCCTCCCACTTCATGGAGATATATTTCACGTGCTTTGTGTCGCAACCGTCCTCTGGTGACGCGCAGCTTCTTCGTTCGCATTTCGTTGAAAAACTTCAACACACCTTCTTCAACTAATTCATTCAAGATTTTACGCCCATTTCCATCAAGACGAAAACGCTTTTTAGGATTCACAACATCACTTAGACGTGTTTCTTGTTTCTTCCACTCTTGAACTAGTTTCCGGTGAATACCAAATTTCGTTGCAACAGCATTTACTGAATTTGTTTTAGCATATGAAACAACCTCTTGCTTGAATTTAACACTGTACTTTTTATGCTTCACTTTTAAATTTTCGTTGGTACAATCCGACATTTTTATTCTAATAAATAAATCGAAAGAAATTCCACATTCGAATAATTTAATTTGCCTGAGTGATTCGAATGATATTCGAATGTTTGAACGTTCGAACATTCGAAAACCGTATGTCATGACATATTTTCCACGTTTTTTTATTATCTTATTATACTAATTCGCAATTGTGCATCCCACTTTTATTTTAGAGAGTGATATATTTACTTTTTTTTGCACGGTCAAAACCTTCTTATTTTTTCCCTTTTCGTCGTAAAACCACGCAGCGGCGACAGACACTTTTTTTAATGTTACGTAATTTAAGTGTCGCGTTTCTTTCGGGAGACCAACACAATGCGCATAATACCTGGTAGAGGCCAAGAGACACTTTCTAAAGTTACGTAATCAGTATACACGTATACATGATACGTAATCGAAGTGTGACGTTTCCTTCGGGAAACCTATACAATGCGCATTTATTTTGATTTATTTTGATTGTTTTGATTGACGTGATGCTTTTGAACTAATCAAAATTGTTTTCCACAATCGGGCAAACTATAGCAACCAATTCGTTCAGAACGTAAACAAATTAATTTTTAATTTTCCAGTAAGGACGCTTGCGAAACAATATCGTATATACATAAAATTGTTTGTATTGTATTATCAAAGCGAAGATCAGGTAAACCGTTTGTTTAAAATTTTAAAATAGGCTACTTACTGGCTAATGTATGACGATTTTTTTTATTTAATTAGATCATTCTGTTGGTTGTGGCTGCTGCCCTGTTGATCGTTTTTTATTTGTTTATACGTACAAAATATACGTCAACGAGGTGAGATCTCTTTATTTGTTTTCATAGTAATTTAAAAACGGTAAACTTTACGGCGGTTTATCCTTTCCCAAGAGCTGTTTACAACCTATTACCTATTACTGTTTCTGTCTTCTAACACTTTTTCTATTTGCATTCCAGGTTCATTTTTTATACGTTAGTTGAAAAGACGTTAGTTTTTACATAGAAAGGTTTGTTTATTATCACAGTTTCGTCTATTTCTGTATATTGTATTAGTCAGTTTGCTTCTCTGCTTCTGCCTAGATTTGTGCTGTTTATTCACAGTTGGTAGCTATTTCTTTCTTTTTTTTGTTATTAGTGTTTCTGAACTGTGATGTTTAATATAAGAGGCACTAATATTATTCCTGGCTTCCAAGCAGTTTTTAGGAATGGCCAGTTTGTGCTCCAGCCACCTGATCAACAGCAAATGCGCTCTGTTATTCAGCGTCGGCATGCACATGAAGATGTGGCTGAGGCAAGGCGCCAACAGCTTCAGCATATTGTTATCCAGCCACCAGACATTCAGGCAGATAATGAACGTCTTAGAGTGAACGATGCTGAAAGACGTGCTCAGTATCGCCAAACTGAAGATGATGGTCAAAGATTAGCCCGGCGAAATGCTAATGTTCATCGCATGAGGGCAAGGCGGGGTGCTCAACGAAATGCAAATCCCCAATTGCATCGTGTTGCTCGGCAATACCAACTACCTGAGCTACACTATCTTGGTGCCATGGACAAAGTCTGTCAGTTTTGTGGTGCCAGGATGTTTGCTGAGGAAACTAATTTTAAGTGTTGTCACAATGGTAAAGTTCATTTAGATAATATTTATTATCCTAATGACCTTAAAGATCTTTTAGTAGGTGATAACAATCAAGCAAAGAACTTTCAAGAAAATATTCGAAAGTTCAACAGTTCGGTTGCTTTTGCTTCTATGGGTGCGAAATTGGCTGTACCGCCAGGTCGTGGTCCACCAGTTTTTCGTATCAATGGCCAGGTATGTCACCGAACAGGTAATTTACACCCACCGCCAGGTGTTCCTCCATCATATGGTCAACTATATATTTATGATGGTATGGATGCATTCAACGAGCGAATGGCAAGACCAGAAAATCAAGGTTGCTCCCCTGAAGTCATGCAAACTTTGCAAGATATCATTTTACGGGAGAGTCCTTATGCAGCTGCTTATAAACACATGAGTGAGGTAGAAGCAGAGGAACTGCATCGCGCAAATGAACAGAATCGCCAACCATCTGAGGTTAGTGGAAATATATATTTACTAAATACTGATCTTTCAACTGCTTTTGATAATTTGCTTTTGATTTTCAGGTTAGAATGCACTTGAGAAGTGGTGGTGACAGGCACCGATACAATCTACCTCAACATGATGAAGTAGCTGCTGTTTTTGTTGGTGAAGATGGTGCACCACCATTGGCTCGAGACATTGTTGTTTACCCTCGAGATAGACCATTGCAGGATTTGCCTGTTCATTCACCTAATCTTGATCCAATGGTGTATCCTGTATTTTTTCCAAGAGGAGAGTTGGGTTGGAGTTCTGACATTCCTCACGTAGCAGAATATGCAACAGGCCAGCATTGTCGTACTACCATGTTGCAATATTATACTTATAGGTTTGCATTTAGAGATGGTTTTAGCCCCATCTTAAAAGGTAAAAGATTACTTCAACAATTTGCTGTAGATTGTTACTGCAAAGTTGAATCTGACCGTCGTAATTACATTCGTCGAAATCAGGGTAATTTCCGGGTTGAGCAATATCAAGGGCTCATTGATTATCTTGAAAATGTTGCAGAAAACCGTGGCCTTCAAGCAGGCAGACCGGTGATTCTTCCTTCTTCTTTTCAGGGTGGTCCAAGGGCCATGCAACAGAATTATCAAGATGCTATGGCCATGGTAACTAAAATGGGCAAACCGGATTTGTTTTGCACATTTACCTGTAATCCAAAATGGAAGGAAATCACAGAAAACTTAGATAATGAGCCTGCACATTATCGTCCTGATTTGATTACACGTGTTTTCAATTTGAAATTAAAAGCACTTTTGGAGGACATTAATAAAAATGGTGTTTTGGGGAAAGCCATTTCCCATTTGTATGTTATTGAATTTCAGAAACGTTCTTTACCTCATGCTCATATTCTTATCCATTTAGCACAAGAGGATAAACTGCGTAATGCTGATGACATCGACAGCTTAATTTCTGCTGAAATACCAGATCCTGAACAGGAACCTGAACTTCATAATATCATCAAGTCATGTATGATTCATGGTCCCTGTGGGAATGCTAACCCTAATGCAGTTTGTATGGGAGATGATGGCAACTGCACCAGGGATTTCCCAAAACGATTTTGTGAAGCAACCTAAATGAATGCAAATGGGTATCCACTGTATCGCAGACGTAACAATGGCCGTACAGTGAGAGTAAGAAATGTGGACTTAGATAATCAATGGGTAGTTCCGTACTGTCCGTGGTTGTCCAAGAAGTATAATGCTCACATCAATTTGGAAGCATGTACCACAATCAAAAGTGTAAAGTATCTCTTTAAATACATTTACAAAGGACATGATCGTGCTAATATCGAGATTAATGAACGTTTGGAACATGACGAAATAAAAACGTTTCTGGATGCTCGATAT
The DNA here is from genome assembly GCA_027922465.2 of Turritopsis dohrnii. Lineage (NCBI taxonomy): Eukaryota > Metazoa > Cnidaria > Hydrozoa > Anthoathecata > Oceaniidae > Turritopsis > Turritopsis dohrnii. The sequence continues at coordinate 1,147,039 of BQMF02000083.1, read as the reverse complement.
GTTAGTGCGCCCGAAGCATTATGGAGAATATTTGAGTTCTCTATGCATGAAAAATCGCATACTATTAAGCGATTAGCTGTTCATTTACCTGATTGTCATCAAGTTTATTTTAGAGCTGGTGAAGAAGAGGAAGCTGCTGAAGGGGCATTGAATGATAGTCACCTTACAGCTTGGTTTAATCTGAATGTAGAAGATCCTGACGCTCGACAGTATCTTTACTCAGATATTCCGTACCATTATGTCTTCCATGGCAAAGAGAAAAAATGGCAAAAACGAAAAAGAACATTAAAGCCTATAGTCGCTCGGTTATATAATGCACGACCATCAGAAGGAGAACGATTTTTCCTTCGAGTTTTGTTGCTGCATGTTCCAGGCGCTACATCATTCGAATATCTACGTACTTTTGATGGAGTGGTTTACGACACGTTCCGAGAAGCGTGTACTGCCAGACGTCTTCTACAAGATGATGAAGAGTGGCACAATACGTTGGAAGAAGCATCAACCTTCCAGATGCCTCAACAGCTTAGACAACTGTTTGTCACGATTTTGACACACTGCGAACCCTCCAATCCTCTCGAGTTGTGGAACACATTCAAGGGGCATCTGTGTGAGGACTACACTCGAACATTGGCTGTTGCTCAAGCAGAGCAAAGGGTTTTGGGTTACATTGATAATGTCTTAAAACAATTTGGTATGTCGTTAACACAGTTCAATCTTCCAGAGTTGGTTCAGCAGATCCCTGAGGAAGAAGTCGATGTGAATATTTACATTGACAGGGCCCAGCAGGTAAGGCCTCAGCTTAACGAACAGCAGTTAGTTGTTGCAGATGCGATTTTGTCTGCTGTTTCAAATGTGCGCAATGGTTTAGCACAACCTGAAACATTATTTTATCTGGATGGACCAGCTGGCACAGGTAAAACATTTACATATAACTATGTTATTACAGCATGTAGAGCCAGAGGTTGGAAAGTTGCTACTGCTGCATTCACAGGTGTTGCAGCCACTTTATTATCTGGTGGTTGTACATTGCATTCCTTATTTCGTTTGCCTGTTCCTGTTTTAGAAAACAGTGTATGTAACATAACACCGACATCTAAACATGCAGAATACCTTCGAAGTATTGACCTGTTTCTGATCGATGAAGCCACAATGGTTTCTACGCATATTTTTCATGCTATAGACAGACTGCTTCGTGACATTTGCGGCAGTGATGCACTTTTCGGTGGAAAGGTACTTTTATGGGGCGGAGATTTTCGTCAGTGTTTGCCAGTTGTGAAGAAAGCAAAACCAACTGATGTTATTGAAGTTTGCTTGACAAGTTCTGCTATATGGGCATCAGTGGTAAAATACTCACTTACCGAGAATATCAGAGCCAGGCCGGAAGAACAAGAATTCTGTGCTTGGTTATTACAACTTGGTAATGGTGAACTGCCAACAAAACAAAATGAACCGGCTAAGGGTTCTATCGAAATCCCTGATTGTTGCGTTGTTCCCCACAACACTTCAATTATATCGGTGATGTATGACGATTTGGAACCTCACGAATACGCCTCAACAGCCATTCTGACACCAACAAACGAGCAATCATTGATCATTAACAATGAGGTGTTGGAAAGATTGCAAGGAGAGGCAGTTTGTTATTACAGTTCTGATGAAGTGGTATGTGACAATGAAGATGAGCGGCAAAATTATCCGCTTGATTTTCTGAACAGCATAACACCTTCGGGTATGCCTCCACATTGTTTGAAACTTAAAGTTGGGGCTATTATTATGCTTTTGAGGAATCTGAACATCAAAAAAGGTCTCTGTAATGGCACCCGCTTGATTGTTCGTGAATTATCTCATAATTTCATTAAAGCTGAAGTTTTGACAGGGTCAGCAGTTGGAGAAATCATTTTCATACCTAGGGTTGAACTGTCACCTTCAGATACAGGTATGCCTTTTATATTGAAACGCAGACAATTGCCTATCCGTTTGGCCTACTCTTTCACTATTAACAAGAGTCAAGGTCAAACATTTGATAAAATTGGTTTGTTTTTGCAGAGGCCGTGCTTTTCTCATGGTCAACTATATGTAGCATGTTCCAGAGCAAAGGCATTTGATAATGTGAAAATCAAAGTTGCTGCTACTGGGAAACAAGGTTATATCAATGGAAATGTCGTCTTTCCACAAGTATTACAGTAACTTTATTCTGCATATCTTTTTTTTCATCTTTTCATATCCACAAAAGTATTGTAATGTTGAGTGAGTTACAAAAATACCGGAAATGAAAACACTGCTTTTCCAGTGAGCATTTTGATATCCTCACTCATTTGGAGAGTGACTATCATTGCAGTTGTCTAAAAGCGGCTTTTCGACTAAGTTGGTATACCAACTCTGTGACATTGTGTTGCTCAACTGCAGTGGTGGATTGAGTGATGCTATTTTGTTAAATCACTGACAATTACTTTGTGGTAGTGCTGAAAATAGATGATATGCTTTTATTGTTACTAAACTATTTTACCTAAAAAACATTTTATTTCTGTACATTTGTTTTTTTACGTGGAGTACAAGTCCCATTGACTTACGTTCACGTCGTGTACTCTGTTAACATGGGTTGTGCATGCTTTTTATCAATTCATCGGAAACAGATATCATCTTACTTTGGTTTTTTAGAGTCTATTATGAGATAGTCCTTGCATGCACAAACCATGAACCAAAAGTCAGGGCATTCATGCTGTTGTCTTTTGGAAGTGTAATCCTTAGTTTTTTTTATTTTAGTGAATTAATATTAATAAAAAAAATGGCTGATGAGTCAGCACAAAATGGTAATAATCTTTCTGCTTTTTTCATTTTGAAATAAGAATGAAATATGATTTTGTCATATTATGATTTTTGTTTTATTTTAGTTTCTAAAAGCTCAGTTGTGGATAGTAAGTATTTAGTTTTTTTCATCATATTTGGGATTATTGAAGAGGTTATTAAATGTCTTTGTTATTTTAGTTGAAGTTGACGGTGAAGAAGATGGTGGTAAGTTATCAAATGAAGCTGTTAATATTATACAAAAAATAAAGGGTTGTTTATTTAAAACTACTTTCTTTTATATTTTAGTTTATGATATATCCAAGAAAGGTAAAAGGACTTATTCATAAATACCAGAATGTCATCAATGTAGTAATTAGGTTGTTAATACTTTTCCTTTCCTTTCAGAGGAAGAGGATTTATTAAAAGAAGGTAAGTTCTTATATTCTTTTTGCTGTTTTTTGGATATTACTGTCAATATATTGTAATTTCATTCTATTTCATTCATAGATAAGGAGATCGGAGCGAATAGTGGTGGTTTGATATTTTCCTTCTTAACATGTAGAATGCACTTCAATAGATGTAGTATTTACACTGTTCATCTTTCATGTTATAGGGCACTTAGTCCAAGCAAATGGCCAGAGTAAGCGTTTATTTTCACTAATACATGTTGGCTCTTGACATGGACTTGATGATATTTGCATTTTTTATTATTATTTTAATTTTATCTTCCTCTTTAGAATCACAAGATACCACATGTTGTGAGTTGTGAAGTTTTGCGTATAAGCCATACTATTTGTTTTTTTATTGTCTTAACTGATACTTAACTTTCTATCATTTTATTATAGTGACACGACAACACTTCAACACATACAGGAAAGCCCATCCTGGCTCGAAGTCCAGGAGGGCTTTCCAAATATGGAAAAAAAATGGGGGGCGTGACCGGGAAGGTTACGTCCCCCCACAAAAAAAAATAATAAAAAAAAAAATTTTAAATATTATGAAATGAAGTATAAGGGGTCAGTCCTCACTATCTTTAAGTGAGGGCTGATTCCTTATACGGTATGGAGTTACCATACACTCAGGTTCAGTTTTCATTAAAATTAGTTTTAAAATGTCTATAATCAAATTCTCGAAATGAAAAATAATCAAGTGAACTGAACCAACAAATTAAATTTAGACCGTGAATGGCTGATTAGCGCCCACTTACTTAAGCTTCCGAATAGTTTTTCTAATTTGTGTTTTAGGGAATAATGGGTTGTTTAATCAGTCATTTGCGGTCAAGTGTATGGTAATTCCATACCATAGTTTATTTTAGTTTATTTTAGTTTATTTTAGTTTATTTTAGTTTATTTAGTTATTGTAGTTTATTTAGTTACAAAAAATATGTTGTTATATACGGATTACTCTTTATTTAGTCGTTGCAAATCACTTGCGAATCTTATTCTATAAGTCTGTTGTTATCTAAATGAGAGTTCAGGTAGAGTTGGAATACATACTTCCTTTGATCTTTATTTCACTATGTTTTGTGAAATGACATTACAGGTTATGGTTTAAGAGAAAACTTCTTTGTCAGTTTGAGAGATTCTATTCCTTAAAGTTAGTTCATTTAGTTTATTGAGGATAAAGAGGTTATTGTCCGTGTTAAAGATAATGAATGGAATATGCTGATGTCAGCAGAAATAGAACAATGGAGCGAAATGTAAATGAATAAATAAATCTTTCCTAACTGACAAAATTGACTAACTTAATTCATTATCTTTAACTTATATTTATTCAGATTCTTTAGATTTATAGTATCTTATTGAGGTCAACTTGGTGTTGGTAGTTCATGGGAAAAACCTTTCCTGACAGTATCCTATGGATAACCGTATCTACTATAGTCTAGATAGCATTGTCAAGGTAATTGTGAATGAAAGTTTAGTTGGAAGATATATTGTCGGCTGCACATTTCGGATTTTAAATTCAACCTTAACTTTATTTATTTATTTTTTTAGATTCTTTGGTTTCGCTTACGAATGATATGTCATCAATTTTTAAAAATGCACTTTTCGGAAGATCCGATAATTCCAACTGCATGCGTACGTAGATGCAATGCACTCACTATTCACCGAGAATTATCATTTCCAAGAATAAATGGATTAAACCAAAAAACGCATTGGAAGACCATTAACGAAGTCGATATAAACGCCCCCCTCGAATAGACGCCCCCCCCCCCCTTTTCAGGAGATTTTTAAATAAACGCCCCCTCTATTAGACGCCCCCCTCGAATAGACGCCCCTCTCTAGAGACACACTAATTAAGGCATGTAGAACTACTACATTGCATTGTTTCAGCCTCAATGTTTTCATTTTGTATAAAAATATGGAAATTTGCGATAGACGCCTTTCTTTTTAAATTTTAAACTAACAGTTGGAAACTTTGTCTTTATTGACGATGATCTTGAAGTTTAATTTCGTATATTTTTTATCGATGTTTATATTTAGTTTATATTTACGAAAAAGAAGAGTTCACAAAAATTCAATAGACGCCCCCCTCTTTTAAACGCCCCCTCGAATAGAAGCCCCCCTAAAAATTCAAAAAATTTAATAAACGCCCCGGGCGTCTAATCGAAGCATTACGGTAACCTTTATTTGGTTTATTTATTTATTTATTTGTTGATGCTATCTTTGTAGTAATGTCAACACTTTTTCATGAGAATTTATGTTTCTGCTGAACATTCTATGACATTTTTTGCTCACCCTTATAGTCAGCATTTCCAAATTTTTATCCGTGTTAAAACCATCACATGCATTTTTATCAGTTCTTAATTTAATTTTTCGTGAATTGGACGCATGCTGAACATGAGTGGCGAGCGACGCCGCCTGGGCGGCTAGTCTTATTATAATAATCCGCGATTGTGCATCCCACTTTTATTTTAGAGAGTGATATATTTAGTTTAAATTTACGGTCATCGTCCTCTTATGTGCGCGTAAAACCACGTAGAGGCGAGAGTCACTTTTTTCACGATCATTCCAAAAGCACGTGGCATCATTTGACGTCAGTTTTTTATGATCACGGGGAATCATTGCATTGCATCCCCAATCGAACGCGACGTTTTTGGGGAAATATCTCGAGAACCAATAGGGATAACTGACGTTTTTTGGGGTCAGCGATACGGGTGATGGGGTGACCCGTCATTTGGGCCTAAATTTTGTTTGGTACTGCGGATATGACGTTATCGAAATCTTTGATCAGCGATATCTCCGCAACGGTTGGTCGTAGCGAAACGATCCCATACATTTTTTTTGATCAGTTTCTTGAGCTCTACAACATGGTTACATTTTCCGTTTCCAATTCCTAAATTGAAATTTTCATCACGAGGATCGTTCACGGGAATTGCGATTTTGACCCACCCTTTTCAAAGTTAAGTTCGGTAAAAAGGTTTTACCTGGGATACTAGTCTTATTATACTAATCCGCGTGTGTGCATCCCACTTTTAATTTAGAGAGTGTTTGTTTTTTTGTTTTTTAATGGTCAAAATCTTCATAATCGTGGTCATATAGCGGCAGTTCGCCCACGCAAGACACATTCACGATTAGTATAATAGCACGTGGCATCATTTGACGTCAGTTATTTCTATGATCACGGGAATCATTGCATTGCATCCCCAATCGAACGCGACGTTTTTGGGGAATTATCTCGGGAACCAATTGGGATAACTGACGTTTTTTAGGGTTGGTGGCACGGGTAATGGCGTGACGCAACATTTGGGCCTGAATTTTATTTTGGTACTGCGGATATGACGTCATCAAAACCTTTGATCGACGATATCTCCGCAACGGCTGGTCGTAGCGAAACGATCCCATACATTTTTTTGCTCAGTTTTTCAAGCTCTACAGCATGGGTACACTTTCCATTTCCAATTCGGTAATTAAAATTTTCGTCACGGGGTACACACACGGGAACGCGTCGTATTTCTGCAGATTACTTTCGAAATTAAAGTCGTAAAAAACTTTTACGCGAGATACTAGTACCAATATTTAAGCCGTAAATCGACTTAATCCCGCATGCGGGATTACTAGAGAGGCGGGATTACACGTTCAACCTCGGAAAAATAGGCGGGATTACTAGAGAGGCGGGAATAATAGAGAGGCGGGAATAATAGAGTAAATACGGTAATAACTCAAATGGTAAGTTGCCATTTCTTTATTTATTCAATTGGTCAGTTCTAAGAAGTGGGTGCAACCCTGCAATCAGTTTGAATTTTTATTTTCAATTCTATTGAAACACTTTCTTAGGTGCAAGCACATCAACGACGTCTGATACGGTTGAAGATGAAATGGACTGTTCCATTGTTGAAAATACTGAATTTTCTTCGTCGAGTGAAGATAGTAAGTATTCATTTTTCAATTGTGAAGTAGCTATTTTAATTAACATTGCGTTTTTCAGTTGTTGACATTCAAATTTTTGCATTTATTTAGTAAAAATGACTTTTTCATTCTTCTGCTGACAGATTCACGCCATGAAACTACTACTTCTAGAATTTATAAGTTTTTAAATGTTCTCCTTCTACTTAATTCAGGTATAGTCGAACCAGATGTTTCAAACGAATGTAATGATATCGAATCTGATGAAGATGATGAGTTAAATCGATGTGATTTTGTTCAAGCTAGTTCTGTCCAGTCTTGTTCTGACGATCCGGATCCTGATAAACTGGGGTATTTTTATCATGTTTTAAATTTTTGATTATTTTACTATAGTTTTAAAATTCAGTCAGTCACGAAATAATTTAGATTTGTTTATTTTCTCTTTCTCTCTTTTTTCATCAATAAGTAAATGTAATATGGCACAACTTGTGTTGTTGTTTTTTTTCTAGCGTGAATCAGCCAGTTATCATTGATGCTTCCACAAAGAAAATGGATTATCGTGCATTAAACAACGATAAATACTCACGTGAATTTACTTGGCTTAACTACAATTATGCAGAAGAGGGTTTTAAATGTAAGATTTGTGAGCTGTTCCCTCCAAGTGGTCAAGGCTTTGCTCAAGTTAAATTTTCCCAATGTGCCCTCCGCACGTTAGGCGATCATCCAAGACGTACCTTAAGTGGATTAATTTTCGCGTGGATTAATTTTCGCGTTTTTCGCGATTTTTGGACATTTTCGCGAAATTTAATCCACGCGAAAATTTTTAGGACCCTCGATTCGCGAAAATTAATCCACGCGAAATTTTTGGGAATTTTACAATCGCGAAAATAAAAGCTCGCGAAATCAAAGAAAAAAATCAAACTTTTGTACTTCATAAAGTATTTTTACTTTTGTCTTTTCTAACATCAAAAATACTAATATAATAATTAATCAATGATAACTGGATTGTTGCATGTTTGTTGCACTCGAGTAAGAGTAGCTTCTTTGTAGTTTTTTGAAAGCTTTTGAGTGAAATTGTCTGCCTTTGTTCGATTAAAAAACACACATCTCTTTTCTAAAATTGTTCGATTTTCACAATTTATATAATCGCGAAATTAAATAACAAAGGCCTAATTCGCGAAATTTAATCCACGCAAAAATTTTGAAGACCTTTGATTCGCGAAAATTAATCCACGCGAAATCTTAAAATTCTCGTCTCGCGAAAATTAATCCACGCGAAAATTAATCCACTTAAGGTACGTTACTTACACACCATGAATCAATAAAACACCAGTCAGCTGTTAAGCAATATGAAGGTATTTCAGATTTGAACCTATGGTTTTCAGTTTGGTTTTCAGAAATTCATCATTTGCTAAACTGTTTCTACCTAAGTTTCTATCACTCTTTTTACAGCATCTTTTAATAAAGAATTGAAACATTGCATTCGCTTGACATAATCATTAACTGATGAATGACGATAATACATATTGACTGACAAACAGGACAGAACATGAAGAAATCGTAAGGAACAAAACGAGTAAATTACAATACAATAGTACAATTCAACCTTCTTCTGAATTACCTATAGAGAAACATGTAATAGATCATGCACAAAATTCAAGATATTATATCTTTTTTAGGTTTTAAAACACAGCATAGTCTTGAAAGCTTGAAGGAGAAAAATACAAGGCAGGAAATCAAAGAAGCGGAAATAACTGAACAGGCCCTCTTAAAATTGTTGAAAATTACAGTTTTCATGGTAAGGAAACACTGGGCTCATACCACAAATTACGCAGATTTTGTAAGATTTGTTGGTACAGATTTGCAAGATGAAGTGCTACACAGTTATTTGGAAATGGCTGATTCTCACAAAAATGCAACATACCTTTCGTCAAATACTGTCAGTCAATTCCTTAAATGTATAAGCGATTGGATGTTAAATCAGACACTAAGTATCGTTGGTAAATGTGATTATCTAACTATCATGCTCGACGAATCCACTGATGAAAGCAACCGATCAGAATTGTCATTAATTGCGCGAATTGTTCGGGAAGGTAACATAGAAAACCACTTCCTAGATTTAAAAAGTCTTCCAAGATGTGACGCGTCAACAATTTTTTCTACAGTGGAAACTTACTTAAATGAAAAAGAAATCAGCATCGATAAAATCAAATTTGCTGGCATGGATGGCTGCTCAACTATGGCTGGGGAACACAAGGGCGTCAGATCTCACTTTGAGAACTCAACTCCTTTCTTTCACTATATTCATTGCCGAAACCACCGCTTAGCTCTTTGTTTTTCTCATCTCATACCTAAATATGATGATTTTAAGAACTTTGACAGCTTGCTTTTGAACCTTTTTCTTCTTCTTAAGAACAGTACAATTAAACAAACTATTTTTGAGGAGGTTCAAAATGCGTATGGATTACAATCTTTGAAACTCATAAAGGCAGCTGTAACACGGTGGCTCAGTCATGGGAAAGCATCTGAGAGAGTCTTAGATCGTTATGCAAGCCTTGTTGCTACTCTAGATGAAATCTATCTTAGAAACTATGAGCCAGCTGTTCGTGGGCTGCGTGATGAACTCTTGGATCCTAAAAATATCGCTATGTTGTGCTTTTTAGCAGATGTTTTAAAGTCTACAAACCTATTACAAACGATTTTGCAAGGATCAACGTTAAATTTTTTGAAAATTTCTCCAGAGGTGCAAAAATTAATTGCATTTTTGAAAGAAAAAGCTGAGAGGCTTCGAGAATCCAAGGGTTGCTATTTTGATCGTTTGGATGAATTCATTGGTCATGCGTCGAAATCAGCAGAGCGTAGATTTAACACTTGTTCCTCTTCAGAATTCAATGTTAGTTCTTTTATCGATAAAACGATCAAACCTTTTATTGAGGATCTAACAGAGGAAATAGAAGAAGCTTTCCAAATTCCCGAACATTTGAAAGGATTTCAAGCTGTGGACCCGGCATCTATTCCTGAAGATAGCGAAAGCTTAGATGCATTTGGTAAAGAAGCTATCGAAGCACTTGGATCATTTTATGGTCAACCAGTGAATCTTCGGAATGTTTTGTATCCACAGATTGTCGATGGTGAGGCCCTAACAACTCAGTACAAGGTTTATAAGAAGTTTGTCTTAAAGGATCGGTTGAACTATGAAAATCAGCAAGAATCCAAACTGTCAGCAATCGAGGTCAAATTGAGAAATGCCGAAAAAACGAAAGCCACCTTATCATTTTTCTCAGCAAGAGAAAATTAATCAAAATTGAGAAGGATATAAAGATGCTGCAGAAACAGAAGGAACACACGTTCACTATTCATTTGACATTGCCTCGAAATCTTGGTTTGGCTCTTCAATTTCAGCAAGTCATCGGGATATTTCTGTCATCCTCATTCTAGCAGGTCTGATTCCTCCGTCAACTGCTGAAGTGGAGAGATCTTTTAGTCTGATGAAATTGATTTGTATGAAATTGAGAAAATCTATGACTGCAGAAACTTTATGTAACTGCATGAGAATTTGCAGATTCAGCGAGCTAACTGAGCATGATTTCAACGAAATACTCAGAGAATGGTTAAAGGCAGAAGATACCAAAACTAAAACAAGGAAAGTAGCATCGCGACTTAAAAGTTAAAGCGAATAACATTTTTCTAGAAATTCGTGAGTTTTATAGCATCGGCGCACAAAATATTGATACGAACTCGCAATGGAAAAGATCGAAAAAACTATTGGGTAACAGAGCCAAATGATCATTTTCCTTCCATCTAAGATGCCCAAAACCGAAAATGTTTCCGCTCGACGCCAACCATGATGGCGCTATTCTAATCAGTTTATCTAAAAGTTCACCGCACTACTTTCAAAATGTTTTCGCCGGCCCTGTAGTAATGATATTTACATATTTTTAGTTGTATCTTTTTTAGTATTCTGTTAAGAAAAAGGACATCTCATCATTTTATTGAATCGATGAGAGCAAACAAAGCTACGAGGATTATAAGCCTAAACTAGTATCCCGTGTAAAAACTTCTAACATCCGCCAAATGATACATTGCACCCCCTGTGTTAAAATGGTGCGAAAAATGAAAACTCGTAATGGTGAGAACAGAAAGTGTATCCATCTTGTAAAGCTAGAAAAACTGATAAAAACATTTATGGTGTTGTTTCTCTATGACCAACCGTTGCGGAGATATCACCGATCAAAGATACGTCACACCTACGTTGACTTGAAAAACTCAATTTTTTTATAAAAACGGTGGTAAACAAAAGTGCTTGGAAAAACCCCTGCTTTGTGATAACGGTTTTCAGGATAACCCTTTTCGATCATTTCGTATGTTTTTTGAACATTCATACTGAATGGAAGAGGAGACTCATCAACATTAAATCTTTCTTTCAGTAAAAATCTTCCCCATTTGCTATCATAATGATCATTCAAACCCTTTCTAACAAATCTTTCACGCGTAGTTTGATGCCATTTTTCCAAATCTTTGCGAAACGATTATTTACTGCGATTTGTTTCACGCGCTCTTAACTTTAAATTGTGATGTTTTATGAAATTCGCAATGACATGCTTTTGGATAGTAATATCTGGATGGTTTTTTCTTGTAAGATAAATAATTTATCTGGCTTTGCACCAAATCCAATTAAAGTCAACTCTATAACCGCAAACTCTTGCTTTTTTGTAAGTATCAAGCAATTCTTTGTACAAATCAAGATACTTTCTAGCTGGACTTATTTTGAATAAATTTTTATGTTCACTGGCTGCTTTGTCAATAATTTTAACTTCATCTTTCACCCAATTAGAGACCATTGATTTACTGATTTTGAATGTTTCGGTAACGTCAGCAGGAGATTCACCTCCATCAACAGCGTATATGACTTTTGCTTTGAAATGCGCTGGATATTGCTTTCTAACATTCTGACCACGTGACATCTTTTGCTTTTTTTTCCCACTTGGACTTGGTTCGTCGTCGACGATAATGATCTCCTCATTATTTTCAAGACATCTCCTTCAAAGAGCTGGAATTACTAATTCTTTTTCGGCATTCTCCTTCTCAGCTTGTTCCCGGTTGTTCCTGTTCAGGTACTTCTGGAGACACTTTATTGTGAATACACTTTAAGTGAACAGACAAGCCTTGTGGATTTACAAACTCTTTGGAACATTCTTGACATTTCAACTTTTCCCTTTTTAATTAAAATGAAAACAACAACAACGGTTTAGACAACGTTTCGGGTGTTCGCACACCCATTTTCAAGTAAATATAATTGTTGTTACAAAATTTTTTTTATACAATTTTTAAAATTTTTTATATAACTAATTATATAAACATACAAAATGCAACTGTACACGCTCAATTAAATAAATACAATGGTGCAGATCTGATATTATTATTCAATAATGGACCATCTCGCATTATGAATAAACTCTCTTTAATTTCCAAAAGATAACGGTTATTCCCTCGTGCTAAAATACTGAAATCGTCAAAAGATGGAGAATTGGCACATTGTTTTAGGTGGTCTTTAATGGCTGTCTGCTGGGATGACGTAGATTTCTTACCTGTTAATGGCGATACACCGAAGTGCTCGCCGACCCGAACTTTAAGGTGACGTGACGTCTCGCCAATATAGGTAGCGTTGCAGCTACCGCACTTATATTTGTAGATGACGCCAGACAAAAGTTCCTTGGGGATGATGTCTTAAAACCGAAAGAAACTGGAAATTCGAGTGTGAGTCTTAAAAATAACAAATAGTTTACAGCAGGGTAAGGTGCTTTTAAACAATTTCTCCAATCTAGTCCTAGTTTGTACCGACGTGACGCCTAAATATGGGAGAATGATTAAAATCTTTTTCTTCTCTACAGTATGCATAATTTCTTTGACACGTTGTGATGATTCGAAAAAACGTTTTGTAACTTTATCAATGCAATTTTCAGGATATCCGTTACGAAGAAAAATACCTCTCAGTTTTATAACCTCTTTGGTCTATTTTTCACGAAGAGGTTATAAAACTGAGAGGTATTTATTCTTTACCATACTACATCTCTAAGAATTTTTCCTTGTTACTTCGTTAAGTGTCAACAGTGTTTTTATTTCTTGACCCCGATGAATCACAGACCTTGAAAATCCAAAATCACCCAATGAGGTTTGTTTTTTCGTTGACATGTCTTCTCTCCACTTTCTTCTCCTCACACTCATGACACTCTACTGTAATAAATTTGATTTCTTTTTAATCACGCAATACATTTCAGCCAGCAAAGTGTAAGCGACTGCTGTTTATAAACAGGTGCTATGTAATTGTCAAGATGATTGAAAATGGAAAAAGCCGACTTTTTTTATTTGTTATTCACAAGTTTTACTATAGTTTATTTTGATAATAGGATATTGATCAGTTATTGTTTTGTTACTGAAGTTAAGTTATTTGTTTATTTCAAAATTAGTGTCTATAAATTTTCTGTGTAAAAACAAAGAATTTTTGGTAAAAAAGATTGCTTAAAAAATAATGAACGAATTAAGGAACGAATTAAGGAACTGTAAGGCTCAAAGTCTTTAATAAAATAAGGAATTTCAGCCTCACCAAAAAGGTTCATTATAAAAAAAAAAACATGTAGTGGTATAATAATGTGAACCAACCAGGTTAAATTAACAAGGAATAAAAGCAAAACAAAACGAACTAGTCTTTACAAAATTATTTCAAAGAATTTATCTTGTTGTAAAGTTAAATTAGTCTTTAAAGCCTCGTGCAGACTATCTAATTTTTTCTACTTTAAAGATCGTCCTAGCAGAGATCTCATTTCTGGCATTGTTTACAAGTTTTCGTGTGGTTGCTGCAATGCTTCCTATATTGGCCAAACTAAGCGCCATTTTAAAGTCAGAATGAGTGAGCACATGGGCATTTCTGCACTTACTGGCAAAGCTACTTCGAGTGGAATTCTCACTGCTATCCGCCAACATGTGTCTACTTCTGGACACTCGGTTGGTTATGATGCATTTAGTATTCTTGCTCACGCCAATAGTTCATATTTATTAGAACTTAAAGAGTCTCTTTTTATTTTACGGGAAAATCCGGTTCTAAACCGGACTATACGTTCTGCTCCACTGTATCTTTATAATTAGCTTCCTTTTTTCTTTCTTTCTTTTTATCACGCTTGTTAATTTTCTTCACTTATTTAAACTCCTTTGAGATTGTTTTTGTATTTATTAGTTCCTTTTATGGAAAAGATTTATTACTTTACGACACTTATATTTTTGTATAAAAGAGCTATACCTTGTATAAAAAGTCTGTACTTGATAATGGGCGTTGAACGCTCGAAACGTCGTACAAAGATAAACTTGGATGTGTCAAAGAAATTTGTCGTTTTGTTTTGCTTTTATTCCATGTAGTGGTATATATACTTACTTGTGTTTAAAGAAAATCACAGAAAAGTATGCTTCGTTTTTTATCGAAGCATTCCTCCATGGGTTAGATTTTAAGTTGAGAAACTTTCGTAAGCAGAACCTATAGCAATTTTTCAGCTTTCGCGAAAGTTTATATATGCTGAACTTAGCAATTTGCGAATGTTTATGCTAGCAAATAAAAATCTAGAAAATTCATTACGTATTGTAAATATAAGAAAAGGTTTTCTTGAAAAATCCCTGTTTCTTAATATTTCATTTTTTTAACTACTAGTGGCACTAGTGGTTTATGCTTTCGTAGCGCATCTTGTTTTGTTGTTTTTTTCATCTTACTGTCCAAACCTAGTCATATTTGTTTCTCCAATTTGATTGGTTCATACAAAAGCTGTCTTAATGTTCATTGGGGCATAAAGCGCCACTATTTCGTAAGGGTGCTAATCTATATATTAATAGCCGATTCTCCGTTTGTCTGTTACGCAAAATGGTAGATTAAGTTGTGAGCGAAATTATTTTTTTTGTGTGTGCGACGTGAGTTTCAAGCAAATAATACATTGCAACCCCAATCGAACGTGACTTTTTTTGGCTGATGAACTTATAGGAATAACGTTTTGTTTTTATTATTATTGTTAGTTTCATATTCCAAGGACCACCGTTGACTTGGCTTTGAAAACAATACATCAACTAAATACAAAGAAACTAACTGATTAAACATTTTGGACAA
Organism: Turritopsis dohrnii; assembly: GCA_027922465.2. Classification (NCBI taxonomy): domain Eukaryota; kingdom Metazoa; phylum Cnidaria; class Hydrozoa; order Anthoathecata; family Oceaniidae; genus Turritopsis; species Turritopsis dohrnii. The sequence goes on along the minus strand of BQMF02000083.1, from coordinate 1,131,766 downwards.
AAAGCAGCAGTGGCAGAACGTGGCAGCATCTGTGGGTTGTATTGATTTTTAAGCTCTGGATACATACAGCTCAGCTCTGTTTCCTCTTCAGCTCCAACAACATACAAGTATGCCTTATCTACCCTCTGCCTGAGCTTTATTATGTGTGATATTTCTCTAGCTTATTTACTTGTATAGTTCTTGGCTGTATTATCAGTGTCTTGAATTAGGAATGGGGACTTACTATTTACGATAGCAAATTGAATCTTATATACCTTGATTGTCTTCAAATTTCTGCTTTCAGTTATGTTTGCTAATTTTGGTAAGTTTAGGTCATAATTTTCATAATCCTTATCCTTGTTTACTTTTTGTGTTTGGGAAGTCTTGGTAATTTGGAAGATTGACCGTAAATGCGTAATCACTGTAATATCTGAAAACATATAAGTTTGATGTTATTTTATTCACTAAGTTTATTGGGAGTTAATGTAAGTTTCATATTGTATCAGTCATCCTTTTATAATGCCCTGGCGTGTATACGTAATTTTTAAGTTTCTGAATAAATCTTTATAATCTTTTCATGAAATTTAATTCAGGTAATGCATGTTTCTAAATTAAAAAGATCACAATGACACATTGTTACTCAAATTAAAGCACAAATTTCTGTTTTCACTTATGTATGCTGATTTTGTATGTACATATAGATGTATTTTGTATCATTAAAATCTATGCTTTCCTTTTTGTGCTTGTGAATTAGGAATATTTTGGGATGATAGACAAGACATACTGAATTCATAAATTCGTAACATTTACATTGACTTACATGCATACTCATTGTCTTATCTGAATTGATCACTGAATCCTTAATATCATTTCGTACCAACAAAATAAAGAACATTACGTCATTCCATTTTTGGTGCTCATTGGTATAAAGTTCTCGCTCATAGTTGTTTTCCTGCTGAGTATGATCTACAATCTTTTAAATCCAAGGTTAACCACCACCTTGCTCTGTCTTTATAACTCTTCTTCCTTTACTCATCTTGTAGCTTTCTGCCTAGTAGTGGCTTCTGTCTTGCAGGGAGCAACTTATTTAAAAAAAAATTGTGACAATTATGTTTTTTCCAGATTTTTGGGGAGTACAGAAATTTAATAAATATATATTGCGGATTTAACTTTTCTTAAATTTCAAGAATGTCATTGTCTTTCTTTTTTCATACTTCAGCTGATTTTGCAGAAATCCTTATGCCTGCAAGGGCATCTTCACAGCGATCTATACCTTGCGTTTCGCGAGATTTACGCAACGGCTTTGACCAAATTAAATATTTGGTCTGTAAAATTACATATTAAGACTTTCCAAAATAGCTCTCATCATCGATCCCACATGTTCAAATTTAAAATGGAGAATACGATAAAAGCTGTGAATATTCCTGCTTCTGCAGCAATTTTACGAAGAAACTGTTGAGCATTTTGCAAGACAAACTCAGAAGCGAATCAATGATCTAAACGTGGTGAAGACTTCGAGTTTAAACCCCCACCGAAGAGAAGTTATCCTGACGAACGTCCACAGATTCACATTCCTGTTATTTTCGTCAAAGTTTAAAAATAATGAAATGGTGGAAGCTACCAGTAAAATTATTAACTTTCACTTGAGTTCGCTGAAAAGAGTTTGAAGTTTTTCAGAAAGTCGACATTTTCCGTTTCCATGTAACTGGAGATATAACTTTGGCAGCACTCTGGGTTGTGTTTAACGAAGATTATCATGTTCCTGGTGAATCTAGTATTCTTATAGAAAAAGGGACAATTACTGTTTCAGTTAACATGGAAGAAGTGACCTCCAAAGTTTTTGTGCCCTGTGGTGGACCTGATGTTGAAACTGACAAATTACCAACATGGGTAGAAGAATTAAAGATAACAGATATTTTTGAGAAAGTTGATCAAACAAATTTACCTACCAGAAAAAGTGAAGGCATATCTTCTTTAATAAAGAAGTCAGACAATGGGTTTATTGCCCTGCAGGGCCAAGTGTTACCTGGTGACATTATAAAATTTCGTAAAGAAATGGTTGAAGTACTTGCTGTTGGAGTTGATGTCAGTAATGATCATAACAACTCAATTCGCATTCAGAATGAATTCCAAATGGATCACAACCCACAGCACTTTAAAATTATTTGTATTCTGACAGTAAAAGGAAAACTAATCGATTTACCAACAGAAGTAGTAGATTTATATCACCCGGTTGAGATCATACTAAGCAACATAAACAATCTTAATATTGGGACTGCGAGTGTTGTGTTTCATAATTTTTGCTTCAATCAAATGGGTTTTTTAATTCATGATACAGCTATAAACCTCAAATAAGGCCAAAAAACTTTCATCATGTTTTGACATGTTTTTTTTTCATTTGAAGACATATTTTACAGTACCTTATTCGTATTTATTAATGCGGGATAAAATCTTGCAATACTTAAAAAATTAATCCCGAAAAATCTTTCATGAACAAGCATTCGTATGTTTTCCAAAACAGGCATTCGCATAAAATTAATCTCGCAAAAGTTTTTTGAAATTTGCCACATCTGCACAAATTTGTGCAAATTTTTTCTTCTTTGAATTTCACTTTTTTTATCATAATTTTGATTATTTGAAAAAAATTAACTGTGCATAAAAATTTTGAAAAAATTAGGTTTTTCTCGATTTCTCGATTTGATACTTTTATCTTAGATGCATACATGCAATAAAATAAAAATAGATCAAATTAAGAAAGACAGCAACAAAAACAAAATGTTTGATTATAAGAAAGAGTTTGCGTTCATTTATTTCTACAATATTGTTAGGAAACTGTTCTGCGTTTTTGAAAGAAAGCTCTAATGTCCTTTGTATTACTGTTTTTCATTTGCAAAAATAAGTATCACAATTTTTTTCTAATGACTATGATTTGCAATAATACGTATATATCACAAAATACAATTTTTTTCGGTCTTCATTCGCAAAAGTAAGTATCGCACAAATTTATCCCGCACTAATTAATATGAAAAAGGTATAATTTGACATGTTTTTAGTTAGAAGTTTTTACTGTGAGGGCACTCCCACCAAAGACTGCATATAAGGAAATCGTACGGGCATGGTGAAATCAATACACAATTAGCTTAAGGTATTGCAGTAACTATTATAAGTTATATTAGTTATATTAAAGTTAGTATGTATATATAAATATATATTAATACATAATATACATTTGTTAATACATAAATGCTGCAACAAGCAAAACTACGAGATGCTTCAGAGAATGTGAAACCTACACAGCTAAGAATTACCTTGGAAAAAAATCTCCAAGTGCAGAAAAAACTTTCTTCTGGAAGGATTTTGAAGGCAAACTTTTCTTCAGCCATTTCAAATCATGATCATGCAGCACTAAAAACATTTCTTTTTTTATCTTCTGTTCGCTGACATTTATTTAATTGCACTGAATTCTTCATGTTTGCAAGATGCCAGCTTTGGTTATATTATTTTTTTTGAAACACTTGGTTACTTGTGTCACAATGCAAAGTTATCTTATTTTTTGCTTTGTGTGTATATGTATACATATATATGTATGTTGGACAGAAGAAGCTTATTATTACTTGAAAGATAATCTCATTTGTTTACTAAGAATTTGAGTCATTACTTGTATGCACACATGCAAATCAACAACATGCTATAAAATCAACAGAATATTGGAGGCACAAAATTTCATAACCCATGACAAAAACTCTTTTAAAAATGAGAGCCATATAAAATCTACCTTTTGCTGAATTAAATGCACACACATTTAGGTCAGTATAAGGTGGTGAAGGTATACAAATAAAACATGTTTTACAAGTCAAATTGGTTTCCAGGGCCGACGACACGCATTTGAAAGTGGGGGAGGGGAGGGGCACAAATTTCCTAAGAGCGACGAAGAAAATTTTTTGGATTATAAGGCCTCAAACGGCCATTAACGGGTATAAAAATGCAACTCTAGGGCAGAAAAAGATACTGTCATATTGAGAAAATATGGCAAATCAACTTTGTATCTTTGAAGAATTCGCAAAGTGACGATAGATATGTGTAACTATAATGATGAAAACATTACGATTTAGAAATTATATTGTATCACTAGAAACAAATTTTCCAAAGCTTTGCTTCCGGGCACCATGTTTTGCTGCGAATTCATTCCCAACGGCAATAAAGTCAATTTTGTCGGTCAAATCTTTGTGAGTTGAAAGGATTGGAAGATTGTTAAATCTTTTGGTCGTCATAGTTGAGCGAAGCCAAGTCTTCAAGCGACGAGCGGTAGAGAATGATCTCTCGGGAAAAAAGGAATAAAGGGATGACGTTCAATTAATGTTCTTTTTAGCAAAAAAAAATTTGCACTTTGCAAAAAAGTTAAGATGATATCACAAAATAAATCACGCCAGCATGACCTTGTGATATCATCTTAACTCATAACATCAAAGGATGTCATGTAATAAATGTTTACAATCATTGGGATAGACTTGCTGCTCAGAAACATCGCTTGGATTTACAAAAAGGTTAGATAAAATTCCAAGAAGTTTTGAATTCTAATATGGTTGTTGATTGCAACTGGTCAGTCAGTTCAGGCAAAACAAAAAGATTATAGTTAAGATGAACATCTGAATGAACAGGTCCCAGGACATTGATTGATATTGTTTGATGTTAAAGATAACTACATTTGTAATTGTAAAAATTATTTTACACCACAAACCATTGCTTGCAGATAAACAATATTATATAGGAAGACTGTAAATGATACAATGCATTCTTGGTTATTGTTTATGTTTATAGAAAACCAATCTGCACAAAATTCTAAAATATTCAAACGGATAACTCAAACCAACAAGAATTCAATAAGTGCCTGCTTACCGATTACACATGCTGTTTTTAAGAAAAAGATGGATGTGTTTGCTCCTGGTTTTGTCGTCTATTGTCAGAGAATGGTACGATACACAAAACCAAACTCTAAAGCAGGTAAGTGATGAGTTTTAAGTTTCTATTTCTGCTGATTTCATGAATACTCATTCCTGAAAAATGTTGTTTACCTTTTTTGTATCAGTTTTTTAAGGAGTTTTGAATGGTTTTTCTAGAAGTCATAGAATATGTTTACCAAATGTTTTCTATTGTCAGCAACCTTGACAGGCATTATATTAAAGCAGCTCTACCCTTAAAAATCCCGACAGGACCCTACAAGATCCAGACATGAACAGGATTCTACCAGGATCCTACTAAGTACCCGCACAGGATCCTGCAGGATCTTACATAGGATCCAGTTAGGATCCTATTAGGATCCTAGCCAGGATTTCAACCAGGGTATTTGTCCTGCTGTATAAGATGCTTTCAAAAGACCTTTTTCTTTAGTTTCTTCAAGGTTGAGGGGCTTAATGATTCAACTTTTTTGGCAGCAAGAATAAAGAATTACATAACTGGTCGTCCTTCAACGCTAGTCTTACATATAAAAGATGTTTACAATGAGTATATGGACAAAGAAGAATTATCTTCATACCAACAGTTTGCCATTCTATCTTCTTGTCCTAACACCCATCACTGGACAGCTAGGAAAAATCATGGCGTGAAGAAGTATGGAGTATTTCTTACCTCATGGGTAGTCACCAAAAAATTTAATTTTAAGCTCCCTACTATTATTGAGAGGCAGCCAAAGGGCCATATTCGACGAGATTGCTGCAGTTGTACATCATGTAATTTTAAAGGATTTTCATATTGCATCATTACCAGCCAAAGTTACGGCTAAAAGAAGTGTGAGTGTTATTACATGAATTATTCAACCCAACGTAGTTTTTGATTAATACTTTTCATGCAAACTAATCGCATGCAAATTTTTAATTGGTATAATTGATTTTTTTTGCTTAGAAGAGAGCTTATTTTTCTTTCATTTTAGACAGAACAAATGCCTGTGAAAAAAGTGCGTCTGGAAAGAGTCGACCTCTTGAACCAGCTTGGGCTATCTGATAGTGATTTTGAAAGCATGCAACAACAGTCCACTATGTCTTCTACTGTGTATGAAAATTTCAAACAAAATTTATTCAAAATATATTTTCTAGACAAGTGGTTGTTATGAATGACTATCATTCTGAAAGTGGAGATTTTAAATTATGTTATTAAGTGATATCTTATTACGAAATAAAGTTTATAAACGAAGTGTCTTTCTTCTAATACAGTTGTTATTACATATTTTATTCCATCTTTCATGGTAGTTTAATGATTTTGTTATGGTTACACAGACTGTAAACGAAGTTATGGCACAAGTGGTTTGTTCATATATATAAAGTTTTAATGGCGACAGTGCAAGTGAGTTTTGATGGTGTAGATTGTAATGGTATAACTTGCTGCCATCGTAGAGTACTTGAAGAATTGCTATCTCAGGTGTGTCTTCTAAAAGTGAGGGGTAATGGTTTAGTTTTTGTTTCTGTCATGGTAATATTTTTGCTTTGTTTCTATCGTAGTTCTCTTATTGTATTTGGGAGATGTCACTGACGATGGCTACACTCAGCCACCCTTGACTGTTTCATGTGAAAACGTTATGTTGCAGAAGCTGACTCTTGCTCTAGAAAGTGTGTCTATTCCCATACTCAGGGATTTCAGTTAAGATTTTAATGTTAGGATAAATTGATTTGATGGTAGGCTACCAAAAATGACCGAAGGCCATTTAGCACAGCTGGTGGTGTGGGGGGCGCTGTGAGCCCCCCAGCGGGTCCAGGGCAGAGCCGTGGTGGGGGTCTAGGGGGCAAAGCCCCCAGAAAATGTTTTGAAATTAGGCCTTTTGAAAGCAAAAATTGACACATGTTGAGCTTTAAAATGGAAGTTAATGGTAATAATTTTACTTTTCAGTCTCAAATGCAATAATTAAAAATCCTAATTAAGCTAGTATAAATACAGCTCAAAGGTTAGAACAAAAACAAAAAAGGGGATATTGAATAAAATGTCAATGAACAAAACACAACATACCCTTTTTATAGGAAAAATTTTAGGGCCGAATTATATTGGACAATAAGAACAAAAGAAGAACAATTAAAATTGAAATCATTACAAAAACCTTTGTCCATTTTTGGAAAACGAAAATAATGTACTGTTCTGTAATTAACAAATAAATAACAAATCTTATCTACAACTTTTTAAAGGGGTAATTTCAACAACTCTGTAACTTTGGGTCCATTTAAAATTCAAATCAAAAATGTATGATGGCACTCATTAGATGATTGAAAAAAAAGGTTAAAGGCAACTTTTCTAGAGCTCTTTTAAAAAGATTTATTTATTTATTTATTTATTTAAAACGAATAATTTACACAGGATATAAACACTTCAGCTAAACAAATAACTGTTATAAATGCGTGTCCTGTATGTTTAAATGTCGTATCGTCATCGTCACTTGTTGTACCATAGTTAGTTCGGATATAACAGTTTAAATTGTCAATTTCATTGTTTAACTTATTGTTAATATCAGAAACTGCTTCGATTAGATTGTTATCAATGATGTCAATAGTTTGAACAGATACGTTATTTAGTTTTTCTTTCACTACTTTCGTTAATCCAGGAAGTTGACGTCGCTTACTTGACTGGTATCTTTCGGTAGCTTTACTTATGATTAATGAAGCTTCCTTGCTATTATTGGTTGGACCATTCATTGAAATCATTAAAAGAGCGTTTAGCAAATCCATTTTCATGGTACTTCTCATTCGGCTTTTGATTTTCTTGATGACACCAGCTCCCCTTTAAGGCCATGCATTGGTAACCGGAACAACGATTACGATCTTGGCATATTTTGTTATTAAAGAGAATTCTTGATCATCATAGTTGTTAACGATGTACCGTAATGTCCATTCAGTAATTTTCAACTTGTTGTTATCAATGTTTCTCTTAAACTGAAACCATTTACCCTAATTGATATCATTTCAAAACGAAAATCGTCCCATTGATTCTTAACAGTATTTTCATCATCTTCGTAATGATCAATTAGAATCTGAATGCTCTCATCGCCATATACATTAAATTCTTCGCTATCCCTACTAGAAGGAAAGTTTTCAACATTGAAAATGGAAAACGATCCCAATACTGATAGCATGTCTTCTGGAAAGCGTGCATTTATGTTATCTGTAATCAATTTAGCATACTTTTCAGTAAAATGTTGCACTAGTTGCTCATTGTCAGGAGAGAGTTCCTTCTCACAAAGAATATGGCGAGATTCAAGGTCTTGTTTGAGTTCAGTGAGGGGCTTCTGTTTTTAAGCAAGATCCTTTATTCTGTGAATCGTTTTTTCAATGGCTCGTTTTATTCTTGAAAACTTCAACTCACCACTCTGAAATGTTTTACCCAATGTTGATAAATATGGCATCATCAGTTTTAAAACATATAGCACTGCAAGGAATTTCATGTCATCAATTTTTTCAGCACTCCTGCTGCTGTTGGTCCAGTGCTTCCACCCTCATCTTTCATCGACCTAAAGGCATGCAATAGATATGTATACTCCTTATACACCGCCTCCACTCCTGCATCCAAACTTAGCCACCTTGTTCTTAAAGCTTTTTTGACCTTCTGCACAAAAAGATAGATAAAGCATCTGCTGACGTTGTTTCAGATTCCTCTAAGACATCGCATGTGTTAACAAACTTCGACACAGTCATCCCTTTCTCCATATCATAAAATCTTATGAAGGTCAATAAGTTCTGTACATTTGAGATGTCAGTTACTTCATCGATCAAACATGCGTACCCTTTACTTTCCTTGATTTTTTTTTAACTAATTCTTCTTTGATAATGTCCGAGAGAACTATTATCATGTTTCTGATAGTAGCAGGTGATCTAGTTGTAAATGATGCAATGTCAGAAACTCCTAACATTTCATGTAAATCAAAAAGTGAAACTGCCTTTGATATCGCGATTTCCTCTTTACAAAGCCAGTACAAAGATGTGAAAACTTTCTCATAAGATGCATTTAATGTTCTCTCCTTTTCCTGACGTTCTTTGACAAAGAATGATGAATGTTTTAGATGTTCTTTTTGTGCAGAGATTGAGTGCATTGTATCCTTTACATCTTTAGCTTTTGTCAAATGACCACGGATTGTCTCGGGTCTGTATCTGACATTTGGTTCTTTGTTCCATACTGTTAATTTTGATTGGGGATGCATACCATTATGTGATTGACAAAGTGCGCAAAACATTCCTTCATTATCTACATAGCACAATGACCAAATGTCTGTATGAGGACAACGACTAAGCTCAGGATCAAACAACCATTTGTGTTGAAAGTTTTTATGTTTTGACATTTTGATCTGATCTTCCTTACTGATGCTGTTGCATTTGTTTGCTGAACATATGTAATAATTGTGGATAGTGATGTCACTTTTCTTTAAGGCTACTTCACAATTAGACTGAATCATTTCTGCAAGATTGAGGTTCTGCTCTAATTCAGTGCTGCCATAAAATAACAATGTAGAGCTTGTTTGTTTAAGAAAACAAGAGCGTGTGTAATAAGCAAATTGATGATTTAAAACCAGGTAAAAGATTTTATAAAACCTAATGTGTATGTTTAATAAAATAAGCTTTTTCTTATAAGGAAAACTTCCAAGTGTGAATATTCGCATCAAGGTAAGAAGTTTTATTGCAGGTGCTCCCATGTTTATCATCACCCAGGGCTCCATTAAGGACACATTTTAAAGTACGATAATTAAGAAAGACGACAAAAACAGGTAATTAAAAAAATGAAATAAAATGGCTTTCCATATAACGACGTAAAAAAAGATAAGACTTACTTTGTGGTGGTGCTATTCCCCTCTCGTTTATTGACTTTTGCAGTAGGTGCTTCTTCATCTTGTGTCTCTTTTTTTCTATAACAGAACGTTAATTCAAGCTTATAATTTTCTCTGTAAGGTCAGATATTCGAACCACTTAATTACCGTCGGTCGTGAGGGAAATGTATTTAAAAGAAAAAATTAAAAAATTACGAAGCCTGAAATGTCTCAGAAAACCATTTCCTTACATGGACGATGACGTATAGTGTAAAAACTTTACCTTTTCAGAGTACTTGAACCGTTGATTGTTCTTCGGAAAAGGAAGTTGATGCTTTTGTTTTAGACATTTTGCTTTTAGTTCTATATAGAAAGAGAAAACCCAAATAGAAATAGATGCAGAGTATGAGGGGATAAACTTTTCCTGCTAAAAATACAGTTTGACTAAATTTTTAGAACATTAAAACTCATCGAAACTATGTTAAAAATGTCCGTATCTCGTAACTAGAATAACGCTAACTCATTGTAATCGGAACAGCACTAAAGTTTGTAATCAAGCAATACTTTACATTGAAATTCTCTTCATCGTATCATGTCATGAAAAAAAAATTTTAAAGTCATACAGAATAGAATCTCCGACATGTTAAACATAGATACCTGACGAAAAATGACGCTATATTAGCTTGTTTTTTTTTTACAGGAACTTTATCTTTGGATTTGACACAATTGTGACATATAGATACTCGTTTTGGTAGATCTTCTTGATAACCTTCTGTATCCTCAGGCACGCTTGTTGAACATGTGGGACGATTGCAAACAGCTTTCATACATTTTACACATTGGTAAAAAGTCTTTGAATCACAGGAGAAACATAAGAAATCCATCCTTAAACAAATATTGCTCTATATGTCTTTGCACACACACTTTTTAAAAAAGGGTTGGAATTTCTGTGTAAGCCTCGAGGCTCCTTTAAAAATACAGGGCTTCATGAATTTAAAATCCGCGTGCACTAGTTTTCCTCCACGTAAAAGTTTATGTAAATCTAATGTATAATTTCTATTAATATTACTTTCGGAGTTTCATAAAAATCACAATCAAAACTCAACCACAAGTTCCTTAGAAAGTGGTTCCTTATTTAAAAAGAGACATGTATACTCTCTATCAAACTTGCGATATAAAATCGTAAAAAACAGCATGTCAAAACAAAATAAAACTTGAAAACTAATGAAAAACTTACCTTAACTAACTTCTTAACTACGTAAGCATTCTTCTTTAGTAATATTGTTTATGTATATCAGTGAGTATAGCTTGCTACTGTCGATAAAAAAGTTCTTTTCTGTGTTGCAAGCACAGCACGTGCGTTTGTAAAGAAAAAGAAAACATTTATTTAGTCTTTATTCGATTTCTATTGATACTATTACATTGAGGCATATTACTATGTATGGCGACAATAGCGATCAAGCATGTGCCCATTGTTTGGTTAACATGTATTTCATTTGATTATACAGGTTATAACTTTCATCGAAAAACAAGCAAAAACAAGTCCACGAAACATTCACTACCGTCCACAAACGTCGACTGAAAATTATATTTTAGACGTCCAATACCGTCTACTGCAGTCGTCATAAGCGTCAAGCAGCGTCCACAAACATTCACTAGGGACCTTACGAACAGACAACGCGTAGGACTACGACGACGTAGCAAATAAATTTTTTGACGTCCTAGTTGTACCGCCGCGTCAAAGCAAAAACGACCTTACGAAATGAAATAGAGGACGCGCCAAATTTCAATTTGTAAACAAACTAAGATGCCGAAGTTTCGTGAAGCGAGAGAAGCGTTGCTGCATGCATATACTGAAAGTTTGATTGATGATGAGGAATTCTGCCTGCTATTTGATTTAAATACTTCCAAGAACCCAGACATTGAGTATTGGAGTTACCCAAAATTTGATTTGAATAAATACGGTGATGATGATGTGATAGCACAGTTTCGTTTTATGAAGAAAGATATTCCTCGACTTCAAAGTGCTCTTAACCTACCTAACAAAATAATTTGTCATTTTTACAATGATATTGCAGTTGATTTTACAGAAGCTTTATGCATTGTTCAAAATAGACTTGCTTATCCATGTCGATATATAGACATGGTACCAATATTTGGAAGATCCATACCACAATTGAGTATGATATTTAATCAGACAATTGATCATATTGATTCTAACCATAGTCATAGGTTGCAAGATATGAATCAAAACTGGTTAAACCCACAGTTTCTTAGAGAATTTGCAGATTCAATTCAGGACAAAGGAGCAGCAATTAACAATGTGTGGGGTTTCTTAGACGGTACTGTAAGGCCCTTGCTGTAGACCCAGCAGAAATCAACGTATTCTATACAATGGCCACTAAAGATTACACGGTTTGAAATACCAATCTGTTACAACCCCTAATGGAATGATAGCTAATTTGTATGGGCCTATCGAAGGAAAAAGGCATGATTGCGCGATGTTAGCCATGTCAGGTTTGCTGCAAACACTTCAAAGATATTCCCATGGTCCAAATGGTGAAGTGTTGTGTGTTTTTGGAGAAGGCACTTACTAAGTCCTTATACTGGTGCTCAATTAACACAACAACAAAAAGATTTTAACAAATCAATGAGTCAAGTAAGAGTGACTGTTGAATGGATTTTTGGAGAAGTGATTAATAATTTCAAATTCACAGATTTCAAAAAAAAATCTGAAGGTTGGACTAACATGTGTGGGTAAATTGTACAGAGTGAGTACACTACTAAGCAATGCACACACATGTCTTTATAAAAATAAGGTATCCAAATATTTTGATGTTGACCCACCATTACTTGAAGATTATTTTCATTAAACAACAACACTGTATTGTTTTAATTTTTTTATGCTTTATAACAGAACTTTTACATATATGGCTATATAACATAGACACATCTATGATCAAACAAATTTCAATAAAGAGTATTTTTTTCAGAACCCTAACAGAATTTGTCAGCAAGTTTATTTATTAATGACATCATTGCCTGGTTCTGTTGAAGAAGTAATGTTTCTCTGGCTTTATTTAAATCGAGTTCATCCCTGCGTAGTTTCAATTCCTCTTCTTGTAACTGGAAATCTCTCTCAGACTTTTCCCTTAAATAAGCTATCGTGTCACCACCAGAATTTCTTTGCTTCTTTTCTTTACTGGAATGTCCGCTATCATTGTTTTGTGCTTCTCTTTTACGAGTTTCAGAAAGTCGTTCAACTGACATTTGACGCATGTCCTCAGCAGCTTCTCTTTCTTCTTCAACCTTCTTAGCTTTTTCAGCTGATTGCTGATTTTGATTCAATTTGCTCTCTTTCTTACGTTCATAAATCTCTTGAAGTAAATCATCAAGCTCGGTATGTTCTGGATTGATACCAGTAGCTCGCACTTCAAAATTTTTCTTTGTTACATATTGTTGTAAAAGCTTTCTGATTTTATCTCTCAGGGATCTCTGGTCTACCTTAAACCAAATATTAGTGACACAATTTAGTGACTCTGCAATTCTATCTAAGCACTGTCCTCTTTCACGTGAACCATCTTTGTGTTGGTAAAGGTCATGCAAAATAACTTCTCTACATAACATCACTTCGTGATCTTCAGTCCAAATCATTTTTCTAAAGATCAAAAAGTTAAATTGAAAACAGCTGTTGATAAAGTTTGAAAATTTGTGCTTACTGTGTGGCAAAAATTTAGAGATAAATAACAAATCAATATATATATTAAAAAGAGTTATCTAATATGAGAAATAGAAATCCTATTCTCATAGAAATATGACGAATATTTATCAACGAATTCTACTCTTTAGCTGTAGCATCTATCTATTTATGTTCTGTCTAATAAAAAAACAACCAAACAAAAATATACTCACTTCATTTTTTCTTTCCCATGATCTGATCTGAAATATAAAGATTTGCAGTTATTTTCTCAGCATTTTCAACCTATGCACTTGGCAACTTACATTAAGGGGCTGATCACATGAGCCCGGGTAAGCGGGCCAGCCCGTTTAGCGAGGCTGACTTTCTCGAGTGATCATATGAAAATTCCAGCCTGGTTTTTCTCCTCCCTGTGAAAATCCCAGCTCGGCTTTTTCGAGCCTAGTCACGTGACTCATTTTTGCGCGAAATTGAAATTACTGTATTACTGTATATTTAATATGGCGGACGAGAAAGCGAAAGTTGCAGCTATTCCAGTTGTTCTCTTGCAAATTCAAAATCTCGTCCTGATATGGAAAAGAGAACAATTAAGATTTTCTCAATTATGTACCATAGTCTCTTTGTTGAAAAATGAAAAAAAGAAGAGAAAAAAAAGAAGAGCATTGCAAAAAATACTCTATAGAAAAAAAGAGAGAGATGGTTTAATCCAGGAAGAACTGCTCAATGGTGGATTAACAGGGTAACAGTTGACATGACGTGGAGAAAAAACTTTCGTATTTTATACGACGAATTTCATAGCTTGGTTGATGAAATTTGAGTTCATATTTCTCCAAACCTTCTATCCCCTAACTATAGGGCATTATCAGCAGAAAAAAAGTGGCCATCACTCTTTATTATCTGAAAGACACTGGCTCGCAGAATATGACCGCAAATACATTTGGCATTGCACAAAATACCGTTAGTTGTGTTGTATTTGAAGTTTGCAAAGCTATCACTAAATACATGGGGCCTAAGTATCTGCATTTACCTGATAATGAGAATTCAATGAGGGAAAAGGTATCAGAGTTCGAAGTCAAGTATGGAATGGTGCAGGCATTTGGATGTGTTGATGGGACGCATATCCCTATATCCTGTCCTAAAGACAGTTCTCAGGATTATTTTTGTTATAAACACTATTACTCTCTTAATGTGCAAGCAGTGTGCGTTTATAAAGGAACGTCTGTGAAAACTACGCGAACTACTTCAACCTCATGAATCACACAAAGTCAACACGAAACAACACGATATCCCTTGTATTACCAAAAGTACGTCTTGAATTCGCAAAAGCATCATTCTACTACACTGGTGCATTTGTATACAATACACTACCTGAAAATATCCGACGCGAAACAAATTTTAATATATATAGATCTCTAGTTCAGGCCCATTTTTATGCCATGTGAGTTACACAGTGTCTCTATTTTATCTTATTCATTCATTTCTGAGTTCCTACACATTTCATAGTTTACTGCCTTAATTTCTTGAGCTTTCACAGCCCGTCCATGTTCTTTTGATCACATTTTTTAACCTTTTGTTATTTTTACAATTATTTATTAACATTTATTAATACGTGCTTTGCAAATATTTTTATGTATTTTATATTTTTAACTTAAACAGGACCCATATTGATAACAGAATTTTACATGTAATATATACTTGTATATAATCTGAAATGGTCATCCTGTATAAATATTCGATAAATAAATAATAAAATAAATACCAGTAGGATCCGTTTTCCCAGTTGCTAGGGAAGTTAGACAGTTGCTATGCATGATATTTAACAATACTTTTAACATTGCTTCCATGATGGAAATAGAATCATTAATTATTTATCATGTTAATGTCTATCGTTTAACAAAAAAAAAGAACGAAATCATGCACATGTTTGTAAACTACTGTTAACCGCCGTTCGAACGCTTTAAACTCCAGTGGGTTCCAAAAATAAAATACTTTCGAAAAATAGAATCATCAGAGATGGTTTCTATTTGCAGCAACAATTTTAGTTTGTTTTTCCGAAAACTGTCTTTCCAGTTTCAAAAGTGAATATGAATATGTAAGTGAAATAATCATTTCATGAAAAATCTATATACTAATCGCGAGTGTGCATCCGCTTTTTTCACGCTTTCACTCTCTAAAATTCTGGATCGTTTTAGATAGATAGATAGATAAGTATATTTTCTGTCGATTATAAGTTTACAAGGTTCTACTATATTCCTTACAACAAGCTGCAAAGTGTTAAGTACATGCGTAAAAGAATATCATTCAAGTTCATATTCTCGTAAACTCATAAAGAAACAAGGAAAACTCGCAGAAGATCAAGGTGATCTTATCATCGAGAACCTTTAATGCTAGTTCTTGTTGAGACATTTCAGAAATTGATTACGTAAGAAATTTGTTTACAGTTTATCTTTAAAAGAGTAATTGGTCGTAAAATAAGACGCGTATTAAAAGTATTGTTCCATGTTGTCAGAGTGCTGGAGGAGCATAACCTTAAGTTTATGCTTAAAATTTAAATAGGATTTGCAATCCTGTAGGGTGTCTTTTGGTACAATGAGTATGTTCCACAAATGTGGAGCACGAAAAGATATGTTAAATTGACTAAGTTTATTGCGACAATACGGCTCACATAATATTCTCGCAAATCTGGTTGTGTATTTACTCGCTACTTTAATAGTATATAAATGGTGAAATGTGGACGGCGCAGTTTTAGTTTTGCATTTATACATAAGACATAGAATTTGATAAACGTTAATTTGATAGATAGTGAAAGTTTTGAGTTCGTCAAAAAGTGGTTTAACATTTGCATGACGGTTTTTGTAATGTATAACACGCATAGCATGTTTCTGAAGTCGATAAAGAGGCAACAATTTTGATTTGGACGTACTAGCCCAAGCAATATTTGCATAGTATATGTGGGAATAAATAAACGCATAATAAAGCTGTATTAGCAGTTGTTTCGTCAATAAGGGTCTTGCCTTATATAATATACCAATACATTTAGAAACTTTAGTAGTAACAGTTTCAATTTGTCTTCTCCATGAAAGAGTTTCATCTAACATAACTCCTAGAAATTTAGTTACAGTTTGCCTTTTAATGCAAATATTGTCGATTTTGATTTCCGGAATAATCGCTGGAATGAACCGCTTTTTATTTGATGGATGGAAAATAGAGTACTTTGTTTTGCTTATATTCAATGACAGCCTATTTGCTTTAAACCATTCAGCTACTTTAGTAAGCTCTAAATTTATTGTTGAAAGAAGTTCTGCAAAGTTTTTGTGGGAATAAAATAAATTTGTATCATCAGCAAACATAACTTGTGTAAGTTCTGTAGAGGATTTATAAAGATCATTCACGTATATAAGAAATAATAGTGGCCCTAAGATTGACCCTTGGGGAACTCCACAAGTAATATCTAGTGCTTTTGTAATTTTTCCGTGTCCATACGCAATATATTGTTTTCGATTTCTCAAATAACTTTGGAACCATTCAAATATTTTTCCATGGAGTCCATAATATTTAAGTTTTTCTAAGAGTATGTTGTGGTCAACCGTATCAAAAGCTTTTGACAGATCTATGAATACACCAACAGTGAACTTGCCTTGTGAGAAAGAAGCAGTTATTTCGTCTACTAATTTCAGGATAGCATGTTCAGTAGAAGTATTTTTTTGAAAACGGAACTGTTTAGAGTATATTAGTTTATGATGTGTTAAGTAGTTGTATACCTTGTTGTACATAATCCTTTCTAGGATTTTCGAAATAACTCGCAGAACGGATATTGGCCTATAATTTCCAATATCAGAAGACAGGAGGTCTTGAAAACTGGTGTCACTTTTGCTATTTTCAGTTTATCAGGAAATATTCCTTCTTTAATAGACAATTTACAGATGTAAAAGAGCGGATCTTTTATTTCATCATATACGTATAAAATAATATTGCTGTTTAGATCATCAAATCCAGTGGCTTTGTTTCCTTTTAGCGATCTGAACGCAGATTCAAAATCTTGAAACGTTAATTGGTTATTGTCTAACCTTTTATTGACATTGATAAGGTAATTTTGAAAGTTTTTGTTTCCTTTAGGAATATTTTTAGCAAGTTTTGGTCCAATATTAGCATAAAATTTGTTGAATTCATTTGCTATAACAGTTTCGTCTTCCGTAGTGCCTAGATCGGTTTTTACTATTTTTGGCAAATCGGTTGATTTAATTTTCATCTTTCCAGTTACTTCTTTCATGATTTCCCACATTTTTTTTGAATTTCTTTTATATTTTTTTATCTGTGATGCGTAATAATGTTGCTTTGACCGTTTTCTCAATTTTTCGAATAGATTTTTGTAACTTTTGTATGCTTTCTCTGATTCAGTTGTTTTTTTCTTCAAATAATTAATATAAAGTTTTTGTTCTTGTTTAGAAGATTTTTTTATTCCTTTTGTAATCCAGGGTGCTTGAAGATCTTTTTCCTTGAGTTTTATTTCCTTGATGGGAAAGTGTTTGTTATATATTTTGTAGAAAATTGAATAAAATTTTTCATATGAGTCATTCACGTTATCAAGGTTTTTTAAAATGCTCCAATCAATGTGCGCTAATTCGTTTTTAAACTTTCGTTTGTTTGTTTCACTGAAATTTCTTTTATTCAAGTGATATTTGTTTCTGTTTTTAAATTTTTACTTGTGTTAAAAACTGCAAATATTGGAAAATGATCTGAGATAGCCGACTTTATAATTCCTTTCTTTAAGGTTTTATCAAATACACAATTTGTTAAGATGTTGTCAATAAGAGTAGCTGATGTTGCAGAAACCCTTGTAGGCCTAGTAATCAGTGGATAAGCTCCGTGTGAAAATGCAGTATTATAAAAGTGCCTAATGTCAGCATTTTCATTAAAATTCAAGCAATCTAAATTAAAGTCTCCTAGAATGAAATACTTTTTGCCTTCTGTGGTGGCTTTTGGAAGATTTTTTCTATGTGCTTGGTAAAGCCTGCTGCGTTACGATTTGGTATTCGGTAACAACAAGTTACTAGGACATTTTTTGAGTTTTTCATTATTATTTCAATTGATATCGACTCTGTGTTGCAATCAGAGATATAGAGATCATTGCGTATTTTATATTTTAAATCGTTTCTGACGTATATCAGGACTCCTCCACCGCGCTTATTTATTTTTCTTTCAGAATGGATAGCATTAAACATGGGGAGACTGTAGGTGGAATTATTGTAAAATTCTTTATCACTGACCCAGGTCTCTGTAATGCATAAGATATTGAAAGAGTTTCCACTATCTTTTAAGAGTTCTTTAAGATTTTCAAAATTAGCCTTTAGACTCCTAATATTTAAGTGAAAGAGCGAAAGATTCTCATATCTATTTGATTCTTTTAGAAATTCTTTTGTTTCTTCTTGATACATGTATTTCGTATCAAAATTCAAAGAATGAACTTCATTGAAATAATGAATATCTGGGTCATTATTATCTTCAAATTGTGAATTTTCTGACGTAAATGGATTGAATAGTATTTGTTCGAAATCACTGGTAGCCATTGTGAGTGAGGGTTTTATCTAGTCAAATAAAGAAACGACATGATTGCGTGTTGCGCAACTATACTCAATGAGAACCTTGCACTCTTTCACGATTTTCTTTAACAATTAATTTGTTGTATAAAACACGTGCATACTTACCTTCTTCTCGAAGTTGTTTCGCTCGTTGATGTAAATTTTCTCGTTCCATAGTTCTTTTTCTTTATATTTTATAACGATAAGAGTTTTATCCTTGAAATTTAAAAACTTTACCACCACTGTTGGTTTTATGTTTTCTTCCCCAATCGATCTTTTACTGGCACCACTACGATGAGCACGTTCTATTTCCACTCCTTTTTTAATTCCAAGTTTGTTTTTAAGCAGCTCTTTAATTTTTTTTTCTGAAATGTTCCAGTCTTCATTTGGATCTTCAGATAACCCGTCAAAACAAAGGTTGTTTCGACGACTTCTATCTTCTATTTCTGCTACCTTCTCCTTTAAACTTTTGTTCTCAGTTTTTAACTGGTTTATATCTTCTGAATTTTCGTCTTTTATATTTTCTTTAATACTTTCAACTAGATCACTGTGAAACTGCAGCGATATTTTCAAATCCGTTACTTCCTTCTTTAATAATACATTTTCTTCCACAACATGCTGTTTCTTCCACAACATGCTGAATCTTCTTTTCCATTCTTTCTAATTGACTGTTAAACAGCTTGATTAATGTGTCTTCATGTTTGCTAAGGATTTCTTTGACTTGATTGTAGGAAAAACTTTCTGATGCAGACATTTTTAAAGAGTTATTTTGTAGATTTTTTAAATTTTTGAAGAGCACGCTAAATATGTCTATACTCAACGAGAGCGAAATTTTTGCGGTCACTTATTCATAATGGAGTGTCAGACCACGACGGTTAATATTTTCTACGATTAGTATAGGGGAAAACATTGCATTGCATATAATCCTTTCAAATGTTTTGATTATTGACATGTATCAAGAAACAATAGACAACAACGAAAGTATTGCGGGAAGATTTATTTATGTTTTTAGGGTAATTACGCTTTAGAACCTTTTTGTTTGTTTGTTTTGTTTTTCTTATAGTATTAATAGGGTTTCTGCGTCATTACTTTTCAAACAAAGAAATGGATATCATCGTTTTTAAGCGTCATACTCTGGGTTCGTGAAAAAAAAATCGCAATTGTTTTTAATTCACATTTTGACACTTTTGCGACTTTCGCGTTTGGGGTGTGGATTTCATGAACAGTTACAGCGATTTTAATCTTTTTGTTGTTTACCTGTACGCACAATTTATTTTTACTACTGCATATATCGTATTGTGAAAGATTTATTATGAATATTTTGATGTGTTTCAGATCTTCCTGATTAAAAAGTTTTTCTGTTCATAACTATAGTGTTGAACTAAATATGCTTTAGCCGGAATACCTAGAGATTTTTAATTAAAAGAGTGAAGAGTGTTTTTTTCTGTATTGACGTTAGATCTTTTTAATCATGAGGAGCCATTGCATTGCATCTTCAATTTATACATATTTTAAAAAGTGAAAAAAGTGGACGCACAGCGTGTATTTTTATTTTTGATGAATTAAAAAACCATTCTAAACATTCTACATTGAGGAACTTTATTATACTTAAATTCACATAAGAGAAAAAACGAAAGAAAATGGAGAAAGAAAAGAAGAAAAGAAAACAGTTGAACAATTTTGTTCATTATACTCTACAGTATCTTCTTTACTCCATAATTTGCGATATTTCATTTACAGGACGTGTGCGATTTTCACGTTTACAAGAAGAAATTCGAGCTTACTCGTGACAGCCAAACTGATGAATTAAGGTGACAGATCGTTTTGCAATTCTTATGAGCTACCATGAGTGAAAGTGAAACTGGCCCAGTAATAGCTGCCATATTTTCTCTGCTTTTTTAAACTATTTTTAATTTTCTGTATTTTAAGGACTTGTTATGTGTTTCTCACTAAATTGAACAAACGAACACTTAAAAGTAAACGAAAGACAAAATTAGCGACCAATTGTACGAACGCCTAAAACCAACGACCAAAACCAACGACCAATTGTACGAACGCCAAAACAAACGACTAAAACCAACGACCAATTACGCGAACGGCTGAAACCAACGCCCGTAACGGACGGCGACTTATGACCCGGATCCCCCCTGATAGTGATCACTTAGATGTTTTTAAGGTGTGAGTAAGGGAAAAAAACATGTTTTTGTTTTTTAATTAATTCCTTTGACAGGAATATGTTTATATCAAGTATGATACATTTTTGGAAAGCTTATTTACATCTCTAAAAGCCCATGTTAAAAATTTTAAGGTAAACTAAAAATGTAAGATTTTAGAACGAGTCAAAGAAAATGAACCTTGTTGTAAAAACGTAGCTCCATTTACAAAACGAGTTAAGTTTAAATTATGTTTTTTACACTTTTGTAATCACAAGAGATAGAGTAAAAAACGGTTTTTTCTTTTTTTACTCAAACAAATTATTTTCAGAGTTATTTTCAATTTCTCAAAAGTATCGTTTTCTGTTTTCATTTTTATTGCTTTCAAGACTATAACTCATATTCTGTTCAAATTAAAAAGATAAAAAAAAAACCGTTTTTAGATCTACCCTTCAGCTTTTCAGTAAGCCAAGTCTCACTGTCAGAGCTTTTTTAGTTTTGTAAATGAAGCATCAAACGTTAGTGGCTCTGACACGAAAAGTGAACACTGAAAAAAACAGCTTTAAAGATTTTTCTTTATTGCGTGAACTAATTAATTATTTATGAAACGGAATTTTGAAACAAAAGGATCAATACGCAACATGATCAATATGTTTTATTTTTTCATGGTCTTTAATGTACACAAATTAGCAGCTAATACAACGGTTTTGGAAAATAAACGGACTTCCCATTCACTTCCTGAAAAAATAGTTTCACCATTGGAAAATTCAGAGTTTCTTTCATCCTGATGTGCAAAAAAACTTTTTTTCAAAAAAGTCAATGATTTTTCCCTTACTCACACCTTAAGATGTGAGCTGATATCATTTATCTCGCTGATGAATCTTTAAAGGACTTCTCTTGTAGCAACTGCACAACACATGGCAGCAGTAAATAGTCAGGACGATACCAGGCTAAAAAAGTTGGCGGGTCGGGTACCAACTATATTCAGTGAAAGTCGGTAAATCTTAAGCCCCTCAATACGAAATCAATTGTTGGCAAATCTAAAAATAGCAAAATAACCATCCAGAGCCATTATAAGGTTTTATGACGTCACAGATGACGTCATAATGCAAAATTATGAATTTTAGTGGTTTAGACGGGAAATTTTATATTATTTTGAAAGGAAATTTAATTTTAAAGAAAAAATAGTCACAAAATGCTATGTCTACTCTTCATTGTATTAGAAATAAATACAATAATCAACAACGCTTTAGTTAATTGGCTCCTCGTCATCCGATCTGCAACTGTCTGACGAATCGCTATCAGAACATTCACTTGAATTATTATTGCTGCACACATCACATTGGCATAGATCTGTGCATTTAAGCCCATGGGAAACACATGTACAAGCCATAGTTTTGCACATGGACCTTTTGCACGAACAAAAAACTAACTGAAGGACATCCTCTGGAGCGGAAGGCAACAGCAACCAATCGATCGTCAAGGACCCCTCTATCAGCTTCCACCCGTATGTATCGGGGCTGGGCATCCTGACATGCCGGTCTAACGCATGTTTGGTCAAGTATGTGACGTAAGAAACTCTCTTGCAATGTAGCAATAACGCGTCACGTGTAGGTGGCAAATTCTGTGGTGCTGGAATCACCTTGCTTGCTGTGAATTTCTGGTATCTTGCTTCGTTGACGTCATGACACTTCAACCCGTAAAGCTGTACCACAAATTTCTCCAAAGAAGGGAATACCTTAAGTGGATTAATTTTCGCGTGGATTAATTTTCGCGAGACGAGAATTTTAAGATTTCGCGTGGATTAATTTTCGCGAATCAAAGGTCTTCAAAATTTTTGCGTGGATTAAATTTCGCGAATTAGGCCTTTGTTATTTAATTTCGCGATTTTATAAATTGTGAAAATCGAACAATTTTAGAAAAGAGATGTGTGTTTTTTAATCGAACTAAGGCAGACAATTTCACTCAAAAGCTTTCAAAAAACTACAAAGAAGCTACTCTTACTCGAGTGCAACAAACATGCAACAATCCAGTTATCATTGATTAATTATTATATTAGTATTTTTGATGTTAGAAAAGACAAAAGTAAAAATACTTTATAAAGTACAAAAGTTTGATTTTTTTCTTTGATTTCGCGAGCTTTTATTTTCGCGATTGTAAAATTCCCAAAAATTTCGCGTGGATTAATTTTCGCGAATCGAGGGTCCTAAAAATTTTCGCGTGGATTAAATTTCGCGAAAATGTCCAAAAATCGCGAAAAACGCGAAAATTAATCCACGCGAAAATTAATCCACTTAAGGTAGATTTCCGTCAAAAGTTATAGAATCACCAAATTTACCGAAGGTCTCAATGAATTCTATGTCATTCTTTAAAGCTTATTTCACATGCACGTAATTTTTCAACGTAAGCCTTACGTAAATTACGTGGTTCATTCATTCTCTTACGCTTACGTAAAATCTGACGTACATGTGACGCTTCTTTTCCTTACGTCAAGTTTTTACATAAGCCTTTACGACGTCCCGTAAGAGCCTTACGACGATTTCCTTGCGATGAAAAAATTTTGATCGCAAGGGACTGCCCGTAAGCCGTCCGTAAGACCAGGAAGAAAAAAAGAAGAAAAAATATTGCGCAATAGCATTCGAATGACGTTTTTCGAATATAAAACGTTCGAAAATTACATTCCGAAGCTATTTTTGGTTTTTTTAAAAAAAACAAGCTCATTCAAATTCAAGATAGTGGCTGACGAAGAGCTTTCGATAGCTGTTGAACAATTTGACGTTCTCTATGACAAAAGTCATCCAGACTTCCATAGAAAGGATATCAAGAACAACGCCTTCTACCCCTTTCTTTTGATTTTTGTCGACGTCGACGACACCTTCTCAAAATTATGATTGCTACTGCAAGCATGTGATGTTTGTTTAGTGCTGCCATCTTTGAAAATGACTTCAAAAAAAAATCTCTTGCTGCTTATTGTTTACGTATGAATGAATGAAACTTTCGTACATGTGACCGTCGCATCTCTCAACCTGCTTTACGTAGTTTTTACGTAAGCCTATTACGTAGTTTTCAACGTAAACGTAACGTAAGACGTTACGTAAAAAAATTACGTGCATGTGAAATAAGCTTAACACTTTGAGGGCCTTACGCTTTCCTAAACCATGGAAAGCGCTAGTGTAGTCGTTTCCGCTGAACGCATGCAGAGAAGGAAGGGCGATACAACATTCATCTCCAATTTCACTTCTGATTTCTGCGATATTCAAGATTCGCGTGCGATCTTTAACCCCGATTTTGATGAAAAAAGAAGCAGGAACCTTTGTAGCGTAATACAAAGCGTATATGTCACTATCCACAGTAGTGATACATACATCAGATGCACCATGATGGCTACACAGAAAAACCTTCGTGTCTGCTTCCTCCTGGTCATTCTGAAGATCGATTTCTTCAGCACAAGTAACCTTAAAGTAACATTGATTTTATTCTAGTTTGTCAAAAACTAGAATTATAAGCAAAGTCACCTTGCTAATTTATAGGAAGTTCACCATAATATGTCAGAGAGTGAGGCCACACTTTAAAGGTTATATAAGTAGAAACAATTTAAATGAATCAAATAAACACGTTGTAAATAGGTTGTAATAAACAACTAACCTCGTCATTATTCGCGGTCAATTTGAAAAATGTTTGTCCGACGTTGATATAAACTGTTTTGTCGAGCATGATGTCGATGAAATGTGTTTGGTTTGACCAATCATTTTTCAAGAAGCTAATAAGGTCGATTTTGTTGTGCGGACATTGCATGTACTTCGACCATTGCTTCGGCCTCAGATGCTCTCTCCTTTCGATTCGAAAACGAAGCATTCCACTTGCTCCCCTCTTTTCCCTTTCAAAAGATTTGATTGAGCCTTCCAAGTATAAATCTGTGACAAAGTAAACTATTGACGAGTTCTTTAAAATCTGCTTGAGGAGAAAGGTAGAAACATCCCCAAAGCTTGGTAGTGGGACACTTCCAATTTGTTGCAGCATCACCATTCCATCAAATATTTCGATAGTTTTCTGGCAACGGCTTAAACGATCTTCTTCTTACCACTTCAGTACTTTCACCAGACAGGTCATGATCTTGCGTGGGTTCTTGCAATTTTTGTTGAATAATAATTCCGTTCGTACAATGCATTACCTTCCCATTTAATGACTCAGGATTTATATCATTGTTATCCCACACAAAGGTGCAAGGCAATAAAGGTTGTACTGATGGTGGACAATAGCCTTTCTTTTCTTGGTTTTTGGTAGCCTCCTCAGCAAGCGAGGTCTCCAAGAAATTAACCTCGTCATAGCATATCCCATAACCTGCTTTATTCATCCACGAAACCAAGTCTTTTGAGCCAGTCTTCCTTTTTGCACTCACTGCTAACAGAACATGCTTGGATGTACGATGTTGACCATTACTTATATTGTAGATTATATCCTGGCCAATGAAGTTTATAATTCTTTCTTTCTTTGACGATTTTCTTGACATATGGCAAAGGATGGAAGAAAGCAACTGGTAAAGCGATAGAGGAATAGAAGTGTATTCACTCAATAACATGTTAGCTGTAGGTGGCCATTTTGCAAATGTGGGCTCCATACTTTTGCAATCTTCTCTTACTAACCGGCCTACATCTTTAATTTTTTCTTCATCTGTTAACGGTTTGATCTGTTCATGCAGACGAGATATTTCGCGGAGCAAGTTCTCTATAATTTGTCCTTTTTCGATGGTGTCGTTAAAAAGAAACGAACTTTTTTTCGATGTCCACCATACAACCACTCCCTCAAAATGCTGGAGAACAAGATTACAGAGTGTTCTTTTATCAGGTAAGTAGTCATTACAGGGTTTATAAAGTTTCATCAACTCTTCGCTTTGCAACACTTCAAACCCTTTTACTACTCTTTCTTCGACCCCTGAGAACAGCCGCTCCAAAGCTTCAGAGTCAAGATGTTTATTCCCGTCAGTCTTTTCGCGTGTGTATGCTCTGTAGCAGGATTTATGATAAAAAAGTTCCATCGCTACAATGGCTTGCCAGTCACCACTTACATCCGCCAGGAGTCTTTCGTTGTCGTGTTTCCTTTTTGCAAAAGATTGAAGAACCTTTGCTCCATTTTCGGTGACAAGTTTTGTCAATTTTTCATAACCTTTTTTTGGCTTGGTTATCCATTTTGACTTGTGGCAGATGCAGCACTCGGTATCTGCTAACACTTTCCCTACAAAAAGAAACTTGAATCGTTTGTTTGCTAATACCTTACAGGATTTAATTATTGCAGATCAAGGGTATAAATAAACCGTATTTTGCGGAATTTGTTTTTTTCGGATTGGACATAAAGTTCAGTTAATATAAAATGTATATTTTGCGCAATATTTTATTGCAATGCGTTGAAGGGAAAAATCCACAACAAATAATAAATAAAATTCTATCCGAGTTGGTGTGTTAAAATAGGGGGTGTAATGTTTTATGATTGAAGACAAAATCGATTGAAGTCAACTATGGCATACCTAAACGATCTCTTTTTCTTGATGAAGATCGACGCAAATTTTGGTCTGCAGGATTCAAATCAACTGCTAAAGGACTTCCAGAACTTCCATCGCCTAGCGTTTCTAACAATCTCTTGTGCCTGTATGAGCAGTAGCAATTTCGGTGGAAAAGAAGAGCTTCAGTAGGGCCCGCTAACAATCTTTTTACTTTTTCATCTCCTCTGACATTGCTAAAAAGAAAGGGAATTTTACATGACGTGTTTAAATTTTCGCCGATTAAGATAGAGATCATTCTTCCGCGGTAGAATTTGAAAGAAAGCCTAATCTCGGTGATGTCGACAAATCGATCATCTCAATCTGAAATAAAATTAAAAAAAAAAACATACATCGTACCTTGCATTTATCAATGTTTTCAAGCTCTGCTCTGTTAAAGTTTGAAGCTTGTGATCATTGGAAAATTGAAAATTATGAATGAAGCAATCACTCTGTTTTTCTTTTTCATAATTTATCTTAACGACTTGTGAAGCCATCTCCTTAATTACTTCTTACATTGGGAACATTTGTTTTGTTTTGATTTTGTTTGCTTTACAATTTATTAGCACGTAATATTCGAATGTTAGATGGAACATCGGTGTTCGAAATAGCGTCAGGGGGTTCACAAAAGAAACGATTGCTACTATATAAGTTTTTGTCTCTTAAAACAATGCTACACAAGATCACGAAATCATTAGAAAAGAAAAAAAGTTTTTTTAAAAAAAAATAATAATAAAAAGACTTTAATTTCGAATCAGCAACGCATGGAAATGAAGGAATAACCCCCGGTTTTAAAAACAAACTCGTTGGTTTTCAAAAGCGAAGCACGGAAAATGTATTACAAAATGGTGGATGAAAAATTTTCGACGACACGCGATCAAGATGTAGGATATTTGGCTACTGTGGCTTATTTTGCTAAATTTGGAGTTGCCAACAACCAGATTTGTGTTTTTTAATAGTTGGAGAAGGTTTTCCAAAGATTGAAAATTGGTGCCCTAAAATGTTTCAAAAACGTATTTTTAGACCCAGCAGCGACCTGACTAAAAGAGTATTCGCCAAGCTATGAAGTTATATGGGTGTCAAAATCACCGAGTTGAACTCACGACCCGCGACTCGATGTTTGAATCAACAAGGCAACCAACAAGTCGATCCTGCAACCAACGACTCAATGTATCAATCGACCAAGCAATGAACGAGTATCGATTTGATAATCAACAAAGTGAACTCAGATGGTAAAACGATGAAGCGGATTCTCTAAATGTTCATGTTGACGGTCGATCATCGGTTTGATCATCGACTCTGCGGTTGCAACCTCAAGTTGAAAGTTGGATCGTTGATTGTGTTTCAGAGTTCACACTCACTTGTAATTTAATTAATTGTTATTCTCAATAGTTTTATAAGGCACGTGTGTAAAGTATGGTTTTCATTATAAATGTTTTTTTCTTTGAAAAGTTTCTTAGAATATACTTTCTAAATCTAAACTAGCCCTTATGTATTCCATTCAAAGAACATGATAGTAAAATAAAAATGGGGGACATCATATAGGATGCTATAAAATATCTGGAAGACGCCTCTGCAGAAATTGTTTGGCTATAATCTTTTGACGTCAACCTGTGAAACCTTTTTTTCGCTTTTTTCCCAACAAATTTTTCAGGCCTGTTGGAAAAATTCTCCCTGCAAAACCGTTTCGGAAAAACATTTTTTATTATGTTCTGCTTTAAAGTGAATTAATTTGTCCACATCATTGAAAGCCAACCAGCCTTTGTTTCTGAAAAGTATATATTTTTCTTGTATCTATTAAATCCATACCATAGAAAGGGTGGCTAAGACATGATCTCTTGTGCATGTACTTTATAAACGTTGACCATTGTATTATCGAAGTTTACTGATGTTGCAATATACATACCACTACATTTCATTACCATATTGTGACCCTCTTTCCTTTTCCTGTAGTATAAACACAGTCCCAAATGTGCATTTATTTGTTTTTTAATTTTCCCCATATCCTATAAAACTGTTATGACGTTACCACCACAAAGAAATCAGCATTTAACAGTTGGGTTTTAAAGTCGATCATTCGAGTCGAATCGATAAACTTTGATCGATTTGGTCAATTGATTGACACTTCAATCAAAACGTCAAGTCGAGTTGGGAGATCGACCCGCTGATTGTTTTGTTGATTGAAACGTCGAGTCGTCGGTTGCGAGATTGACTCGTTGATTGCCTTGTCGATTGAAGTATCGAATCATTGGGTCGCGAGATCGACTTGTTGATTTTGACACCGATATAACTTCATACCAAGCACGAAAACATCTGAAGGATATTACCATCAAGGGTTCGTCACTTTTGCAACTTTCTTCACAAGAGCAACAAACAAAGAATGAACAACTGCTCCGTGTTGTTCCAAGCAAATGCAAAAGTTTCATTAAAAAATTTCTCGTTCAAGACATGACCACAGCACAAGTAGTTGCTGCAAAAAAGTGCTTCATCTGTTAAGCTTCGATGCTCCTTTACGCGGTTTCATTCCTATGAAAGTTCATAGCCAGATTGAAGCTATTTGTTCCTGAAGTATCGATGAATATGAATTTCGTGTGTTACTAACTGAATGCAGTAGATTCAATCCATCACTTGAAAAATTCTTTAAGGCATTTTCCATCGATGGTTCTTTTCAATTTGAAGTACAATCATTGATTGCGTACATCTATGAGCAGGTTTTATGGAAGATGTTGCAGGTGCGTTGCCTGAAGAGCTGATCGGATCTTATAACCCTCCTTAATTTGGATGGGCATATTAAAGGATGGTGTTTATTTACATTGGTGAAAATGGTTTTACTTTTTTCGGTGGCAGAACATTTGGAAAAGATACTTGGTAACATACGTAAGTACATGAGTCAAACCCATTTAATAAATACAGCGTTAGGAGATAGTAAAAACACAGTTAAAACGATCAAAAAGTTGCATGCCCTGGAGCAGTTACTGATTTGTTTTGGTAGCGAGCTGGTTGTTCTTTTATTTATTTATTTCAAAATGGCTCCATAGTTATGAAGTTTAGAAAACAACATGAAAGGAGAGCTTGCCGCCACTTTCTGTCTTTTTCTTTATTTATGCCTTTCAGTGTTTAAAAATGGTAGTGGAATTTCAGGAAAGTATGCTGGGAAGTAAATCGAGTCTAATTAATTTGTTTACAGGTATGAAATATAGAAAGTAAAGAGTTTAGAAGTGTTTGATGATAATGGTTACAGAACATATGATCAATATTGTTTACTAACATGATGATGTGAATTGGTATTGAAAAGTAAATCAAAGTTAACATAGTATCTATTTAGTTAAAACACAGCTAGTATTAGAATAGAATAGAATAGAATAATATTTATTCGTCATAAAAAAATAAATAGATTAGCTACAAAGTAGTTAAATGAAATAGAGACTGGAGACCACCCCAGTAGATATATCTAAACAAAGGAGGTGGCCACCAAAACAAAGGAGGTGGCCACCAAAAACAAAGGAGGTGGCCACCAAAAACAAAGGAGGTGGCCACCGAAGTGGCTAATAAAGGATAAGGATAAGAGTGGTGTTTACTGTTGTGTTTTGAATTTTCCAGTGGAGAGGAGCTTTGAACTGGAAATAAAAAATGGCTCCACAAATGTTTTCATATGTTAAAAATTTTTTTAGCTATACTAATTCTGTCATTACGTTTGTGTTTTTAATTATTATTTTTAAGGTTAATATGTTTTCAAAGTTTCTTTTACTTTGTTTTGTTTTTCTTTAGATTTTGTCATAGCATGATAAGGTTTTTGTATATGTTTTTTGAATATTTTCATCTGTTAAAATAGAAATAAAGCACACGATGGGTTAAATTATAATGTTGAGAGGGTTAGTTAAGAGAAGAATGGATTATGCAATTAAAAAGATCATTAATTATGAATGTGCAATGAAACTGTCCTACAAAAAAAGCGTTATTGGTTGGATTTTTCTTAAGTTTATATTTTATCATGTTTATGCATTATTTTGTGTTATGGTAATCGTTTACGTACTATGGCTGGGTATAAAACTTTGGCATTATGATTTTATTTGTGACTTTATCATCTGGGTAAATTTTTGTTCTTAGTTATTGTTTTTAGGATAAATGCATACTTGAATTTATTTTTTTTTTCTTTTTTGTTGTTGTTGTTTATTTCAATATTCTTATAGCATGATTACGGTTTCGGTATTACAATTGAAATATTATTCTTTTAGGTAATAATAAAAGAAGCATAAAGATATGAAACTCATGGTTTTAATCATGACGTTGATGGTTTTGGTAAGAACAGACTATTTATCGTTTCAAAAATTTGTTAATTGTTGCAGTCCAGTAGTAACTTTGGAACAAAAGAAAAAGTTGGAAGGTATCAATTTTGTTTTGAATTCACATTTTGTAATGTTTAGTTTCGTATGTCTGGGTAAACAGTTCTGTGTAATATATGCCATTTTTTTTACATTAAAGTTACTTCTCTTCTGCATATAAATATATATTCTGAGCCATGTTGCTATTTGTTTCTGTTTTTAATCTTCTGAATGTAATAACAAATTAATGCCTGGAGAAAAATTTTATAAAAGTTAAATTCTGCGACAGAACTCATACTGAACATGGGTGGCGAGCTTTGTTAGACCATTGATAATTGACGATTAGTACAGTGTGTGTCAAAACGTCTTACCCACCAACTTTAAAGGCGTATATTTCATTACATGTCTGATAAAATGTTATTGCGAGTTTAATATCACAAGAAAGAGCTTTTCATGCTCTATCCATTAATATAAAATGTTTACCAAAATATTTGTTCTTTGAAAAGATATTGAAGAAATACTCAACGATTTGGTTCATTAAATTCTTAAAAGTCGATTAACTGACATGCTAATGACTTTTTAATGTTGTAACTTTCTTTTGTTGTGTTAATGAAACCTGCGTATTTATTTCCCATAACAACTGATCTTAAAAATTTCAAATAAAAATAAAGTTGGTGGATAAGACACTTTGAAACACTGTATAATAGCATGTGTGGCATTTTTGACTTTGGTTTTTATGGTCACCGACCCAATCGAACGCGCCGTTTTTGGGGAAATATCTCGGGAATCAATAGCGATATAACTGACGTTTTTTAGGGTCTGCGATACGGGTGATGGCGTGACGCAACATTTGGGTCTAAATTTTATTTGGTACTGCAGCTATGATGTCATCAAAATTTTTGATCGACGATTTCTCTCCATCTAATCTAACGGTTGGTGAAATGAAAGTAGATGGATATGATAGATGAAGGGATGGATGATGATAAATGTGGAGAAAAATTTAAACAAAACAAGAGCCAGATGGCGCAAAATGGTAGCAGCAAACTTACTTGTCACACAGTAGCTTTCAAAATTTTACTTAAAATTCTAAAACGTTCTTTAAAGTTTGTTTTTAGCGAAATCTCATTCGTGGAAAACAAACATAAACGAAATATTTTAAACTAGTAAGCCATGTAAAATTTTTTTACGGATTTTAATTCGTGAAAATGACGTCTCAAAAATGGTGTCGAAAAATTAATTTACAAAATCTGAAAGTCTCCCGGGTAAAAACTTTTTACCGAACTTAACCCTTTCTTTACCAGCTAAAAACCTCAGTATTTCCCAGGCCTAAAAATTGTAATACTACTCATAGTCACAAGAAAAATAGTCTGGAAGATGCGGCCCTAAACGACCGATTTGCAGCATGAACCTCAAATTGATACGGCCCGTACAATTATGGTGCAAAAAACAAGCAGGAGTAGCAGCAAGACAGGAAGATTTCTTTTCTAGAGATGCTCCTTGATGCAATTTTTGCGGCTATTGATCACAATCTGAAACAGTTAGTGGTTTGCCTGGTAGAACGTGTTCTAACTCCAGGTTTAATTTCCAAACATGATAAATTCTACGTCCTCTAAAATTGCAGAAAAAATGCTTCACAGGTTTTTGAAAGGAAAATCATGGAAAAAACTGGTTGAAGAGGGTTGTTATCCTGACCTACAGTTAATAAAATGTGATGTTGTTTTGCTTTATACTTTCAAAGATCATCATGGAGATGCTGATAAGTTTTATTCAAAAATTTATACATGTGCATTGAACAAGACTGAAGATTTGTTTCAAGGGATCAGTAAGAAGTGTTCTGTAGTTGTGGGCTTTTAAATTGTAAATTATATTTTGGCTCACTTAACTGATGTTAGAAGCTTTCAAGAAGAATTTTAACTGCAAAGATACTGAAAGATTTTCAGTTATTGCTTATTTGAATGGATATGTATTTGGGAATATATGTCAATGAATACGTTTCAAGAAAGCTTAATAATCAACATTGTTTATCAGTTCTCTTGCTGGAAAATTTGCCGATATCACTGCATGTTTTTCTAATACTGTTAATATTAATATTCTTTTTCAGACGGTTTTAAGAGTGATCTCCACTTAAAAAAATTGCTTCGCGCGAACTTTTTCGTCTAGTGGAGATCCGGCTTTAATGACGTCAATTTGAATATGTAGAAAGTGAGGAACTCTTATTAACAAAAATAAGTATACTTCAATTAAAACTCACAAGCTTTTGTACCTTGTTATTAGCTTCTTCGTGACGCAAAATAATTTAACAAGAAGCTAGTTTTAAACTTGAAGTTGATGTTTTACTTGAAAAAAAGAATTGAAGAATTAATCTTTTGTGAGTTTTTAACGTTTGTACAAGATTATTATAGACATTATGATTCGTATGAAAAATTAAGATCCATCCACTCGCGAATCGTTAGTCATTATTCCGAATCGGAAGTAACATTCTGCACAAGCGATGTGTTTTTGAAACAACCATTCTACACGAGCAAAATTTTGCTCATGTAAATCGTTTTGCACGTGTGCCTGCATGTGCACGTGCGATCGCTCGTGTCTCCGGGCAAAGACTGAAAATGATGATCCTGACTTCGACAGAACACTCAAACTTGCTTCTAGGTGCTACAAGGAGATTGACCAGCTGGGCGGAGGTCGAAGTCTAAAGCTCCTGAAGTAAGAGAAGCTCTTTTTTCATGGTTTATAGATGTTAGAGAATCATTAAAAGGCCGCTTACCACAACATATGTTTAAGCTAAAAGCTAATGCATTATATGAAGAATGGTTACGTGATTATCCAACACCCGAGTCTGAAAGGTTGAAGTTTGGAAACCAGTGGATTAAAATGTGGCAAAATGAATATGGAATTAGCTTGCGACAACCAAACAAACGTTACTCAATCAAAAAAGAAGATTTAGTTGAGAGACTATTTAAAAAATGTCTGGACTATTCGCCGCTACTTTATTGAGAAGTACGGAGTAGACCCACCAATTATCAATGGAGACCAGATGCCCTTGCATCGCAATGAAAGCTCAAATCAAAAGACATTGAACTTTAAAGGAGAAGAAACATTCGTAAAGGAAAACCACATGCTTTCTCGGGAGAGAGTCACTGTATTTACTCAAGTTAGCTCTGATTCAAAGTTCCATACACCGGAGTTCGTTTTTAAAGGTAAAGGGACTCGCACAAAGGTTAATGTAGCAGAGGATATCAAATTCCAATGGTCTCCTAGTGGATCATACAGGTTAGAGCAACTACTAAAAACGATAAATAACCTTCCAAATCTCTACCACCCGTTTACGCAAAAAGATTACGCCATCTATGTTCTCGATGATTATGCAGTACATCTAATGCCGGAAGTTAGGAAAGCGCTGTTTCAACGTGGATACATCCTTGTTATTATGGGCGGAGGAATAACAGGGTTCATACAAGCTAATGATACCCATTTGCATCGTAAATTTAAAATAAACTACCGTGATTTAGAGATGGAATTAATGATGGAAAAGTTGCAAGCAGATAAGAAGAAAATTCCATCACCAACAAGAGAAGAGATGATTAACATGAGTGTTAAAGCTTCAAAAATGATCGATGTAAACTTTACCGAAGTTTTCAAAGAGCTGTTTGTTACTAACAAATTAGATGGTTCTGAGGATTATCTAGTAAGTGACAAACTTTTTCATTTAATTGGTAACAAAATGAAAGAGTTTCGAAAGAAACTGATGGATTCTCCAACTCCTGATAAAATTATGAAAGTAATCAAAAGTATTATCCCACCCAAAGGTATACGAAGAAAAAACGTGGAAGGAGTAGAACTGCTCGATTTTTCAAACGAGGATGCGGTTTTTGTTGACGAGGATGAGCCGTCAGATGAGCTGTCAGAAGCACAGGAAGAAAGTCATCGGCAGAATCAAGTGCTACGGTAAATTGCGGTCAAATTACTTCCCTTACAGGTGTTTGTGGTGACGAAAACATCAATAAGGACGCTCGTTTTTTAGATGCTATCAAAAAAGCATTTGATGAACACGAAACATCAACATTATTCAATCCTCATTCAACGAAAATGAAATTAGCATTTATTGATGCCAGACGAAGTCTAAAGAAAAGAATTACGCAAACAAAAAGTAACGTAAACGAAACAGAAGTAAATGAAGCTGATGCTCAGGAGAGCGAAGAAGAAAGAAATTTATTTGAGACACTTTTTGATTAGGCATTTTTTTGTTGTAAACCTTTTTTTACCATATCTTAGTTTTCTTCTGTTTATAACAACTCGTTCATGAAAAAAGAAAAAATCGTATTTTCCAAAAAAAGTAACCTAAAGTATTTTTCCACCCCCCGATTATTCCAACCCCCCCCCCCCCCCCTATTATTAACTTTGAACAAAATGTCCAACCCCCCTATTATTCCATACCCCCCCCCCCCCCCCCCCCCCCCCATTTATTCGGTACTCTAGAGTATGTGAACATTGTATTTTTTTGATAACCACGGGCAGTATGGTACAACCCATTGGTTATCCAAGTCCACATTTTTGACCCTCACTGCAGGACCATCATTGTGGCTGCGATACATTGGATACCCATTTGCATTCATTTGTGTTGCATCACAGAATGGCTTTGGAAAATTCTTGGTACAGTTGCCATGATCTCCCATGCAGACTGAATTAGGATTTGCATTCCCACAGGGACCATGAATCATACATGATCTGATGATGTTATGTAGCTCTGGTTCATGTTCAGGATTTGGTATTTCAGCAGAAATCACGCTATCAATATCATCAGCATTCTGCAGTTTGTCCTCTTGAGCTAAATGGATAAGAATATGTGGATGAGGTGAAGGACGTTTCTGAAACTCAATAACATACAGGTGAGAAATGGATTTCCCCAAAACACCATTTTTAGTAATATCCTATAAGAGTGATTTCAATTTCAAACAAGATTCGCAAAAATGCGACTATATATTTCCCCAAAGTTGCAAACATTTTATCAATTATTGTGTGTACATTGATAACCATGAGAAAAATGTATCATTAAATAATTACAGTATAACTACCATCAACCTGATACTCAGATTGAATTTAATAACACAAAAAAACTTTTACTTTGAACTTATTATGATATGAAGTTATTCACGGTCAAAAGATAAGGTTTCTCTTAAAATTTTTTGCTGAGGAGTTAAAAAGTGACTGAGAAGTTACTATGGACACGTAGCTAAAATGCGAGTAATATTTCCCCTTAAATAACTGCATATCAACAACTCCATCAATGTGTAAGACAATTTCATCACTAACATAATATGTATGATCTTTTTATTTATTTATTTATTTACGAATGTTTACCCAGGATAGCCTCTTCAGTTCCGTAAGGTACTGTTATCAATGAGGGTCCTGCGAAGGAGGTCCTAGAGCATTTAAAGCCCCCATTTGGGCTACGGAAGCTGTAATGACAGGAACCGCTCAACTAGACAACCACCCTAGACATCATTCCTACTCTCTTGCTGAGTGCTAAGCAGAGAGGATTGATTCACACTGTTATAGTCGCTGGCATGACTCGGTCGGGGATTGAACCCGCGACCTCCCGAACAGGAAGCGAGCACTCCACCACAAGGCTATTGTTGCAGAAGCTTGACAAGTTTCCTATCCTTCATGCCATAAAATCATGGTATATAAACAATGTAATTTGAGAGAACACTTGCTTTTTGTAACTCGGATAAAATTATCTTACAACATTATACAATCAAATTTGTATACAGGTTTTCTGTACAAAAGAAGAAAAGAAAATTGTTAAACCTAATTTTGATACCACAGTATACTTTCGGGTAAAAATATAAGCAAAAAGCAATCAAAATCTCTATTAACAAATGTTACGTGTAACATTTCAAATTAGGACAGAATAGTTATTTTCAAAAACAAGATGGGCTTAAAGTGACAATTTATAAAACTAAATTCAAGTATTCAGAATAAATATCTATGTTCAAAAAAATATGTTCACACTCATTGTTTATTTTGTGGTAAAAACGACCTTCATATATAAATCCCAAATGGAAAAAAAAAATTTTGGTAGTGAAAATACATATTCATAACCAAATCACTACATAGCTGAAAGTAGAAGTTCGTGTTCCGGCTTGATTTAATTTACAGACTGTCATTTGTATTGTGTTTTGATTTACGCTCGTTGTTCGTACAGGAAAATTGGCAGTATATAAATTTTGCAAAATATACATACAGTATCAAAACAGTATACGTGACCATGGAATTCATCCATAGTAAACTATGTTTCTGTTGTTGGATTAAATGACTATCCAGGGAAGCACACTCGACCAGATTTTTTAAAGTTATTATGTGTCTCAATCCTGTGTGTTTTAAAATATTATACATAATTGGTTTTCTGAACATTGCATATACGACATCACGTTTTTACTTGCTGTTTTTTGTATGTACTTTTTGAATTATCAAACTGATTGAACTGGTTGTTCTCCACATGAAATGGGTTTCCTTTATGGCTGGTACATCGTGCTTTCAGTTCAGTTGGGCTATATACATTACATATCAGGATGTAAAATAAAAATAAATCTTCAGCCTGGCTATTGATAATGAATTTTCACCTTTGCACTGAAACCACAGCTTCAATGGTTTGCTGTTCGAAGCAAATTAATTACCAATCATCATAACATTGTTATCAACAAAAACAAAACATCATTGATATATCAATTCTTTCTGCTTTTTACACGTTCAATTCATTCAAAAGTTTTTACAAAGCTTTTAAAGACAACACTGAACTAAAACGATTCATTTCCATCATTTAACATCATTTAACGTTTCATCTATTGAATCATTTTAAAAGCTACAGAAAAAAAGCAAAAATCTTCCACTGCACTGACTGAAAAAATGGCGTGCTGTAGACTAGCCTCTATTCTTATCTAGTTTGGCTAGGCGAAAATTCAATACTGAACCGCGGCTATAAAAGTGAACAGAGAAGAAGGAGGAGAAGGAGAAGGAAACTGCCGGTTTTAACATATATTTCGCCCTACGGGGAAATATATAATTAAAAACACGTGCAAGTCAGGTTGATAATGTGATGGCTCATTATACAAATTTTCAGTAATTTCTCGCCATTTGGAATTGCACGTGAAAGTGCAAAACAAATCTGGTTTTCCCATATAAGTGACCATAGTCATAGCATCTTGATAATTTTTTAGCATAAATGCAAACCTAAATGTGTAATACCCTGAAATAAAGAAGGTAGAATTACTGGTCTGCCTGCATGAAGGTCACGATTTTCCGCAACATTGGCAAGATGATCAACAAAGGCCTTGATAATGTTCAACCCGAAGAGCTGCCTGCTTTATCCGTATGAAATGCAAAACTAGCTTCAACTTTACAATAGCTATCC
The DNA here is from genome assembly GCA_027922465.2 of Turritopsis dohrnii. NCBI lineage: Eukaryota > Metazoa > Cnidaria > Hydrozoa > Anthoathecata > Oceaniidae > Turritopsis > Turritopsis dohrnii. The sequence goes on along the minus strand of BQMF02000083.1, from coordinate 1,093,323 downwards.
AAAGCATATTGTTGAAGTAATTGTTTACCTTTTAAGATGGGGCTAAACGCATCTTTAAATGCTAACCTAAATGTGTAACATTGAATCATGGTCGTGCAACATTACTGACCTACTGCATATTCTGCTACATGAGGAATGACGGAACTCCAACCCAACTCTGCTCTTGAAAAAATTACAGGATACAACATTGGATCAATATTAGGTGATTGCACTGGCAAATCCAGCAATGGTCTATCTCAAGGGTAAACAACAATGTCTCGAGCTAATGGTGCACCATCTTCACCAACAAAAACAGCTGCTACTTCATCATGATGAGGTAGATTATATCGGCGGCGGTCACCCCCACTTCTCAAGTGCATTCTAACCTGAAAATCTATATATTAATAGCCGATTCTCCGTTTGTCTGTCTGTCACGCAAAATGGTAGATTGAGTTGTTAGCGAAATTATTTCTTTTTTTGTGTGCGACGTGAGTTCGAAACAAATACATTGCAACCCCCAATCGAACGTGACTTTTTTTGGCTGATGAACTAATAGGAATAACGTTTCGTTTTTATTATTTTGTTAGTTTTATATTCCACGTTGACTTGGCTTTGAAAACTAAATACAAAAGAAACTAATTGATAAAACATTTTGGACAAAAAGCAGCCGTGGCAGAACGTGGTAGCATGTTTGGTTTGCCAGTGTATCCAAACGTATCCTTGCCTGACTGTCTGAGACGGGTGAACTTTTTTTCGAGCAATCAAAATTTTAAAAACCTATAGGTAAAGAAAGAGTATCATAAAACAAAATATTTTTTTTTTGCTTTTGCCATAATAGTTGTCTTAATTTGTTTTAATCGATTTCTTTTAATCTTTTTATTTTATATCAGATCGAACGTTTTTTTTATTCACTTTATTCTTTTAGCACGTGCCTTTTTTTCTCTCCTCCCGTGTGATCTTTTTAAGAAGAGAAACCATTTCCCCCTTATGTTTGATAGCACCCATGTTAGAGCGCGTAACTTTTTTAAAACAAAAGTTAATACGTTTTGAGTGTATTGTTGTACTGATCAGCGATTGTTTTAAAAAATAAATAAGTAACACATCATGAAATTTGGGTTTTTTTGGAACCATTGTTTAAACTGATATTTGATATTTGATTTCGAATCTACCTCTGGCTGAACACAAGTTGTACGAGCCGTTTTTTCAGGAAATATTAGGTTTATGGGGGTCTCCGGGGTGACACACAGAGCAGGTGCACATGGGCGGCGAGCGACGCCGTCTTGGCGGCTAGTCAATAGCAAATTACCAAAATTAGTTGAAAGATCAGTAAAGAATAAATATCTATTTGCACTTACCTCAGATGGGTGGCGATTCTGTTCATTTGCCAGTTGCAATTCCTCTGCCTTTATCTCAACCATGTGTTGATATGCAGCTGCATACAGACTCTCCCTTAAAATGATATCTTGCAAAGTTTGCATGACTTCAGGGAATTAACCTTGATTTTCTGGTCTTGCCATTCGCTCGTTCAATGCATCCATACTATCATAAATACAAAGTTGACCATAGGATGGAGAAACACCTGATGGTGGTTGTAAATTACCTGTTTGGTGACATACCTGGCCATTGATACGAAAAACTGGTGGACCACGTTGGATAAAGATCATTCGATTCAACTTTATTATGTTATTGAATGTTTGGATCTAACATACAAGCAGAATGAAATATAATTAAGATATAAACTAGGCAGGAGAGTTAATAACTGTACATCCCCCACCAGTTCGTTAGCAACGTAAATGTATAGGCCGATAGCCTCGTTGGAGCGAATTCATAAAGTCTTCATAAACACAACATCTGTCAACATAATATCTGTCCGTAGAGAATGTTTCTGCGATAGTGCAACCGTTCTTATCCGGTCCATTTGCCGGACTCCGGCTCGTAACGCTTGGGTGGCCGTCTTTCGCGCTGTGGACGACGGGTACATGGTGCACTGCCCACCGTTGGCGGGTTCGGACTCTCATTGAGCGCCTGGGGTGTAGACAGGTCTTCGGCTGAAAGTAATGACGGGTCCTCGGTCGGAAGTGAGGACAGGGCTGCAGGAGTGTGATGAGGAGTTGGAGGTAGCGTGGGTGAACTGTCGGTAACATCTGGTATTTCCTGTGCAGTAGCAGCATCACGGGGTGAGTTGTCAGCTGATGATGGTAGGCGTGTGGGGGAATTCACATTGGGCGGATGTGGCATCGTTGGAGGGGCCCCGACGTTAATACTCTCGTATTGTACAAGTGGTGAGACTGGGGTAAATTTACGTAAGAATCTTCGGTTACGCTTGGTGAGACGTCCCGTACCATCCACCTTGATGAGATAACTGTCATGGTTAAGCAGGTCGACGACAGTTCCTGAGCGATCCCAACGTTTTGGGTGGTTTCCTGTTTGATTTTGAACATAGCAGCGGTCCCCAATCGCGAGGTCAGCAAGCTGCTGTGACCGCTCGTTGAGTTTTTCTGCTGTCCGGTGAAAACGTGCGCGTAGAGCTTCTTCCTTCCTCTCCCAGGCATCTCGCCATACGGGGCGAACGTGATGGTTGGAGAACTTGTCGAGGCGACTGATGAAGGTGAATGCATCCTGTATTGGTCTGCCAAAGACAATCATCGCTGGAGAGATATTGCAATCAGGATCGGGGGTATTACGTAGCTGCATCATCGCACGCAAAAAGCTGTCGGTATCAAGTGTCCCAGATGGCCCTGTATTCGATCTGAGGAGACGTTTGGTGGTCTTGACGGCTACCTCGGCTCTTCCGTTGGATTGGGGGTTGTATGCAGAGGACAACCTATGAGATACACCCCAACGACGTAAGAACTCTTGAGTAGAGTGAGCAACAAATTCTGGACCGCCATCAGTGGAAATTTCATGTGGCACCCCGAACCTGGCAAAGAAGTTACGAAGACAGGAAATCAATCCATCCGCGCCAGCCTGAGGGGATCCATGTGGTGATTGGAACACATCCGTCCATCCTGATAGTCGATCTCCAACAACAAGATAGTGCAATCCACAGCTAAAGAAGTCAGCAAAGATCTCTTCGAAGGGTGTGGACGGTGGAACGGCCGCTGTAGTTGGTAGGGCAGCTTGAGACGGGGCACTGGTATTGCAGTCTTGGCATCGAGCCCTAGTGCGATTGATATCATCAGTGATGCCAGGCCAGAACATAATAGACCTTGCGCGATTTGACATAGTGGAGACTCCCTGGTGAGCAGAGTGAAGGGACTTCAGAACCATTGGTCGCAGAGAAGAAGGAATGATGACGCGATCACTGTGCAAAAATGACGCCATCTGATTCGTGCAATCCATGACGGTATTGCCAGAACGGGATGATAGCAGGAGACTGACGACATCTGTCCGGGAAGCCGCTACGTATCGCCTCGAGTAAACTGGTTAAATTAGGATCACTCTGGGTTTCTTTCTTCAGGAGATCCCAAGTGATCGCGGTTACAGATTCAGCGTCCCTTCTTATTGCGGCTGCTATCACCCTCTCGGACATGTCCACGTCGGATGGTATTGCAGATGGTGATGGATTACGTGACGCAGCGTCGGCCGCATGATTAGTTTTACCCGGCAAGTGTGCGATGCGGAAAAACCAGGGCAGAGCACGTTGCTTCAATCTGAACAGTCGAGTGTTACTGATCTCGTCCAAGGTTCTGTCTCCAAAAATCTTGGTGAGAGGCTTGTGATCGGTGACAACTGTCAGGTTGTCACATCCCATCGCGAAGAATTTTGTCTGTTCGAGGCCCCAAACTAGGGCCAATGCCTCACCTTCAATCAGTGCATAACGTTGCTCGGTAGGTGTCAGGAATCGCGAGCCAGCCATTGAGATTTGCCAGCCATCAGCGCAGCAATCTGGGACATCAGATAAACATCGACAATGCTTCTGGAACAAGAAGTATCCGATACCTTTGTTGGAGAAATCCGGACGCAGGCAGGTGGGTCGGTGGACATCGAAGATTTCCACCCCACTCTTGATGGCATCCATAATGGCTACTTTGGACTCTTCAAAAGCATCATTGAGTTCCTTATTCCAAGTGAAGGGGCAGCGTGGAGAGAGGAAAGGACGGAACGGTGCCATGTAGTTTCTCAGCTGTGCGTAGTTAGTGACCTGATTTACTAAGCCAAACCAACTTCTTATATCAGTTGCAGATTTCGGGGTTGGAAAGTTCTTTATGGCATCAAAGTACTTAGGAAGTGGGTCAATGGTTCTCTCTCCGATTCGAAAGCCAGCAAATTGAACCTCGCGTTGGGCAAACTGAAATTTTGAAGGATTTAAGACGATGCCAGCCTCACCAAGCCTGGTCAGCAAATCGATTGTACGCCACCAGTGTCTCTCGAGGTCTGTGTCATGGTGAAGGGTGTCATCAACGATCCTCTCTTTCCTTTCAAAATCAGCTAATATCGCATCAAAACGATGGTTATATCCATCACCGGATGAAACGTACCCTTGCGGCGCACGTCGATAACGCCAACGACCAAATGGTGTGATAAAGGTGGTGAGGTGTTTGTCTGATTCACGCAGCGGAACGCTATGGAAACCATTCCAAGCGTCTACTACAGTCTTCCATGTGTTGTGCGGCACCCGTCTTGCCAAATGAAACGGAGATTCAGAATTGTGAGTCTCTCTCTTACAATGCTTGTTCAAGGGGGAAAGGTCAACTGTACGACGAGGTGAACCATCTGGCTTACGTGTCACGACCATGCGGTGACACCAATCAACAGGCTCTCCGAATGGTACACGTTCGATAACCCCAAGAGCCTCATCCCGTTTGAGATCATCGTGTACCTGATCTTGCCAGTGCAGTGGTATGGGTGCTGCTTTGTGACAGCGACAGGCTGGGTGCCCTCCTTGAGATGGATTTCGACAGGAGGGCCAGCCATCTCCGGTAAACCCTGGTGAGGGCATACATTGAATGTAGACCCAGAATAGCGTTTGAGCAGCCACTCCTTCATCAAGCCGTTGTTTTCAGGATGGCAGTTGAAAGGAAGAAATGTTGGTCGACCAGGAACGTTTGTGCGTCGGGGGCAACCGCATTGTGATCCATCGTCCTTCATTGTCCCACAGATCTCATTCACTGTCTGTGGACATAGAGCTCCGTCTGAATCACCAGTGGTACGCTGAGGAGGGGGAGGGAAGGTGCCAACAGCTGGGAAGTTGCTGTCAACGATACCCAACTCGATCATAGTGCTGTAGGACATGTAGAAGCGTTTCACATCAGGGCTGACATACACCAATGTTCGACATTTGATTGACTTTCCCATTGAGGATGTACCTTCCAATACGGCGGAGAAAGCTCCGCTGATTTTGATTGGTGAGCGGTTTGCTGCGAAGAGGCTGATGGATACTGGTGTTAAATTTTCCTTCTGGAATCCGGCGCTGATATACTTTTCCAGGGACCATAAGTCAAATTGGGCCCCGGAGTCTACAATCCCAGTGAGATCTAGTGATCTGGAGTTCGTCGTGGTTGGTTGGAGCTTCAGACTAACTTCCGGATGAGCCATCGTCTTGCAGCGCCGCCACTCAGTCTTATTGAAGATCTGGTGTTGCATATTCTTCTTGTTGGTTATGCTGGAGATTTGACCAAAAGGGTCAGAGTCTGCGAGTCCGATGGAACTGTTCTCGACACGCTTTCGGCTGCGTAGTTTCTTCCAGCATCCTTCACATCGCTGATGAGGATTGGAATTCCATCCACAGGACTTCTTACTGAATGGGTGATAGGTCTGCCCGCAGTCCGGACAAGGGGCAGTTTTTTCACGTTCCTCCAGCGATGGTGACGGTTTGCTCTGGGACTTCTCTGCTATGGTGTGCTCTTTTCGGCTTCTCCGATAACCCGATACGGCAGAAAGGCTGAATGATGAGTTTGCGTTTCTGGCCATTTCCTTGCCTTCGATGAGCGCGATGACTTCATTCACAGATTTCTCTTGTATGCGTTCTGCGCTCAGTGCTTCCCTCCGTATATCGGTATCAGCGATTCCATTAAGTAAAACATCCCGTACCGCACAGTCTGTATAATAAACACGCCCACCAAATGGAGCATTGCATCCAGAGCAGATTCCAGCAAACTCGGTTTGAAACTCACAAGTTTCAGCCTTCCCCTGAACTCGGGCAGCAAAGGTGCGGAAGGGTTCCTCGGGATCTTGCTTCATGGCGGCGAGTTCAGAACGCAGAACCCCAAGCGCGATCGGGTCAACGGCGTGGGACTTGAAGATCGGCAACGCGTCAGCAATCGGACGGGTGGTGAATGTGGGGTCAGCACGGAGAATAATATTCATCAGTTGGATATGAGCGCACTCCAGAAGTTGTGTTGACTCAGCAGGGGCTGGTATCGCGGATCCAACTCGGAAAGTGTCCCATCTACGTATGAATGCGCTCCAGTCCTCTGAGGTGGCATTCAGCCCGATCCTTGGACGCTCCAGCTTGGGTGCTCTCTGTAGGTGAGGGGCGGCAGTAGTAGGTGTAGCAGTGTGGGTGTGTGCATGCAGGTTCAGGATAGCAGCAGCACCAACGACGTCAACATCATTTGTTTGGAATCCACAACCAGGTATGGGACAATCCAAGACAACCATTTCCACCAAGGCCAACAAAATATTCACTGATCAAGAGTTAAAAAGATCCAAACATGGATAAAGATCATTCGATTCAACTTTATTATGTTATTGAATGTTTGGATCTAACATACAAGCAGAATGAAATATAATTAAGATATAAACTAGGCAGGAGAGTTAATAACTGTACACACGTGTTACATAACTGATGTTATATCTTACTTTGTATTTAGTTCTTTCAGTTAAAACATTTCATTGATTTGAGAGAACTAATTAATGAAATTGGATAATTGTTCATGTTTTAACTTAATACATCAATTTGGATAGACCTGAATATCATCAACAATGATCGAATGTCCCATCCCTGGCTGTGATTTTGCCATTGCTGAGATGGAAGTGGTGGTTGCAGCTGCACAGCTCAACGTACACGCGTTGACTCACACACATGCCACTGTCCCAAACCTGGCTCAGTCAACAAAACAGAAACCACCAAAAATCAGTAGACCTACAGTCACAAAGGACACTACTGAAGAAGATTGGAACACGTTCGTGAAAAAATAGAACTTATTTAAAAATGGAACCGATACTCCAGCAACGCAAATGGTCACACATCTCTGGCAATGCCGTGACCCCGACCTTGAAGCCGAACTCTTCAAAGACGTACAGGATATCGCCAAAACCACAGAAGCCGAGCTATTAAATTCAATTAAGAACCTTGCACTTATATCCGTAGCAGCCAGTGTACGAAGAGCAGCACTTCTGGCCTTACACCAAGATCACGGCCAGCCTATTCTGTTGTTTGCAGCCAAGGTCAAAGGGAAAGCGCAGACCTGTTTACATTGTCATCATTCCGTAGACTACACAGATGAGATGGTGAAATATGTTGTTATTTGGGGAATATCCGTTGAAGATATCAAAAAGGAGGTGCTTGACATTCCAGACCTCGACACCAAATCTCTCAACGACACGGTTGCTACAATCATAACAAGGAAATGGCATCTCGAGCTATCTTAACGCCAAGTATTCAACTCCAAACCAATGCATTTGCACAGTTTTATGGTTCTTTTATCTAAAATTACTACAACAATTGAGTGGGACTTGAAAGTCCCGACAAGTTATTTTATTTGAAAATTCATGAAATAACAAATGACAATGTAGATGTTTGTGATAACAGTCAGACAGCATTGTAGTGAACTTGAAATAGTCTTTTTTCATTCTAGTATGTCGCATAAAAAAGTATATAACACTGCTGAAGCTCTTGCATATATATTGGAGGAGTTACCATCTGATATTGATGAAGACTCAGCTTCTGAATTTTCTGACGACAACAGTGAAGATTACTAGATCATTTCCATCTACCACTGGACGAATCTTGATGTTGATAGTGATAATAGTGCTGAGGATACTGAAAATGAAATCGTTCCAGCTGCACCCGACAACGCCAATAGTACCGTTCCAGCTGCACCCGACACTGCCAATAGTAATAGCAATGATAATGAAAGCGATAATGTTGGTTATAGTGGTCGTCCCATCATCACTCTCTCAGACAGCTATAACTGGAAAAAAAACATGACAGTGTATGAACAGTCTTCATTTTCATCCCACGAAGGACCAGTGACTCAAGAACTAGGAGATTGCGATTCACCTTGTGATTTTTTCTTAGCCTTCTTTGATGAAGATATCAGAAATAACATCTTGTTTCAAAGCAACCTATATGTTAATCAGAAGCAGAAGGGAAGGTCTGTTTTACCCATTACAGAAAAGGAACTTTTTGGATTCCTGGGAATTAATCTATTGACGGGTTATCACAGATTGCCATCATGGCTGGATTATTGGAAAAATGAACCAGATCTTGGAGTATTGTTTGTCTCAAATGTCATGTCACTGCACGAAAAATAAGATAATCGGCCATAGGATTATGTATGATTATATTGTATAATCGTTATGTTTCTGACATAATCTTAATAACGATTATTTGATATAATCGTAATTCGATTACGCCCAAATGTTAAATAATCTGGCACCGGACTATGGACTAGAAAAACATTATAATCATCTGTTTAATATTTAAGATTACATGGAGTAATTGCAGCCGATTAGTCCAGTTCAATATGAATTAAACCGCTCGATTACGTGTTGAGTATCTAATATAATCCAAACGATTTCCGTAACATTATTTTGTGAACCGGTTTAGAGCTGTACAGGTTGCTTAGGAACTTAAATTTGGAAAACTGTTGTGATGATGGACAAACTATGGATGTTCGAAATATATCTGTGTGCAAAAGGCAGTCACAATATTGGATATTCTTTGTTTGTGAAAACGGGTTAAAATGTTTAGCCAAGAAATCACATGTAATTTCACGTACTTTTGTTTTATTCTTTAGTTCTTCACAGAACAAATATATATATACATAAAAGGATAAATATTTGAACATTTATATACAATAAAACTGTAACGTAAACGTCATGATTGTTATAATTTAAAATTTCATTTGTTAGCCATTTTGTTCATTTTGGTTTCTTTGTTTTATATTCTCAAGTTACGTTTCTTTTGTTTAGTATTTCTTTTATTTATTAATTGCGTTTCAACCTATATAAGAGGAAGTTTTTTTCTTCTTTACACTCTCTCATCAAATTAAGAGCTCGTAAAGCTCATGAATTAGAGTAACTTATGTCAATCTTAGCATCACACTTTTGGCCAGCTGGTAAGCGTCTCATTTGTATTTATTCATTCGGTTTTCTCTTCTCTCTTTTTTTTTCTCTCTCTCTCTTCATCTATAGCTATCTTTGTTTTTCTCTAATTTATATATTTGTTCAAGTCAATTCGCGTTGTATATTAATTTTCTTAGTTTGAACAACCGAAATATTCAATTCAAAATGTTATGAATCACCCTCACAAGTGCGATGCGCTGAGACCACATTCAAACAGAATCAATCACTTATCACTGGACTTAATCAGTCATCGTCAATAATCAACGTCATTTAATCAATTCAACTTAATTCAAGTATCCTATCAACTCGTTGCATGTCAAGGCGAAGTGCAAAACGACTTGACTACCGTGAGCTTCACTCAACTGGACAAGTAACTTACATATCGCATATGTCAAGTGACGAGAATCTGTCTACACAACTTGCAAATCTGTCTATCGAAGAGGAACTACCCAGAGCCATGTCCACAGATCAATCAATCATTGAGATAACCCTATTGGTAGAAGAAGCAAACGACATCATTGACGAGAATGCTATCAAAGGAAGCCTTCCTACCGACATCGACACTTCAACTACAAGACTTGAGACTCTACGTACTGATATAAGAAGAAAGAGTCTCTCAGCTAAACTTGATGAGAAACATCCGTTAACGATGACCATCAACCAAACCCTTGGACTAATTAAGGAATACATCAAAGCAGCTAAGGACTACAAAACGAAACTGACACTCGCCGAGAGCAAGAAGATTGCAGAAGCAGCCATTGGTAGCGAGCGATCAATTGCATTTGTGGTCAGAGATCTCAATCAAAACATCCAAGAAGTCGAAACCTTCATTGCTCAAGACATCAAGCATGTGAACGACAAGCAGCTCTCTCAAATCAAGAAAGACGCTCCAAACGTTTTCGACAAACTTGATAAAATCTCTGAAAGATACGAGAAGCTTCTACGATCACCAATCAGTGATGAAACCCTCCATGCGATCAATGCTATAGGAAAGAACTACGAAAGATTAAACTCTTCCAAGGTAGCCTTTGTCAACTTGGTAAATAAAGAGTTCGTACAGAGAGAACTTGACAAGAATTACACGACGCACAACCTCAACATCAAGTTGGAAAGATTCGTTGGGTATGAGTCAGCCATTGATTTCTACACTTTCCGATCGAATTTTGAGAAGCTTCACCTCGAGACGACTCCAACTCGATTACTACCTGACTTATTGAAAAACAACTACTTGGGAGAACCTGCTCTCAATCTCGTCAAATCAATTGAGAGCATTGACGACATATGGGACAAACTGAAGAAAGCCTACGGAAATACCAAGACCATGCTGTTCAAGAAACTTCAAACATTATCAAAATCAGACATTACGAAATCGAGAGATCCGGAAAAACTTGTGCACGCGTTAAGCAAATTCACGAACCTGATACGAGAAGTCATATCACTTGCCAGACAATTTGAGATTGAAGACAACCTATATTACGGTGACGCCCTGCCGAAGATTTACCAACAACTCGGAGATGGAAGACTGACCAGATTTCTATCAAGCATCGATGACGAGCCAACTGAGAAAGAAACATGGGAAAGATTGCTAGCCTTTCTCGACAAGGAAGAGAGACTCAACCAGCAAAAACTACTCATGCAAGGACCTCGAAGTGAAAGGAAAGAATCACCTGGCATTCAATCTGACAATCAACGAAGATACACCAACAGAAAGCTCAACTCTTACCACAACAACTCAGTGATGAATAATCAAGAGGAATGTCAATTGTGTGGTGAATCGCCAAGCCAAGACGAACATCTGGTATCGAACGGTCCAAATGGTATAAAGATCATTCAATACTACACTTGTAAGAAGTTTGCAGAGAAGACGCCGGCTGCTCGACTTTCATGGATAAGAACCAAGGGATTCTGCATCCAATGTCTGTTACCTGGTGCTGATGGCTCTCATGGGAAACATTTAGATGGTAAATGTCAACACGACTTTATATGCCCGCATTCAAGCCATCAACGTTATTCCGTTAAGAAACACGTGCTTCTGTGCGAGGAGCACAAGGATGACCAAGAAAACCAAGATGTCCTCGAAAAGTTCAAGAATCGATGCATGAGAGATTCCAATTTACCAGACTTCTCAAAGCAGATCAAGCTGGCATTTCATGTAAACACTTTCTCAACCAACACGTCAAAATCTTTTCAAGACTCAGTCCATGACAGGGGAATCTTCAAGTTGCAAACGATAACAGTCAACGGTCACAGACTCAACGTATTCTTCGACGACGGATGCAGTGATTTCATCGTTTCTACAAAAGCGATCAACCTACTTGGTCCAGCTGCAAAACTAATCAATGAAGGGCAAATCAACGTTGGTGGAGTCGGAGATTCGGTGACGACATCAAAAAAGGGATGCTATCTCGTTACGTTACCACTCCACAATGGCAAGAAAGTCACACTATCAGGAATCTGCCTCGACAAGATCACTTCAACTTTCCCCTTCTATCCGCTGATGGAAGTTGAACGAGAAATTCAAAGAGATTAGGATTTAAGAAAGATGGGAGGAACAAGGATGCTACCAAAGCTACCACCTGCAGTTGGGGTGAGACGCATCTTATGTTTGGAATAAAATACCTTCGCTACTTTCCAAAACTCATTCATCAATTGGAAACTGGACTGTCTCTTTTCGAATCACCATTTATCAATTCAGACGGTGGAAGAGGAGTTGTTGGAGGACCACATAAGATCTTTACTGAAATCCACGATAGCTACTTCACAACCAACCAGGCATTCTTCATCAACATAGATGATTCTTGCAGAAATGATGTTCCACTACTTGGGTACCATGCAGAACATGTTAAAGCTCTTAATGTTCTAGTAACTCAAGCCAACCTCTCGACACAACAACGATTGTTTGAACAAGTTGAATCAACTGGTTGCGAGATTACTTATCGATGTCCTACATGCAGAACGTGTAATCAATGCAAGCATCACAGAGAATACGAATCTATCAGCCTCAAAGAGGAGGCAGAACAGCACATTATCGATTCGTCCGTCATCGTCAATCTTGAACAATCATCCACGTCCGCATCACTGCCATTAATATCTGATCCAAAACGACTTGCCAACAACAAAAAGAAGGCGATGAAGGTATACAATCAACAGTTAAGAAAATTGAATATGCCTTCTAATGCTAAAGACAAGCAAGACATCATCGAGTCGGAAGGAAAATTGCATCAACTTGGTTACGTCGACTATCTCAACAATCTTCCTTAGGACTTGCAAGAACATCTTCGAAACCATCCAATCCAGTATTATATTCCATGGCGTGCTGTTTGGAAAGGAAATTCGGTTAGCACACCCTGTCGAGTGGTATTTGACGCGTCGCAACCAACCTCATCAGGATACAGCTTAAACGATCTACTCGCAAAAGGTCGAAATAATCTCAACAAGTTACAAGAAATCGTTATCCGCTGGTCCATTCATAGAATTGCGATACACACAGACATCAGAAAGATGTACAATACTGTCAAACTGAATAAGTCGGATTGGTGCTATCAAAGATACATTTGGGAGCCAAACCTTGACCCGTCAAACATGCCTGTAGAGAAAATTATAAAGACTCTTATCTACGGTGTTCGTTCTTCTGGTAACCAAGCGGAATTTGGACTCCGGAAAGTTGCTGAAATATCGAAAGAAGAGTACCCGGAAGTTAACGAAGTTGTTCAAGACGATATATATGTTGACGATTGTCTTACTGGAGAATCCGAAATCGAGAAAGCTCATAAATTGGCAGATGATCTTGAACTCGTTCTAAACAAGGGTGGATTCCAACTCAAAGGCGTATCATTTTTCGGCGAAGCCCCATTGGAGAGGCTTACCGACGATGGCGAAACAATTCATGTTGCCGGAATGAAGTGGTTTCCCAAGGAAGATACACTTGCACTCAACATTGGGGAACTCAATTTTGCAAGAAAACATCGTGGAAAGAAGCCTACTCATACAATGAATATCATTCCCTCAAGACTGACAAGACGACATTGCTGTTCAAAAGTAGCTGAAATCTTTGACCTGACTGGGAAAATCTCGCCAATTGTGGCAGGCATGAAAATGGATCTGCAAGACCTCGTTTACAGAAAGTTGGATTGGGACTATACAGTACCAGACGATCTACGACCATTGTGGGAATCACATTTCGAAATGATGAAAGAAATTGGAAATTTACGGTTCAAACGCGCAGTTGTTCCAGACGACGCAATAAATTTAGATGTACAAACTCTTGACTTTGGAGATGCAAGCCAATCGATGGTGTGCTCTTGTATCTATGCTCGGTTTAAAAGAAAAAATGGTACCTATTCATGTCAGTTGATTCCATCCAGATCAAAAGTGGTTCCCAAGGATATGTCGTTACCAAGAGCGGAACTGTATGCTTCGCTGCTCAATGCATACACAGGAGAAGTCGTTCGTCGGTCATTCAAAAATCTCCAAAAGAAATCATTTAACTTCACTGACAGTCAAATCAGCTTGTTTTGGATTACCAATGATCAAAAGCCTCTGAAGCAATGGATAAGAAATCCAGTGATCGAAATCCAAAGATTCACAAAGATTGATCTATGGTCTTACGTTAAATCAAACAACATGATAGCCGACATTGGTACGCGAAGAGGAGTATCACTAAATGAAGTCAAGCAAGATTCTGTCTGGATCAATGGCTATCCCTGGATGAAATTACATCATTCAGAATTTCCAACATTCAAACCGGATGAAATCAAGTTAAACGATATTGACACTACTGAGATCAAAAAGGAAGTTAAAATCCACATCGCAAGCGCAAAGATCAACAAGGAAGTCAGAGATCATTATGCTTTCTCAAAATACATCATTGATCCCAATCGATTCTGGTTCACCACAGTTGTAAGAATTCTTGCTTTAACCTTTCGCTGGATGCGTATAATACGTAACCGACTCGATCACAAGAAGACTAATGGTAAATCACTTCCAAAGAGCGAAGACGTCATACTTTCACATGCCAACATACCACCTCTCAATGATGATGAAATCAAGGAATCTGAATATTACTTTTACAAAATTGGAACACGAGAAGTCTATCAATTTGTTCAGCCAAAGAAGTATGAACGTCTTTCCAAGTCAAAAGATGGAATTTTACATTTCACCGGACGAATTCTACCATCAGATCAAGTCACAATTATTGGAAAATTCACCTCAACTATGAAAGACCTCAGCAACGATACATTCTGTGTTCCAGTCTTAAGCAAAGATTCACCAATCGCATTCAGTATTGCTATTGATATTCATTGGAATCATCCTGTTTGCAAACACTCTGGTGTGGAAGCCACTTTGAGGTATATACTTAAAAAGGTTTACATCATCGAGGGTCGCTCACTGATCAAATTAATTCGAAAGAACTGCCAGCGATGCAGATACCTTCGAAAGAAATCAGTAGAAGCAGTCATGGGACCAATCTCCGAATTTAACTTCACAATTGCTCCAGCGTTTTATGCGTCGCAAGTCGACCTATCTGGCCCATATTTGTCTTTCTCGCCACATCATAAAAGAAAAACAGTCAAGATTTGGCTGACCGTTTTTTGTTGTTGCTCGACGTCAGCTATATCGATTAAAGTCATGGACGACTATTCTACCGATGCCTTTTTGCAATCATTTACACGATTTGCTTGTGATCACGGATATCCAAGGAAACTCTTTTGTGATGGAGGTAGCCAGATTGTCAATGGTTGTGAAAACATGAAGCTAGACTTTCAAGACGTACAGTCAAAACTTCACTCAAAAAAAGCCATCGAATTTTCAATATGCCCAGTTGGAGGTCATAATATGCACGGCAAAGTAGAAAGGAAGATCAAAGAAATTAATCGTTCAATCGAGACAAATGCACACAAAGAAAGACTTTCACTATTGCAATGGGAGACGTTAGCCGCTATAATTGCGAATTCAATCAACGATCTACCTATCGGTGTTGGAAGCAAAGTTCAACATGAGAGTCTTGATTTAATCACCCCAAATCGTCTGCTTCTTGGAAGAAACAACGATAGAAGTCCCGTTGGTAATATGATTCTCACCGAAAAACCATCTCGAATTCTTCAAGACAACAAACGTATCTACGATGCATGGTTTGAATCATGGCTAATGAATCACGTACCAAACTTGATGAATCAGCAAAAGTGGTACAACAGTGATGAGAATATCGAAGTTGGTGATATTGTTTTATTCAAAAAGTCAGATTCTTCTATATCGAAATCATATCAGTATGGTATTATCTCAAGTGTCAAGTATGGCAAAGACGATGTTGTTCGTAAAGTATTAGTTCGATATTGTAACTCAAGTGAGAACACAACCCGAGAAACATAACGTTCCATTCGAGATCTCATTCTGATTAGATCAATCAACGAAAGCGATTTGTTGGAAGAATTAGCTGAAATGTATGGCTGTTAATGTTCATTTATGAAATTTTAAAACCTGGTTGGCGGATTGTAACGTAAACGTCATGATTGTTATAATTTAAAATTTCATTTGTTAGCCATTTTGTTCATTTTGTTTCTTTGTTTTATATTCTCAAGTTACGTTTCTTTTGTTTAGTATTTCTTTTATTTATTAATTGCGTTTCAACCTATATAAGAGGAAGTTTTTTTCTTCTTTACACTCTCTCATCAAATTAAGAGCTCGTAAAGCTCATGAATTAGAGTAACTTATGTCAATCTTAGCATCACACTTTTGGCCAGCTGGTAAGCGTCTCATTTGTATTTATTCATTCGGTTTTCTCTTCTCTCTTTTTTTTTCTCTCTCTTTCTTCATCTATAGCTATCTTTGTTTTTCTCTAATTTATATATTTGTTCAAGTCAATTCGCGTTGTATATTAATTTTCTTAGTTTGAACAACCGAAATATTCAATTCAAAATGTTATGAATCACCCCCACAAGTGCGATGCGCTGAGACCACAAAAACCGCAAGAATATGGTACAATCTAACAATTGAATAGTTTTTCTCGTTAGCAATAAAATGTTATGGGCATACTATCATACATATTCACAAACACCTTCAGATTGTCAGAAGTTGTAGTTCTATTAACATTTTTAACTTAAATTTGGAGAAAGAAGAATTGAAGAAAGAGAACTTAAAAGCAAAAATTGAAGTCAGCTTGTTCAATATTTGTAACAAAGTATGCCTCTGAATTAAAGTTAAAAAAAACTCAACAATTGAAAGAATGTCATATTGTATCCCTTAAAACATCTCCACCAACTGCAAATACAGGAGCATTCAATGGAGCTGGCCTGCATGATGGCAATCCCACAATTGGTTGTGCAGTTTGGTGTCGGCTCTTTTTATTTTGACTTCCTTTATGTTCATCATCGAGTAGTTTAAATACAGAATTTAAACGTTCTGATCGCCATGGTAGTGGTCTTATAACCAATATTACTATCAAAACCACGAATTTGATTTCGAACGAAATCACAGACATCTTTTTATTATCAATGGACTATAATAAATTTCATAATTAAATATATATATACTGCATGAACTCTGAATAAGAAAGAATTACAAAGAAACATTCAATATCACATTTTTCACAGAACTGGACAAAAAAAACCAACACAAATATGCATACCTCGACAGATCAAAGTTCCAAGATAAACCACTTTTTTCGCCTTCCCTGTAAGCAGTGTTAAGCAAATTCTATGAGATACGATTACAAAATGAGCAACACGTGAAAATTACATATATGGATTAGTCAACTGCTATTTTCCCCAATTAATCTAGCATTTACCTGCTTCCCAAACTAACAGACAAACAAATTAATATCACTAAATAAGATAATCAATTAATTTACCCTAGTGTGTAAAGAGACATTAACTTTTGTTCTTTTTTTCTTCTCCATATCATGAAACTTTTGAAACAGCAATTTCTGGTTTTCCAAAATTTCATCATACTTCCTGTGCAATACATCCACATCTTTCTTTGTGAGTGCAGGTGAAACTTTAAAGAAGGTTATAGAAAGTTTAAGAATTATTACAATTTGATATAGGGCAAGGACAAAACCATTGCATTGGCCTTTTAACTTCTTCACTAACTTCAGGAGGCTAGCAGGTATCTTCTTCACTTCCACTGTCATGAAAAAAAAGTCGATTTTCAAGATTGGCTGGCAGAGAACAACTACTACCAGCTTGAGGTTGAGGTTGAGGTCGAGGTGTTGGTACCACGCTTGGAGGAGTAACAGTAGTAGGGGACAACCTACTAACACCACTAACTCCAGATGATGTTGATGTGTTATGTCGGTCATCAATAAATCCATCTTCTTCATCGTCGCCAAGAAAATTTGCCACGTTTTTAAATCGGCCACTGTCCATATTACGAAGAGAACGTTGCAAGTCTTCAACCCTCAGTTAAACTGAACTTTTTTTACCATGCTTGAATTCTTTAACCATGCTTTTAGTTCAGAAAACGCGCCATTTTTGCAATTATTTTCACATGCATGGGGGCTATATAAGAGAATATGAGTGTTCTTACTTCCTCCTGGCTTTACACTGATTATCAATGCTTGATAATTAAAGTGTTTATAATAGATAAATTGTACCTAATTATTTAATACAATTTTTATTAGCTTATCAGAAGAAAACTCTAATGAAAGGGTTTTATATTATATTTTTTGTAACCCCCTGGTTTATGCTATAAACGCTCCCCCGTTAAGATCTTTATGATTAGCAAGCAAGATGGCGGCACGCAAAGGATCCATGCGAGTTATCTTTCGTTTGGTAGAACTTAACCTTTCCCTCTTGTAAGCCTAAATAACCTGAAAAAAATCCAACAACTTAGCTACCTCCATACTTCTGACTGTAAATTTTGTATGCACTCCAAGATATTCCCGTTGTACAGCGTCAGAAGCTTAAAATTAAAATCATTCTCTCTTCTCTCTCTCTCATCATCAACATCATCCATGCTGATTATATATGTTTGTTGATGATGATAGGCCTGTCCGTGTGGAAATATATACTACATCACTCGTCGCCAATTAAAAACACTTGTGTATCAAAATGTTTATGTTTTAAGCTTTGGTCCTTTCCACATATCGTCATGAGGCACACCATTAATTAAGCTATATTTGGGGACACACTCGAGACAAATATTTGTGAGAGTGAAAAAATGATCAATTCTTCTGATAAATCAATCTGAATAATCAGAGTAGATTCGAGTTCTATCTATAAGTTATCAAGAATTAAAAACAAAATTAAAAAATTAAAAACAGTTAGTAACCAACTTGTTTAAAGTGGTTTTCACTTCACCACAGTGGTTTTTTGCTTAAAAAAAACTTTCTATTTTTTTTATTGCTGTAACATCATTTTCACACATTATTGTAGTATCATGGGTGGTTTCTACTTATTGGCAGTTGATTCTCTCAGCATGTGAATATACTGGGTTTTGGTTTCACCTTTTCATACCAAACATTTTAAATATTTAGATCATGATAGAAATTATGCTGCCCATTTTCCAGGTTTTATAGAGACAGCAAACAAACCTCTAAGTAGATAGCCAACAGTCATATGAGGTGTTCAATCGAAACATATAATTGGATTGTATTAGTAAAAAATGGCAACAATAGATATAGAAATAACTAGTAACCCGCGTAAAATATTTTTACGATTTTTAATTCTGAAAATGACATCTCAAAAATGGTGTCGAAAAATTAATTTAATGAATGACAAACAGAAAGTGAATTATTGTTGCAGTCATAACGCGGACCATAACAATACCAGTTATTTTCTTAGAGGTTTTAGAGATGTTTTACAAATAACTTCGAGTCTAATTTAGGAGGCAATGCGATGGTTCCCCTGATTTTAAAGACCCACTTAATCAGACAAAACCTAGATAAAACATTTTTCCAAGTTTACAATCAACACTGGAGCGCAGAGCAAAAAAAATCGTTTTACTCGGAAGAATAAAAAATACGCGATGTGCATCCGTTATTTGCACTCTCTAAAATAAATTTCATCTTGTGTAAAATATCCTACGTGTTTTGATTTTAAAATAATAGCGTCTCAGAAAATGGCTACAAAAATTTAAATCACGAAACGATGTTGAGAAAGTACATCCACCGAGATGTCGGCGATCAAACATCACAGCCCTGCGCGGACCATCAAAAATGCAATTCTCCAAAAGTGAAATATTGCCATCAAAATAATAACAGAGAGATGCATTTCGGCTGCTGTGACTCGATGAAACCTCCTACAGGGTCATACAAAAAGTGCAATTTGGCTCACTTACATCAGATTTCCCAAGTAGAATTCCCTTAGATAATACCTTGAATGCGCAAGGAAAAAAATGTTCAAAGTATGGCTTTAAGGCAAATTTTCCCATTTCTACGGTACATGGACTGCTTACCAAAATGCAAAGTTGTCATTCTTAGTTGGAGTTAAGTAGACATTTTTCCCCTTTCCCCGGGAAGGCTTTGCTTTCCTTCGAGGCTTGTTTTTGGGAAACCAATACCTTCATGCTATTAATGAAGTTGTGGATGGGAATATATTGTTTCTTGACCTTTTTGACAAATCTGTCATATTCTAGATAGAAGTAGGCTTTTAAATTTTTAAAACACACTAAAATTATTTGTTGACTGACCACCAATGTGCTCAACAGCTGTGTTGTGTGCTAGGAATATGCATACGATCCATACATATTTCTTATCCATTCCTTTTGCTACTACGCTTCAGCCATTTTTATTTAGCCTTTTGTGTTTTTTGAACCACTGGCACAAGAAAGAATTTATTTCCGCACAACAAACCGAACTAGTCAACACAACATCATTTGCAATGAGACCACTTTTACACCTACAAAATTTTGTTAATTGGTCCTTAGAGATTTTGAATTCTTATTGCTAGTTGGAAATGTAGCGTATTAGGCTTTATTTACCAGTTAGGAACAACTTTTAATTAAGCTATGAAGCTTAATTTGGAGTTTCGCCTAATTTGGCTATCAATGCAAGTCTAATTAAGCTGTTAGTAGCTTAACTAAGCGTATATATTCGCTTTTTCGATATTTTTACACTTATAAGGACCAATTCGAATCATGATAAATTCATGTTATGATGGATAGTTTCATTTTGGATCATCTGACCACGTTTGTAAAAAAAATCTAACAGAGAAAAATGAGAATTTTCTTGAAAATGTTAAGCAGCTAACTAAGCGTATTTTTATCTACTTTGACTATTGCAATGAACGCACAACCCAATATGTTAGCAGTTTTCCATGTTCGCCTAATTTGGCGAATCAACTACTTGGAGACATACCGTTTAATTTGGCGGTAAATATGTCTATGCTGTTTTTAGACTTTCGGCTACCTTAATGGTACTAATTTTCGCTGGTACTAATTTTCGCAGTAAATTTTTTTTCCAAAAAAATCGCGTTTCGCGGGTATTTATTTTCGCGGTTTTTCTGTTTTGACATTTTTCGCGGGTATTAATTTTCGCGATTTACCGTTATTATGGAAATTTTTTGAAGAGAATAAGGAAACGAAATAAGGTTGAATCGACTAAATATGCTTTAGTTTTCGCTAGTTACTCGGTTATTCGCTAGTTACTCGGTTATTCAGCTTTTTTGATTTTTTCCCGATTCTACGAATACCCCTAAAAACATCTGATGTGAAGCAGTGCCAGAAATTCAATTTTCCAGAAAAAATTCGCGGGTATTAATTTTCGCGGTTTTCAAAAACCTAAAAATTTCGCGGGTACAAATATTCGCGGTTTTGGGAAAAAACCGCGAATAGCGCGAAAATTAGTACCCGCGAAAATTAGTACCAGTAAGGTACGTAGAATTTTTCAATTTTTTTGCCAAAACATTCTTAACCATTATGTAAACACTTCACAATCGAAAAGAGCGTGCGACCAGAAATTTTTCTATGTGTTTTTCATCTTTTAATTTTTTTTGCGCCTATTTAGGCCCTTTATGGCTTAATTAGACTGCTGACTTCTCCTAACTAAGCATCATCCTCTAAATTAAGCTTCATAGCTTAATTAGAACTTGTTCCTAACTGTTTACCCTCTGTAGAAACAAATTGACTTTTATTATTTCTAATGTAATCCACTCACAAATTCAACTGCTTTACAACAAAAACTGTAAAAAACAATTACCTACCTGTAATGGCGGAAAATCATTGTCTGATTTGCTATTCAATATATATACGGGGAGAGCGGGGCGATTAATCTGTAATAACCCTGATTATTGTACACTCTGATGTAAGCAAAGATTTCTATTGTTTAAAAAAGTTGTACGATATTTGTGAAACAATCGATTTCACTATCAAAACATTCGAAAAGTCCATTCGAATTATTTGATTGGCTTAAAAATATCGCACAATTTTTGTAAACCAATCAAATAATTCGAATGGACTTTTCGAATGTTTTAATAAATTTATTTTCAATTTGTTTAATATTTCTTGAGTTGTTGATTTCAATATTTGAATGTCTATTTCTTTGAATTCCTGCTTTCAATCATCAACCTTTTTACCATTATAATTCACTATGTTCGGGCTATTTTGAAGTTTTTCAATGAACCTCGGGGCTATTAATCCCAAATCGCCCTCGAAACCATGTTATTACTAGTACTAATAATTTGTCTGTTGGTTTTACTATTTCAGGTGTATATATAAGGCATTATTAAGAGTAATTGATATCAATTTATGAATTGAGACGAATCACTATAGTCGTGGAATATCTGGTACACTTGAAACAATGGAACTGCTGAACCAAGACAGTAGTAACAAATGTGACGTGTTAGGCATTTCCAGCATATGTGGTCAGGAAACATTGATTCAAATCGGTTACGGTTCATTTGAAAGGAACATGTGACCAATTCAAGAATGTTTTATGTATACAATTTGAGTTTTGTTGATTGACATTTAAATTTGCAACATGAAACTGGATGTTGTTCATTATATCTGGGTTAAGTTACCTGAACATTTTGGCAAAGCTTTAAAGATGTCTGTTATGTATTTCTTGTTGGTTTTACTTCCTAGTGTTTCTTTATGCATTCGTAAAAGCTATTTTTTATAATAGATCATTTTTATTCATGCTCTTTTTGTGACTATGAATGTCGGAATTTTTTTGAATCTGTACTTATGCATAAAAGAACTGGAAATGATTGATTCATAAAGCATTTTGTTTTCCTTCTCTTTTCTATCTCCATCCCACATTCACAAAATCAAATCTTTAAATACACGTTATCAGACTATCAAACCCGACCTTGTTTTGATTTTTTATATTGTGGCATTACCCTCATCGTGTCTAATTACGGACAGCCTTTGTAATTACGGACATCAAAAGGTAAACAAACATTCTTGTCACGAAAATAGACATGCGTTCTTACCAAGTTCACCACGTATAAATAACTGAATAAAATGTTTTATGAAACAGAGCAATCCAATAGAGAGCAATTAGCAGCAACACTTGAAGAATAATGGACCGTGAAAATCATAATGGCCTATATTTCAATACTCAGTAAAAAGTGTCCTCTCCTGTTGTGACTCGTAGTCACGGCGCCATTATGATAGAACACACTATAATGCGTACGACATAGACGCTTCGCTCTTGGTGACAAGAGACTGGAAGTGGACGGTCACGTTGTGTAAATTCGTTTATTAAAAGATCATTGTATATAGATCTACGTCTCTTGTTTGTTTCACCTACCAGAGTTTATGGTTAGGGTACTTGAGGAAGACCAGGATACAACATTGGCGACGAGTATAAAGACTATCCTGCAACCTCTTATGAACGAAGCAGCAGACGTTGTGTTTGTTGATGTGTAAGTGTTTGTCTCGATAACCCACACTCGGAAAAAGTTATATCCTACGCGTTACAGTATTATGGCTGCCAGACGGGGCGTATATGCCGCCTTGGCGCCCTTCAAGAAAGGACTAGACGCGGGAACGACGTATGACACATTTTTAAAATACGTAAAGAGAGCAGAAATGGTATTCGCCACGGAGGACATTGTCGAAAGTCCGAAAAAGAAAGCCTTCTTGCAATTGTGGGGAGGCGACGAAATGATTAGTTTGTTCGAGCATGAAGGACGGGTAGTGGACGCTGACAATTACAATCAGTCAGTGCAGAAAATAAAAACTGCATTAAAAGCGCAAATTAATGAGGTCTACCCAATATACAAGTTGTTCTGTGAAATGCCACAAGGCAAGAAACCTTTTGCAGAATGGTATCCAACAGTGATGGACCAAGCAAAATTATGTAATTTTGAGGGGTATAATGCCCAAAAAGCAGCACGTGATGCAATGGCGATGCAAACTACAAGCCACAAATTACAGAAACAAGTTTTAGCTGAAGGCATGGACTATGCTGATTTCATTAAGTATGGGTTAGCCCTTGAAGCGTCGTCGATACAGGCAGAGACGATAGAACGTACAGAGCAAGCTGTTAGCAGAATGAAAATAACAACTCCACGTCCAACCAGAGAAAGAAATAACTACCAGAACAATCCACCACGATCCAACCAACCTCGTCAGTTTAAAACTCCGCAGAAGCTGTGTGATTTCTGTGGCTACGAGCCCAAAACGGCACATAGGCAGGGAAAATGTCCTGCTAAAGGCAAGAAATGTAATTTCTGTCAAAAGAAGCACCATTTTGCTCATGCCAAGGTGTGTCCGTCAGGTGCCGTAGGCCAAGTAAACAGCGAGTCCGATGAATCTGAGGTTGACGATATGGCAGGGCAAGTGATGGTGGTAAAAAGGGTGCCCGTAGAGAATAAATAGTTGGAGATGGTAGAAGTTGCCATTAATGGAGTGCCAACAAAGATGAGAATGGATTCAGGTTGCCGAAAAGTATTGATTCCTGAAGCCAACTACAAAACCTTCAGACACACAACACGCTTGATTCCCACCAAAGTGAAACTGAGACCATATGGAATAGCCGAATATCTCGAGGTAAAGGGACGTGCTAAGGTCATACTCCAAGCTCAGGCTGGTAGGACCACAGAATCATTGGTCTACGTAGTAAAAGGGCATCAAGTCGAGCCATTGTTGGGCTTAGAAGCATCAACCGCCTTGGGTATTCTTGACATCCACCCAGGTGGGACACCAGTCAACAGCGTGAATGAAGAATCCGCGGAGCATCAGATTCCAGCCAGCACACAGGAAATCATTGACAAATACCCAGATGTGTTCACGGGTATTGGAAAGTTCGCCAACTCGGAGGTGAATTTCCATGTTGACGAAACAGTGAAGCCTTTTGTACAACGAGAACGACCAGTCCCATTAGCCTACAGGGATCGAGTGTCAGCACACTTGAAAGAGCTTAAGGACAACGACGTCATAGAAGGTCCATTGGATCCAGATGTTCCAATGGATTGGTTGTCGAATGTAGTGATCACAGAAAAGAAGGCATCGGGACAAATACGCATGAACGTTGATATGCGGTATGCTAACGTGGCAATTAAGGAAAGCCATATACCTGTCCCCACAGTCAACACACTCCGACATAAGCTCAACAGGGCTACAGTATTTTCGAAGTTAGATTTACGCCACTCCTTCCATCAAATGATGCTTGGAGAGAAGTCACGGCAATTAACAAATTTCCACACACACGAAGGCATATTTCGTTTCAAACAGCTGGTTATGGGGGCTGGACCAGCTTCTCAAGAGTTTCACGAACGTCTTCGCCGTGAGATAGCGGGCATAGAGGGAGTTATACAAATTGAAGATGATTTGTTAGTTTATGGAGATGACCAGGCAGACCACGACAAACACCTGGATGCTATATTGCATTGGTTATGGGAGATTGGAGTTACCTTGAGGTTGGACAAATGCCTCTTGGGAACAGATGAGGTGATATGGTTCCGCTATATGTTCAACAAGGAAGGTATGTCCGCAGACCCTCAGAAAATAGAAGCTGTTAATAGTTTACCAGCACCGACAAACAGTCAAGAAGTCAAAAGCTTTCTTCAGATGTGCCAATACAATGCACAATTTATGTTTGGCAATGAAGAAACGTATAGTGACATAACAGCGCCCTTAAGATTCATGTTGCGCAAGAATGTGCGATTTCATTGGTCCACGGAATGCCAGACTGCATTTGAGAAATTGAAAGCAGGCCTCAGTAATGCCAACGTCATGGCACACTGGGCACCGAATCGAGAGACCCAGCTGATAGTAGATCGAGGACCAATGGGTATAGCAGTCACTTTATACCAGAGGAACCCATCAACCAACAGATGGCATACGATAAATTATAGCAGTAGATCACTAACAGCCACGGAGCAGAGATATGCAGCGATCGAGGGAGAGAGCTTGGCTATTTTGTTTGGCGTGACCACCAACAGAATGTATTTGTATGGCCAAGAGTTCTCTATCTTCACTGATCATCAACCACTCGTGCCGCTGTATAACAATCCAAAGAAGCAAGCACCTGCTAGGATTGAGAATCACAGATTGAAACTGCAGGGATATCGGTTCACAGTTTTCTATAGCGGATTACAACAGCAGACATCCGTTACCTCATACTGACAAGGATGAGGACGACGAGGACACGGTGTTCGTGAATGCCGTAATTGATGCTGGTTTGCCAGACGCACTAACCCTGTCAATGGTGCAGAAAGCAACGAACGAAGATACAGTACTTGCTAAGCTAAAGTATTGTATTTTGACCAAAGGCTATATACCACATACAGCGACGGAGTTACAGCCGTACCAGCATGTATTTTCAGAGTTGTCAGTAGCACAGCAGGTTGTTTTAAGAGGGACACGTTTGGTGATACCCGAATCGCTTCAAGCAGACGTGGTGGCGCTCTCTCACGAAGGGCATCAAGCAGTGACGAAAATGAAAAGTTATCTGCGATCTCGAACATGGTTTCCAAGGATAGACTATTTAGTGCAGAATTACTACGATTCCTGTCTAGGATGTCAAGCTGCTACACCACAGAAACAGTTTGAACCATTGCACTCTTCGGAATTACCGAAAGGTCCTTGGAAGAAACTTGCCATGGACTTCAAGGGTCCAATTGCGGGAGATTTTTATTTTCTTCTCGTAATCGATGAGTACAGCAGATTCCCTGAAGTGGAAATAGTAACCACCACAAGTGCAGAGAAAGTCCTTCCTAAATTGGATCGTATACTGTCAACTCATGGCATACCTGAAGAGATAAAGTCGGATAATGGACCCCCGTTCAACAGTACGCAGATGGAAATTTATTCGAGAAAAAGGGGATTCAAACACAGACCGATTATACCGGAGCAGCCAAGCTCGAATGGGCTCGCAGAAAACTTCATGCGCATGTTGCAAAAAGTTTCTCATTCAGCTTACATTGAACGAAAAGACCCCAAGGAGGCTGTTCACCGATACCTGTTATCCTACCGTGCGACACCACACAGTGCAACGGGTAAATCTCCGGCGGAGCTGCTGTTTAATCGTCCCATCAGCACTCCAATACCTATTTTACATAAATCGAAGGTAGATCCTCTTGTACGAGACAGAGATCAGTCATATAAGCAAAAAACGAAAGCTTATCATGACAAACATCGCCACGCAAAAGCTAGCAAAATCAAGGTCGGAGACACGGTGTTGGTACAGCAGAAAAAGACCACCACCAAACCACCTTTTAATCCAGTGCCTCTAACCGTCATCAAAAGAGAGGGACTGAAGGTGACAGCCACGAAATCTCATCGTCGGAAACCAATTGTCCGTGCGGCCACGAAGTTCAAACAGGTAGCCAAACGGCAAGCGGTATTTACAAGTACACCACCGCAGATGCTTCATCAGGAGAGCGAGTCTGACGAGGAAATCGACTTCCGCTTCGCACATGGAGAACATCGTCCAAGAGAAGTAGAAACGGACGATGATGATGATTCAGACGATGATACAATAGTGGGGTCAGAGGGAAGTACCGTCGCGTATGATGAACCTTTATCGGAAGATGAAGGAGAGGACGATGTGCAGCAGAAACAAGTACGTCGCAAACCAAATTGTTTACAGGATTATGATTGTGATATTTGAACTATTCACACAAAACGTTATGTTACAGCATTCAATAATATGAAGGACGAAGGAGGTGTTGTGACTCGTAGTCACCGCGCCATTATGATAGAACACGCTATAATGCGTACGACATAGACGCTTCGCTCTTGGTGACGAGAGACTGGAAGTGGACGGTCACGTTGTGTAAATTCGTTTATTAAAAGATCATTGTATGTAGATCTACGTCTCTTGTTTGTTTCACCTACCAGAGTTTATGGTTAGGGTACTTGAGGAAGACCAGGATACAACATCTCCCACTGTGATTGACGTACAAAAACTTTATTTATTTGACTTGTTTTATGATAATTAACTTTCTAAAAGCATGATCTAAAATCAACCTGTCGATAGTTCATGACGGAGGTGGCCATTATTATTTTTTATCCGTAAATATGGCTACCATTGTACACTCGGAGCTCATAAAAATACGCATGATTCTCAAGAGGGTGCAGTCTATTTTAAATCTTTAAAGTTTAGAAAAATAAATTCTAAATGGCATATTGGTAATTTTCTCTAGCGTTCAAATAAATTTAATTATCTCTCTCTGAAGTTTGTTTTATTACAGTTTGGTTGACAGTACGGGATGTTCCGTGTTTTTAATTTACAGACGGTTGGAATTGTGTTTTGATCAATGTCCGTAATTACGAAGGCTGTCCGTAATTAGACACGAAGACGGTACTTGATATTAAGTTTTTCATAACTGAAAATTGATATGAGCCAATTTTTGTTAATTTTCATCTACGCATGATTCTCAAGAGGGTGCAGTCTATTTTAAATCTTTAAAGTTTAGAAAAATAAATTCTAAATGGCATATTGGTAATTTTCTCTAGCATTCAAATAAATTTAATTATCTCTCTCTGAAGTTTGTTTTATTACAGTTTGGTTGACAGTACGGGATGTTCCGTGTTTTTAATTTACAGACGGTTGGAATTGTGTTTTGATCGATGTCCGTAATTACGAAGGCTGTCCGTAATTAGACACGAAGACGGTACTTGATATTAAGTTTTTCATAACTGAAAATTGATATGAGCCAATTTTTGATAATTTTCATCAAATTACCACATCAAAACGAGGCAAGGGAGCACAGTTTGGTATTTGGACATTTGAAGTAATAAGGTCTTTGAATCGCAATATAACTAAATTGTACATTACATTGATAGGATACATTTCAAGAAAACTAACAAAAATTACATATATTCTTTCAGTGGTGCAATTTTCTTTTCGCAGTGGTCTCCGTCCGGGATGTTTTAGGGTCAGGGTTAAGGGTTAGGATTCCGTTTATTTTTTATCTCCATGATGAAGAGCGAACAGTAAAAAATATGGCAGATACATTTGGCGGGGTGGTGAGAAAAGGAAATAGCGCCCTTTCAGTTATGGATGCAAATTCATATATTCAACTCGCTCGTCGGAATTACTTGAATGAATATCCGGTTTTTACGCATTCCATATTTTCGCTGGGGAACGGGTGATTCCACGCATCCACTCCGCAAACCTTATATATTGATACGCACATTTAAAAAAACAGGTTTTTTTAATGTTACGAAAAAAGAAACTAATTTAATTTTTCTCTACGCTGGAGTGCATGATTTACAAAATCTGAAAGAAAAAACATTCAACAACTACATTGTTTTCAAGATATAATGATGTTCAATGTTATGCATCGTAGCAAGTTCACTGTTTTTCATAATAAAACATTTAGAGTTTTTTTGGAATGGACATTTTGTTGGTCGGACAATGGGAAAAACGGAAATTTTTGAAAATTGCATCACATGCCTTACAAGAAGTTGTGTAAGGAAAACTAAACATGCTAAAATTTCGTTGAAACTGATAAACACAAAATATTTGGGTCCAACAAAATTTAAAATTAAGTGACAGAAAAAATGTGTAATGTATAATTTTCAATATTCAGGGGGCTGGGCAATAGATATGTTGTGGTTAAAGTTAATTTGTTATCCTCAGTTTTGTGAAGATTTATTTTTCCGGTGACATCTTAACAATTTTTCTGGATTTATTTTATGGAGTTTAGAATTATGGTTTCATTTAATCTATATTTCAGGACTAAACTTTTAAAAAGACGCATTTATGTGAATTGCAAGCAAAGATTTGATTATCATTATCTAAGGCGTCACCAAGAGCAATGTTTAAACACGCGGTTCACAAACACTTCAGTGGATTTGTCATTTCGCGATAGTGATGATGAGTTTGACGTATGTGAAAGTACCCTAGGTGAAGAGGAATTCATGGACAGAAATGTGGAAGAAAGTAGTACATATGAATTTAATGAAGAAATTGATGATGGTGAACAAACTACCCTGCTTGAAGAACTCATTGAGGATAATCTGTTAGAAAATCTGTTAGCAGCTTTCGAGGTTGAAATGAATCCTCCTCATACAGAAATACTCAGAAATGTCACTCCATCCGCTGTACTCATTACATGGTTATGTCTGTTTTTAGCCTTGTGGCAGTACACCTTTTCTATAACCGATAGTGCTTTGGAGTATCTCATCAAATTTTTAAAGGCTTTTTTCAATGTATGACAATTATGCCTGCGATCCGTTTTGGACCGCCTACGACCGAATTGGATCACAAATGTACAACTATTATGCATGCGTGGATTAGAATTCTGATCCATTCCGTTCCAATCCGGTCTGAACCACTTAAGTGGAAATCCAGCTTAAAACAAGCACCTTCTTGGAACCATTAGTAGAAGAGCTAAAAACTGCATGGGAGACAGGTTTCTTATACACTGTTCCTGATTACCCTCAGAATCCTGTTATATTTCCATTGGCATTACTTCTTGTGGGATGTGATATTCCAGCATGTCGGAAATGTGGATTTCTAGGTATGATGGTCTTGCATTTTAATTACTCTTAATGCGTTTTCTAATGTTATGTGTATACAGTTGGCCTCAAAAATGATTTATTAATCACAGGCAGTATTGTAATTCATGTTTCATACAAGGAAATATCTATCAAATTGTCTTGAAAACTTTTACATTACAGGGCATTCAGCTGTTCTTGGATGTTCCAGATGTAAGAAGCAGTTTTCGGGACCTATTGGAGCCAGGGACTACAGTGGATTTGACAGAAGTCTGTGGGTTATGAGAATTAATGAAACTCACAGAAGTGAAATGTTGCAAATCCAGCAATGTAAAACTAAAACTGAAAAGGAAGCATTAGAATCTAAGTTTGGAACTCCATATTCTGTGCTCATAAAGTTGCCGTACAATGATGCAATTAGACTGGCTGTCATCGACCCTATGCACAATTTGTTTTTGGGTATAATTATGTTATTGAAACTTCTCAAGCTATAAAACTTCATGAATAAATATCTCCTAAAATCAAATTGGTCCTCATATTTCATTTTAGGTACTGCAAAGAGATTGATAAAGATATGGAAAGAAAAAGGATATCTTAATAAAAGAACAGTGAAACAGATTCAAGAAGTTGTCGACTCAACAGAAGTTCCTGCTGATGTTGGAAAGCTGCCAGGAATCATTGATAATTTTGATTTTGATGGCTTTACTGCAGATGAGTATTAAAACTTTTTTCTGTTGTTTGCAATATTCTGTTTGCACGATATTCTTCCAAAAGATGATCTGGAATGCCTTAGAAAATTTGTTATTGCATGTTCATATATGTGCAACCGTATAATTACAGTCTAAGACATAATAATTTGTGACAATTTCTTAATGCAATTTTGCAACAGCTATCAAAGATTATATGGGAATGAATCCTGTGACACCAAACATTCATTTACATGGACATCTTGCACAATGTATCTATGATTATGGTCCATTATACTCTTTTTGGCTGTTCTCCTTTGAAAGGTACAATGGATTATTGGCTAGTATGCCCACCAATAAAAAAATATAGAGATGCAGTTTATGAATCGTTTTTGTAGAGAAGGTGTTGTCATTATGAAGAACTTTCCCATGCAGGGAAAGGAGGTATTTGAACCTATTCTTCTTTCTACATGTTCTGCTGTTGTAGATCGTGGATCTTTAAATGAAACTATCTGTGCAGATTATATGTCCTTTTTGAAATTATCCTCAAGATTTACTGATTATGCTAAAGTTGATTGGAAACTTAATGAAGATCCTGCTTTAACAATATCTGGTAATAAAAAGGGATACACCTTGTCTAATATGGAATATCATAGTTTAACTAATTTTTACGAAGCAGTGTATCCCCAACTTAAGGAAACCCGCTATGGGATCTACTCTTCCTGCTGGAAAATCAAAATTTTACACATTTACAAAGAGTTATTTGGTTCTGTCGGCTCTTGAAGCACTCGTTCCTCTTACATAACTGCATTTTGGTGTGGGAATAATGGAATCATTCAATCATATGATAGTATGTACTCTTTCGCTCGCCTGGTAGAATCCTTTTTTTGTGTCACACATTATTTACATTGATGAAGTATCACATTCTCACATATTGGCATTCGTTGAATGGTTTTTACCCATGAATGATACAATAAGATATAAATATGGAAAACCAGTTGAAGTTTGGAGATCAGACTTATTTGAAAACATTGGCCCAGCATTGTTTATTCCAGTTCAACGCATTAAGTCAAAGTTTGTGATGCTAAAGACTGCTATTCAAAGTCAAAATGTGATAATTGTATCGCCAAGAAATAGAGCCATGAACATTTAATGAAACTTTTTTTTATAGGGAACTATTGGTGTGACATTTAATTATATATAGTTTTGAAACTGGACCTTATTTTCGTTCTGAAGTTAAATTTTATCTTTAATGTCCTTTGGTTATTTTTGTGTATAAAGTTCATTTTTCTGTAGTCAATCTTTCAATCTTAATGCAGTCAATTATTCAATTTCAATTAGCAGTATCATCAAATAGTTTCAATCTCACGTCGCTATCTGGCTTGACACTTCAGGTGGATGGAGCCAGTGAACTGACCGCCCTTTTAGAAAGTTTGTCTGACGTGAAATTGATTTGAATTTTCTTCCTTTGATTGTGATAAGTTAGACTTTTTCACTGAAATAGTACAATCATCAAAAAAGTTTCAATCTTACGTCGCTATCTGGCTTGACACTTCAGGTTATTATTCGATTTTCTTGGGTCTGCGTGTAATTTGGTTTTAGCAAACTGCAATACGATAACAGGGGAAGAATGACGAGGCTGAAAATGTTGTTCGCAGCATCAGTGGCGAGAAACTGTCGTATTTTGCAAAGAAGCTTCAGTCTGGCTGTCATTTTCTTGTATGTTTTGTCGAAATGACTGTTTATACTTAAAGAGCAGTCTAATTCTACACCTAGGTACTTGTACGTCTTTGTTACGTTGATCCGTTGATCATTAAACGTTGCATTCAACTCTTTATTTGTATGAGCAAGATATTGGTGGGTGCCGAATAAAAGAACTTCTGTTTTACCAGGTTTTAGGTTCATTAACAGTTCATTTCCTTCAAACCAGCTGGACAGGTTGTTTAAATCATTATTCAACCAATTTTCAATCGTATAGATATTTTTATCACTACAGTAAATCACAGTGTCGTCAGCGTATTTGGTTACTTTCGTGTTATGCAGATGGTGAACCATGTCATTGAAAAATATAACAAACATTAAGGTTCCAAGGTAGACCCCTGAGGTACTCCTGTGTATACTGATTGGACTTCAGACAAAACACCATTGAAACATACACGACAATGTCGATTGAATCGGTAGTTTCTAAACCAATCAAGTTCTTTGTCATGTATACCATAACTTTCAAGTTAACTGATGAGTTTGTTGTGGCTTATGGTGTTGATAAAGCAGGTACCTACTAAATGACCCTTGTCAACATTCATTTTAATATTGTCAACGAGAGAAATAGCAGCAAGCTCAGTCGATTTACTTCTTTGAAAACCAAATTGGAATGGTGAAATTAGTTTTCCTTCCTCTAGGAAGTCCATAAGTTGTTTGTGAAGGGACTGAGATCGGCCGGTAATTTTCAAGATCCATATAACTGCCAGATATATAAGTTGGAGTTACTTTGGCTAATTTCCAATCTGTTGGTATCTCTGCGGTACGCAGTGAAAGATTGACTATATGTGCTAATGATGGTGCAATCTCCAAAGCAGCATCTTTCAATAGGTTTGGTGGTAAAAGATCCAGTCCACATGCTTTGTTTCGTTGTAGCTTCTTTAACTGCTTTGTAACACTAATTACAGAAACATGACGAAACTTGAAAGACTTGTAAGTAAAATTCTGACACTTTTTAACGTCTCTCCAAATTTTGTTATGAAGGGGTAAAAGTGATTTCTTTATTTTGGTCGCGATGGTGGAATAGAAGCGTGTAAAACCGTTTGAAATTTCAGATGGCTCACAGGTTACATTATCATCGATTATGAAGCTTTTGCTGTTGGGCAATTTCTTGCTTCCTTTCAATGGAAAAACGTTCTTTAAGATTTTCCAAAACTTGTCCGGTAGGTTTTTATTTTCTTGTAACAGGTTTTTGAAATAATTCAACTTCATTCTTTTTCCTTTTGTAAGCCAATATATCATTCTCACATTTTGTTCGCCTCATTTTCCTCAAAAGTTTGTCTCGATCGTTCATTTTAACTTCAACTTCATTAGTTAAATAAAAGCAAGGCTTTCCTTTAATTCGTTTGTTGATAAATGGTGCATGTATTTGAAAGATTGTAGTAAGTGTGTCCTTGAATAGCTTCCATGCTTGATTTACACACGTATTATGGATTTTGTGAAGTTCAGAATTACGGATGCCATTACACAATTCTTGTGGGTTGTAATTTTTATAATTACGGCGCTGGATTGTTCTTGCTTCGAATTTTGTCGCATTAATTTTATATACGCACCCTATCATATCATGATCTCCGATCGACATTGGAATAACTGCAGTCTTTACTATAGATGACAAGTTTTTGATTAGGATGATGTCGATTAGAGATGATGAAATAAAATAGTTTACATTCAGATCTCCAAGGAGAATGAGTTCTTTGTTCTCTTTAACTGCTTTCCGTAATGTGTTAGAAATTACAACTGTAAAGTTTTTTGCTAGATGCTTTGATGAATCCAGGGGTTTATAAAGTATGCATAGTATCATGTTTTTTGAGTTTTAAATTCGTATTTCGATCCAAATTGATTCAATTTGATCAATTTCTAAATCATTCCTTCGTATAAAGTCTAGCTTTTTATTTATATATACTCCAACGCCACCTCCAGATCCAGATTTTCGAGGACGATCAATATATGAGTACCCCGGTATATCAAAAACGTCAATGTTTCTGAAGGTTGTGTGTGCGTTTCACTTAGTGCTAAAATATGTGTTGATGGATTCCCGTACAAAAACTCTGACACCAATTCAAAATAAGCAAATAAACCCCTCACATTTTGATGAAAGATATATATAATCCTTTGCATGAGTGTATTGAGTTTAGTTCACTTACGTTTCGTACGGTCCAGGGTCCTATTAACTCCTGCCCCAGTCGTAGTCGAAAGTTGAGGTAAAGTGTCGACAATTATAGTAGTTTTAAACAGTATTTATAGTCAAAATTACCAGAAAAAAACAGCGACGTCAAAAAAGTGTCCGTTGCCAAGGAAGTCTCTAAAATTATTTAGTCGTCTATAAGTTGTGTTGTTGCTCGTGATGCCTGTCCTCTGCAGGCTGATACTGTAGCATGATTTAATTAATAGGGACCTTACGAAACTACGACAGCAACGTGGACGACAACGTGAAGCAAATAAAAGATTCTCTTTACTCCACAGACTTGCTTTAGAATGGAAGTCATTTCACACTATACTATTGGGAAATCTATATATTAATAGCCGATTCTCTGTCTGTTTGTTTGTTTGTTTGTAAGTCACGCAAAATGGTAGATTGAGTTGTGAGCAAAATTATTTCTTTTTTTGTGTGCGACGTGAGTTCGAAACAAATACATTGCAACCCCAATCGAACGTGACTTTTTTTTGGCTGGTGAACCAATAGGAATAACGTTTTGTTTTTATTATTATTGTTTGTTTTATACTCCACGTTGACTTAACTAAAGACATACACAGGAGGTTAAAAATTCAAGTCTTAGATACAGAATGTTTATAAAAATACATATGTAAAAAAAACAAACTGCCAATAAGACTGAGATAGGGATGTCTCTATAGCTTCATTATCACTTGTTTTTATCATTATTGTTAGTTTTATATTCCACGTTGACTTGGCTTTGAAAACAGTACATCAACTAAATATAAAGAAACTAACTGATTAAACATTTTGGACAAAAAGCAGCAGTGGCAGAACGTGGCAGCATGTGTGGTTAGCCAGTGTATCCATCCTAACGCTTTCGTGACTGTCTGAGACGGGTAAACTTTTTTTCGAGCAATCAAAATGTTTAAAAACCGATAGGTAAAAAAAAAAGAAAAGAGAATCATGAAACAAAATATTTTTTTGCTTTTGTCTTAATAGTTGTCTTAATTTCTTTTAATCGATTTCTTTTAATCTATTTTAATCTGATCGAACGTTTTTTATTCAATTCATTCATTTAGCACGTGCATTTTTTTCCTCCTCCTGTGTGATCTTTTTAAGAAGAAAAACCATTTTTTCACCTACCTCTGATAGCACCCATGTTAGAGCGCGTAAAACAAAAGCTAATAATAAGTTGAAAAGTTTTTTCTCTCTGCGTTTTGAGTGTATTGTTAAACTGATATTTGATTGGTTTAAAATCGTAAATAAAAACCACGTGAAGTTCACGTTCGGAATGCATTGTGTAAAGCAAAGTCTACTAACATTTTAAATGCAACCGCGACAATGAACGGCTGAGTTAAGAACATGCAAGATTTGAAACACCAGGAATGTATTAAGCGATAAAGCCAGCAGCAAAGGAAGTCTTATCGCTGGTTTTAAGTGCAATAATTTGGAGTAGGTGGTGATACAACGCAGGCTAAACATGGGCGGTGAGCGACGCCGCCTTGGCGGCTAGTGTTATTAATTTTACTAATATCATTATCAGATTTGCAGGTTCTATACACAACGTGAAAAGTAATATTTTTAAGTCGTACTGAAAACGAAGACGTGAAAATAGCAGTACTTCGGGTAAATTTTCCTTGGTTCCTTCATGATTCTGTTGGTCTAAGTTCAAGAAACAAACTTCATAGGCATTATAAATAACTTCTTAACCAAAGTGTATAGTTTCTACTCTTTTGTGATTCATTGGAGATGAATATCTTGTACGTCTTCGTTGCCAACGTAGTTTCGTAAGGTCCCTAATATAAGTTCTAGACAAAATAATGTTTCATAAATAAATTTGCTCTTTTTCAGTAAAAAACAATGGAAAATAAAGGAGAATCAAAATACCGAAGGTCGAAGAATCACGAAAATTCAGAAACAAAATGAAAAGAGAAAAAAAGAAGCTAAAAAAACTAAAATTAAAAGAGGAAGAGCATTCTTGCAGATATCATCAAGAAGAACGTATTATAAAGTTGGAAAAGGAAAATTCCATTCTAAAAAAGGCTATAACACCAACAAATAAACCTTGCCGTAATAATATTATCGGCCCAAGTTGTCATTCTGTTTCGATGGTTAAACTTCACAAGAATAACTCATCAAATATAATACAACGACTGAGATCAAAATTAACGTATTTTGGAAAAGGTGATTTAGGTTTAAATGATGAACTTGGATCAGGAGTTTTTGGAACTGTAAAATTGGGATACGTTCCTAGTATCAAACAACGAGTAGCTGTGAAATGCCTTCAAGAAAATATTGCAAGGCTGAAGTACAGATTTCTCAAGAACTATCTGGGCATCCGAATTTCCTGTTTTTTTGGGGCTAGTAGAACCCAATAAATTATTATTTGAATATGTTGATGTATTCCCTTCGTGGCATCATTCAACGTATTCACGCCGTTGGATGATTTTCATCATGTCTGCCTTGATCTATGCCGAGCACTCCATCATCAGCATAAAGCTGGTCTTTTGCATAATGATGTAGACCCTGGCAATATCCTTTTAAGAAACATGCGTCATGTCAAACTTATTGACTTCGGAAAAGTTACCTTAGCGGATGACCCTGTGCAGTATTCTGTTAAACCTGGTGCGGCAAAACATGAACGATACAATAGACTACACAAACATTTGGGATTTGAATTGAGGAACGTCCCTGGAAGTTATACGAGCTTTAAAAGTGATGTTTACTCGTTAGGGTATTGTTTTAAAAAAATTTCAAGTCTGGTAAATTCAAGCAAATTAAGCAAGATAGCAGACACGATGACTACTGAAAAGCCGAATGATCATCCAGAACTTCCTCATGTGTTATATTTATTAAGTAAAGTATGATTTTTTTTGTCTAGATTGTAACCTTATTTATTATTAGTTGTATTTTCACAGAGATTTGAGTTCTTTAAGTCTGAAACATTTTTCTGTATATCGACTTGGGTTAATATTACTTGAATATGTTGATGGTGATTCCCTTCATGGCTCCAGAGGCCCCCATTGATAGCAGCTTTTACGCTGAAATAATTACAGCATTGCATTGTGGTAGTTGTACTCAGTATTAAGGCATATATCCACTTAATTTTCCGCTGACTGGATCGGTTCGCAAAGTGAAAATAATACGTAATGTTTTCACGTGATCTGTTGTTTAGCGAACCCATCCGGTTCGGTCTGCGGACGATTATCTGAAGCGGATATTCGTATTTAAATAGATAATAACATTCCGGAAACGGTCAATCAGACAAACTAATGGAGAAACTCATCAAATGTTTGGGATTAACAAATTTAAACTCCCCTATTCCTTGTTAGGTGAATCAATCTGTAATTCCACAAAGGAAGTTCTGCCTTCATACTCTGGCGCCGTGGAGAATTTCAACCGCTATTTGGGTGTTTTAAGTAATAACCGTTGGATGGCCTCATTACAGTATACGTATCAACTTTTGAACTGAGATCGTAATGAAATCTATATTCAAGGTTTAAATTGATTACGAAGAAAGGCCCTTTTATTTTAAAAATGACTTCCAATAATGGGGACAAACATAAATCATCAAAGTTTCTTAAAAATCAAGGCCTGTTTTTGCGTGATAATAGGAAAACAAACAATAATGGAACTCAAGTTAGTTGCGATCCACTTTGCCTTATCATGTGTAATTGGTTGGCGCTTCTCAAAGTTGCTTAATCCCCCTTAGAAACATTTTTCAAATAGAAACTGAGCGGCTGCCTTTACGTAAAAAATATACTTTGCCAGTTTTTAATTCTCAGACGAAATCTATTAACCGTCGTAAAGAATTGTTTTCCTCACTTTTCACACTAAATGTAGTCAAAGTTTGAACTTGATCTTGGTAAGGTAATTGTTAAAACAATAATTTGATCACCATAAAGTTAACAATTTTTTTTTATTTCTAAAATTTTTTAATTTGTCTGTTAGTTTTTTTGTGACTGTCTCGTCCCATTTTAGGCCCGTGCCTCCAAATCTGACTTGCACTT
Organism: Turritopsis dohrnii; assembly: GCA_027922465.2. Taxonomy (NCBI): domain Eukaryota; kingdom Metazoa; phylum Cnidaria; class Hydrozoa; order Anthoathecata; family Oceaniidae; genus Turritopsis; species Turritopsis dohrnii. The sequence goes on along the minus strand of BQMF02000083.1, from coordinate 1,054,609 downwards.
GCTGTTTGATCCAATCTATCTTGACTGGATCAAGTCGTGCACAGCCCCACTTCCCAGATAGGTTCGAAACCTTCAAAACGTCTGGTGGAAATATGAGCTGTAAAAGCTCAAATGCAGCGTCCACCAAGTTGGTATGTTTCAAACAAATATGTGCTGCGACATATTTGTCTGGCAGAGGGTGTGTAGCAGCAGGAACGGAAGCAGCAGGAACGGAAGCAGCAGGAACAGAAGCAGCAGGAACAGAAGCACGGACAGGAACAGCGGAAATGGGAATAGGAACAGAAGCAGGAACCGGAAAAGCAGGAATGGAAGAAGCAGGAATGGGAACAGCAGAAACAGGAATGTGAACAGAAGCGGGAACAGAAACGGAAGCAGGAACGGAAGCAGGAACAGGAATGGGAACAAGAATGGAAGCAGGAACGGAAGCAGGATTGCGAACAGCAGGAACATCAAGACTATACAGTAAGTCCACTGTGTTCTGTACACTCTCGAATTCCTCTTCCTCATCATCTGAAAACAGTGGATTGTTGTTTAAAGGTGGAAGCAGGGATGGTGATGGCACAGTTGAAAGGAATTCCAAGAACAAATTAGACAATTTGTCTACTTTATATTCGATCCTCTCCATTGTTTTGCCAAGCTGATAAACTTCCTTTTTCACATCAGCTGTGGCGTCTGGAACAGCATCTGGAAAATCAGGAAAAAGCTAGTATATAGTATCGCAATATCTTCAATCTTAATTTGAAACGGCAGAAAAGTAAGAGAAAATGATGCTTTTTTACTACTTAAAATAAGGGCAAGTTGGTGAAAATATTTTGTGAGAAGTGTTACCAACCCTGATTTGTTTGAGTTCCCTTGCTGTCTTTCGTTGGGAACTTTTTGACCAATACCTTCTTTTTTTTTCTAGATACTGGTCATAGGACGTCAAACTCTACAAAAGAAAAAGTCGAGTTTCGTTCAGAAATGTTATTCAGAAAATTACGTCAAAGAGTGCATTTGTGTATTGAATTGAAAGTCTTGAATATTCATAAATGTAATTTTAATGATTTTGTTGCAGTTCAACCTCATAACTGTTGTTTTGCAATTCTAGATATTTAAAAGGTATTATAAGGATTTCTGGTTTCGATTATTTGTGAGTGAGGCGTTGTATAGTTTTAGGAGTGAACTGCAACTACTCTTGAGTTCTGAATAATTTTTGCAGGATGGTTATTAATTTCAAAAACAAATGCCACCCAGTACAGGCTTATTCTCAGACCACAATCTTTGTCTATTGTCTGCTTATTAATTACAAGGAAATTTTTAATTTCACCCATTTTGATTATTCAAAACTCAAGAGTATCACATTTTAAACTGTTTTTGGGTATTCTATTCTATATATTATTTTGTTTTTTTTAAGATTAATAAGAGTTAAGGTTTTGAATGATATCCTTTAAAGGCAGAAGTTTTTGTTAAAAATTTTCATGAATTGTGAAAGAACTATTTTTCAGTCTTATGAAAGTCAATGTGTATGTACTTGTTTTAATTCACAAAAATTTCTGCCTTAAATATAAAAATTACTGACGGCTACAGGTGCAGTATTCGTTAATGAAAATGTTTTCTCCTTCTCTCCTTCTTCGTCCATGATAGTAGAATGCTACAAATAATAAGTGATTAACGTCAATATGTACCCCTATCCATTGAAAATAGTTTTGTGAGGTGATAGAATTAAAATAACAAAAATGCTTACTCTAACAAGAAGTTCCGAACTTTTGTTAATGACGGAATCATCGCTGTTGTTAATTGCAACATCATCCTATTGTAAAATACTGTAAAATAAGTTGTTTTGTTTCTTAGTACATAACAGGGTATGGTAAGAAAAGTACCAGGCTGGGGGCTCTTTTCCGCTTTCTGGACTCAAAATTGTCCTGCCATTCTAGCTCCCACTCGTTGAGTTCCGTTTTCGTATCTGTAAAAAACCGTACGTGTAAAGTAATGAAAATCCTTCGGAAGAACTTTGGTAGAATATTTATGATTACCTAATATTAATAATACATAATATTTTGTGCCGTATCTGGCTTCACAAGAACCACCAACCACTAAATTGTCACACCTAATTTCTGCGGAAGCGTAAATTGCAGTTAATTTATCTGCATCAAATTGAATTAGTGCGTATTTCTGCATCGTGAACAAAAAACAGCAAGCGCTGGAAAATCGCAATGATAGTATGTGGCTGTTGTATCACTTTCAATGTTCGCGGGGTTTCTATTTTTATAAAATGATTGACGTTTACGATAAATTATTCGAAAACAAAACGTCTGATTGGCCATTAAAATAATTTATGCACGCGCAGTTAGAAATCGAACGTATTCCAAGGTATTATAATTCCATTCCAAGGTCCCTTGAGAAATATTTATTCTTCATTCTTTGCAAAGGATATTGTGAGTGAAGGGAACAATGGCGAACAATTTTGATTGCGAAGAACAGAATGTAGAGCGATTTGTTCAGAAAGGCTGCGGATGCAGAACTGGACCAGATGGAAAACATTGCAGTTTCCAATTCACTAAGGATGAGATCACATCGTGTCGGATGACACTGATCGAGCTATCACCCGAAAACCTCGATATGTTTGTGCTCAGTTTTTTACAATTGAATAAGCCTAATTCAACGGGTGAGTCGCAACACCTGAAGTACCAAATGTATGGGAAAAAAATTTGCAGAACAACATTTCTTTTTCTTCTGAATATCTCATTACATAGATATTCATATTTATGTAAACATTACGAAAATAACGGGTTACAGCCACGAACACATGGTAATAAAAGAAGGCTACCATCAAACACACACGAACACTGCACAAAACAACAAGTGAAGGAGTACATTTCCAATTTTGCCGAGGAAAATGCTGTTCGTCTTCCTGGACGAATTCCTGGTTACCGGAACCAAGACATTTCTTTAATTTCATCAGCTGAAACAAAACAAAGTGTTTGGCTGTATTACAAAGACAGCTGTATGGCATCTAAAATGCCTTTTGTAAGCTATAGTTTATTTTGCCAGCTGTGGTCTTAATTGATACCTTGGGTTGTGGTTGCTAAGCCTTTGACGGATCTGTGCTGGAAATGCCAGAGCAACAACAATCAACTTGTGAAAAGTTCGAACGAAAGTCTTGAGGTGAAAAGTGAGATACTGAAGGATCAGCTGTATCACCTAAAATGTGCTAAAGCAGATATCGAATTATACAGACAGCAATGTGCAGTGGCCAAAGAAAGCATTTCAAAGACAGTGATAAAAGTCCTCGAAAAACACTTACCATGCTCCTTCAATGCATCTGTACATTATAGCTGGGATTATGCCCAGCAACTCCATTATCCCCAAGACCCATTACAACCTGGTCCCATTTACTTCAAAACAGGGCACAAATGTGGAATCTTCGGCATCTGTAACGGGCTTAACGTTCAATACAATTATCTAATTGATGAAATTGTCGCAACCGGTAAAGGGGCAAACTCTACAATTTCTTACGTACATCACTTTTTTGAAAACCATGGCTTGGGAGAAACAGTTGCAACCATCCACGCTGACAACTGTGTGGGTGAGCTGTCCTTTTAATGTCACATATAGTATCTAAAAAACAACAAAAATTTTTTATTAAGTTATATTTGATTTGATTGGTAATTTGATAATTTTATTTCCAACAGGTCAAAATAAAAACAACTTCTTTATGTGGTACCTATTGTGGCGGACAATGGTTGGTCTCCATGACCGAATAGAATATTCCTTCATGACAGTTGGGCATACCAAGTTTAGTTGTGACAGGTTAGTTATTACATTTCACATGGAAAGTACTATGACTATATACTTCTTTTTTTTCTAGTATTATTCAAAGTCTCTCATAAATATTCCCAATTTAAATAACTATATCGTTTATGTAGATGTTTTGGAGTGCTCAAAAAGAAAACAAGAACAACACCATTATGGACATTGTATGACATCGTCAATGCCTGTGACGAGAGTGGAGCATGTAACGTTGCTGAGCTAGTAGGCCGACATGACGGTGAAGTCATGGTTTCAACATATGACTGGTCAAACAAACTCAGCAAAATGTTTTGTAAAATTGAAAACATCACCAACTACCAGTACTTTACAATGGATAAAAGGCAACCAGGAATGGTAAAATGCCGCACAACCTTCGATTCAGAGTGGGAATCTTTGCAGTTGCTGAAGAAACATGCCATCATTTCTAAAGATACCCCACCTGAAATAAAACCGGCAGGACTGTCAGCAGATCGTAAAGAATATCTTTACAAAGAAATACGGCCTTTTTGTTTAGCAGGTAGCGAGGATACTGTAGCTCCAGCACCAGCGTAAATTGGTTTGTTTTTACAGAGGCTTAGTTTTTCACATGGACAGTTGTATATTGCCAGTTCAAGGCCAAAAGCATTTTGGTAATGTTAAAATCAAAGTTGCCAGTACGGGTAGGAAGGTTATATTAATGGAAAGAATATAAGTGTTGCTGTGAATGTCGTGATTGTTGTGGCCTATGCAGTTATATAATATGATAGTGTAAATACCTACAGTAGTGGCTGCTGTTGAGTTGTTGTGGCTTCTTCTGTACGTCAGCCACTGTTTGTTGTTGTGGCTTATAAGTGTAGTTTAAATACTTACAGTAGTGGCTGCTGTTGAGAGTTGCGGCTTCTTCTGTACGTCAGCCACTGTTTGTTGTTGTGGCTCATTATAAGTGTAGTTTAAATACCTACAGTAGTGGCTGCTGTTAAGTTGTTGTGGCTTCTTCTGTACGTCAGCCACTGTTTAATGTTGTGGCTTATTATAAGTGTATTGTAAATGTTTAGTGTGGCCACTTGAAATTGTTGTTGTTTGGCAACTTTGTACCTAATGAACAGCTTGTATATTTTGTTGTTTTTTAGGTGGAGTACAAGTCCCATTGACTTACGTTCTCGCCGTGTACTCCGTTACCATGAAATGTTCCCAAAGGAAACTTTGTGAACAATTCATGAACCAAAAGTCAGGGCATGCTCCATATTATCTCTCCATGATTTTAACTTCTTCATTTAGTGCTATAAATTAATATGGCTGTTGTGAATGTTGGAAGCCCTGGGGATTTGTCCCAGAGTAAAACATTAGGAGGTGAATTTTTTTATAGCAAGCAGGTTTACCATTCAACATTACATATGTTTAAGATAATAAGATATAACCTTTCTTTATTAGATGATGCTTCTTCAATGGCTAATAGTAAGAGTCAATACACATTAATATCCTAAAGTTATTTCTCTTCTCTTTTGTTGCTATTTGTTTCTGTTTTAAATTATGAAATTATTCTTTACTTCATTAGATTTGGATAATGTAGAAAATGCCAGAAAGAGTAAGGATTTTTATTACAATTATTTCACATACTATACAGAGCAAGTTTTCTAAACTATCTAATGGATGTTAAAAAATCTACTTTGTCAAAAATATATTTTGGATTTTTGTATGCTGACATCTTCTTTTCCTCTATTTGATATAGATGTCAGCGAAGAACTTAAGAAGAGTAAGGATTATTATTTATATACGTTTTTAAGATAGTTGCTTTCGTGTGTATGAAATTTTCGTATGACAGCCACGTTTTAATTCTTGCATTTAGATGAAGCTTTACCAGCAGCTAATAGTAAGAGTTGATATACATTGTTTCTTTGTTAGTCACATGCTTTAACATTCACAATTACCTTAATACATTTCATTCAGCTGCATCATAATCTGCATCAATAGCTGGAAGTAAGTGTGTTTTAAAAATTAATTAATTTAACTACAACTTATTCATATTCATTAATGTATGGCATAATTTTCTCAATCTTCCTATTATATTTCATTTAGCCGTTGCTACATCAAAGAATGGTAGTACCTTTTATTATTGTAACTTTAGGAAGGCATTACTTCGAGAATAAAATTTGTGTCTTAATTGCCTTTTGTTTTTTCTTTTTTGTAGACTCTCAAGCCACAGAACGTATGTTTCTCATTATAGATTATCAACATTTACATGTACTTATTCACTAACAGAAACTATTTCAACTATTTGTTGTAGATTTATTCGAAGACTTTCTCAAGTACCGACGTACGCATCCCGGCCCCCGGTCTCAGGCTGCGTATCGTAAATGGAAGAGTCTCGGGGGTCGGGATCATCCACTGTTCAAGTGGAAAAATAATAAAAAAAAAACAAAAAAAAATTTCAGCAATGCAATTGCTGAAAGAAAGATATCTGATGTGACTGAGAGTAGGCACTTCACGATTTATAACAATTTCGCACCTTCAGTTTTCAATTCTTTTAGATGACATTAAAGTATTTTGAAGATAATTTACAACTGATTTCATTTGTTCAACTTTACACCAAAAATAATCATAGTCATTTAAATGCGTTGAAAACTGAAGGTGGTATGAAACTACCATACAATGAAATCTAAAGTGTCTTTGTTTTTAGTCAAATCTAAACATACATGGTAATAGGAAGTTAAAGTTTATAGATTGTATGGTAGTTTCATAAAACTGTTAATGGTGTTGTTATTGATAATATATAGTTGTTAGTTGATTTCGTTATTTACTTTTTATATCCCAGTATCCTTGCATTGCAGACTATTTGCTTATCAATACTTCATTCTTGTGTCAATGAGTTAGTGTTGAACAAAGTTGCTGGAATTTCATTCCATGATTTTGTTTCATTGAAAACAACACAATTATTAGGTTTTGTCAACTGGTTATTTATAAGTAGTTGCAAATTACAGTTACAGACAAGTAAAGTATATTCAGTTACTTTAGATATGAAAGGAAACAATGGTGAGTCAAACTGTAAACTTTGCTTGAAATAAATTGCGAGTTTAATGAGAGCATGTGTGGCTATAGCTATAGCTTCGATGTTTTCTGAAAGTTTAGTTCATTGAATCGAGATTGTATGTGTTGTCGGTGGCACATTAAGGAATCAAAACTCAATCTTATCTTTATATTTTTTTTAGAGTCTTGGTTTATGTTACGATTGAAATCATATTTATTATACGCCAAAAACTCCTTGGAATATTCGATAAATCAAACTGCATACAAAGATACGAAACATTGCTATTGATGACAGGGATTATTTCCAAGTATAAACGGATTAAAATGTAACATCCAATAAGCAAACAAGATACGTTTTTTAAAGTGAATGATGATGCTTTAACAGTTACTGGACTGTATTAATTCGGACCATGTGAGAAACATTCAAGATGCATGTATTGTAAATAGTTTAGATTGCTTTTGCTAGGATATTTTTTATATAAGTTATTATTCCCAATAAAAAATTAATTTTCAATGTGAATTTGTTTTTCTGTTAAAGATTCAATAACATAATAGGATGTTCTGATTAGAAGATTAAGTACAGTTTGAGACCCTGTCAAAAATAATACTCTTAATGGGGTTAATAGTGAAGTGGAGAGCTTTGTACTGCGTTCTGTCAGTGTGGTGCAAGACGTTGTGAATACGAATATAACTATTTTTAAATACCTTAATACCCATTAGAATACCCATTGGAAGATTTTTTTTAGCCAGAAGCATTGAAACATAAATGGCAAATTTTACTTTAATTTACTTTACATTACTTTCAAAGAAACGCGGGATGGGCCTGAAAATAGTTTGATCATGAATAAACCAGAAAAAATAAGTATCTCCAACGACAAAGATTTTTGATGTACATCGTCATGTTTGAAAAGATTTAAAAATATACATATATAATACCATGATCCATGATCCAAACTTTGCCACACGCCATGCCAAAGAAGAAAAAAACGACCATGTGAGAAAAATCGTGCACTGCTACATCGTAACGCATATTTGAACATGGGAGGGGGGGGTGAAAATAATTGAGAAAATTCACAAAATCACCCCTGTAAAAATCGTTAAGGTTATTTAAAAAAAATTCAAATATAAAACATTATAGCTTTATCAACAAAATGAAAAAAGTCTTTTGGAAACTTTTTATGTCATTTAGCAAATATATACTAACTAAAAAAGTACCCCCGTCAAGTTGTAACTTTTCAAAAATGGCGCATACACGAATGTGAAAAGTATACACAAAAGACTTGGAACGAAGTTTTTTTAACTATATTAACGATAATAACGATAATAACGATAATAACGATAATCTATAATTCCATCAACGATATTAACGATATCAAAATCCCCTGGAACGTCACATATCGATAATGATATTCGAAACTACTCAACTAATCGTATGTGAATATAATGACGAAGCTCTTATAATCATAATGATAAATTTCAGATTATCTAAGTTTCATATAATCGTATCGATTATATTGATAAAATTCATATAATCAAATGTCAGATTTCAGATTATCTCATTTTCATATAATCATCAGCATTATATTGTAAAATATAAAATAATCAAACATACGATTTTGAGATTATTCAACTTTTTGTGCAGTGTGTCCAGAAATTGGTATGGGCAAAGTTTACGGAATTTGAACATCAACGACAACACCGTTATTCCTTCAAACAATAAAGATAAACTTTATAAACTCCGAACACGCATAGAAAAATTGAATGAAAATTATTTGAAGCTATATGATGCTTCACAACATTTGAGCGGAAAATTTGAACAAGTTCCCGAGAGATTCAAATCCTTTGGTCTTGGTGAGAGGGTAGTGTTGCAGTTGGTTGACCACTTACACAACAAGGATCAGGAAGTTTACTTTGACAACTGCGTCACTTCATTACCATTGCTGGAACATTTGAAAAAAGTGGGAATCAGGGCATGCGGAACAATTAAAAGTAATCGAAAATTTGTTCCGGTCAACCTGAAGACGGATCAAACGTTGAAAAGGGGTGAATTTGACTTCCGAGTGGCAAATGGCATCACCTATTTCAAGTGGATGGACAGCGAACCAGTCACTGTTGCATCCAATTTTCATGGTACTGGTTCTGCCAAGATCTTGAGAAAATTGAAAGATGGAAGTAAAGCTGAATTTGATTGTCTGTTGTCTGTAAAGGAATACAATATGTACATAGGTGGTGTCGACCAAGCAGATTTCAGATGTGCCATAAACGATTGCAGCAGAAAATCACCCAAATGGTGGAATAGAATATTCTTTGGACTACTGGATAGAACACTTGGAAATAGTTATACTGTTTACAAGAAGGTTGAAAAAGTGAATATTGATATGCTTACTTTCCGCAGACGTGTAGTCCAAACGCTTGTTACCTTGTCAAAACCGCCCAAAGTTGGAAGACCTCTTAGCAATGCACCTCCTTCTCAAGCAAAGCATGCAAGTCTAACTACTCAGTAGACAAAAGTCGTAGATTTGAAAATCGAGGATGTCACTGGCCAGTATTTGTAGCAGGTAGAGGAAGATGTGAAGTATGCAGCAAGAAAAAGATCGAGTCACGGCCACATAGTCAGTGCTCTGCATACAAAGTATTTCTTTTTCGAGCTCTACAACATGGGCACACTTATTATTCTCAATTACTTAATTTTATTTTTCGTGAACTCAACGGAGGCTGAACACGTGCGGTGAGCGACACCTTGGCGGCTAGTTACTTTATTAGATTAGTGTAACACCAAAGTTGGAATATGGGAATTCTACAAAAAGAAGTTGTGAAAGTGCAGGGTAAAATCCAGTTTGTTGAAGCCTGCTTCTTCAGCTATAGAATGTGTGGCAAAACCAGCAACAGATAAAATTATTTCTGAAAATATACTTCTTGCATTTTTAGATCAGCTGTTCCATTTGGATTTGGCTAAAGAAGAATTAAAACATTATCGTCAACAGTGAGAACTCACAAGAGAACATCCAGAAATTTCAAAATTTAACACCTTTTGCAGCTCGATCAGCATGCTCTTTTGATGGAGTGGTACATTACAGCTTGGATTAAGGAATTGCACTATCCAGCTGAACCAATGCAGCCAGGTGAGATATCCATTAAATGCCACAGGGAGAAATTTCATAATTTTCGTAACTTATTTCTGATATTTCTTTTTAATGCTAGGTCCAATTTAATTTGCAACAACAGTATCAACCATCAAATAAATTACCTGATTGCGGAAGTTGTTAACACTGGCAAGAATGCGAATCCAACAATTTTGTATGTTGATCACCTCTTTGAACATCATGTCATAGGCGAGAAGAGAACCACCATCTCATGCAGGCAATTGTGTCAGTAAGATCTTTGTTCTGAGTTATAATCATTTGATACTAAAAAGTTAGTGTTTGTTTTCTAACCAGCTAAGCATCAATAAGACCTTACAAACCATAATCATATTTATCTATATTTTTCATGGCAAAATAAAAACAACTGTTTTATATGGTATTTGCTATGGCGGACAATGGTTGCATTACACAAAACCATAGAACCACGGTTTATGATTGCAGGCCATACAAAGTTTAGCTGTGACAGAAACTTTGGCGTTTTCAAAAGAAAAACAAACACAGCACCACTATGAACACTCTATAATATAGGTAAAGTTTTGGATTCTTCCAGTCACAACAATGCTGCTGAGCTGGTTGGCAAAAACAATGTCACTGTTTTCGTTCCAGTTTTTTACTGGAGTGCCATGCTCGGTCAATAGTTCAATAGGATTGAGAACACTACAATAACGGAATAACACCAGTTTTTGCATGGATAGCAATGAGCCAGGTGTTGTGACATACTTGTAGACTTAAATCCTGTGGTCATTAACCTGGTGAAGAAGAAAAGTCCACAACTGCAGTTTCAACTACCTCCTGAGGTTGAACCAACAGGATTTACAGAAGATAGAGAAAATTACCATTTCAAGGAGATGGGACTGAAGATCTGGTTGCCCCAATGCCCGAACGTTTTCGACCTCCGAAAAAGATTTGTTGAACCCTAGTATATTATACGGATATGTTAGTTTTAGTTTTTGTATTTGCTATTTTTGGTGTTGAAAAAAAGTATGTACTCATTAAGAATAAGTCGTAATTCAATAACACATTAAAAATGAATACACGTTGTCTTCGAAATCAAGAACGAAATCAAAAACTACTACGGATCGGCACTGCAACTTATTACATCAGTTATAATAACACTTCGGTAAATCTAGAAAATATAACAGGAATGTTAAATTTTCATATTGAATTATTTCTTAATCCTTTTGAATCATTTGATTAAAGATCAACTAAGATCTCTTTGATGCACAATCCACGCAATGTAAACCTGGAAGGCAGCCCACATGAATAGAAATCACTGTGAAAATTTGATACATCATGCTGCACAGGGATGCAGATCTTTTGATAAGTTAAGGGTCTACTCAGACAGTCAAGCGATTTAAATTTTTATTATGTAAGAACAAAAGAAATTTCTGAAATAAATGCAATAGAAAAGAGTTTTTTAAGGAAATTTTTAATTCGACGCGATCAACAAATCATTAGTTAATTTTCCCTGGAATAGTCTTAAAAATGGTGAAATTAGTATAAACAAACGTTGTATCAATTAGCTAGTAAAGCACATTATAGGTAATTTTTTTCATTAAATTACCGGTAATTAACGGTAAAGCAGTAAATTTATCGATAAAATTTTAAAATTACCAGTAATCGCTTAAAAAAATCTCAAGTTACCGGTAAAATTACCGAATGTTGGTATATCAAATATACTTTTTTCCCATGGACAGTCAAATTTAGTTCCATTTATTTTTTTTTTCTAATGGACATTTAAAGGTAGTGTCCGCTTAAAAATCAAAATTTCAAGAATTAAAGATTCTAACAAGTTATCATCGAAAATGAAAAAAAAAACTTTTTAATTTTCTTTATGTTGTCTATAACACAATTTTTTTAAAAGCTTTTTACAAAACACAACGTTCATCTTGTTGAACATCTGTAACGCAAAAAAGACTGGGTAAACTAATTAATATGCAGAATTATGCGTATGACGTAGAAACTTGGTTAGAAAATTTAAACTTGGTGAAAACACATACATCCCCCTGACTTTCTTCGTTTGTTTCATCGCATTTTTGCGTTAAAAAAAGTTCGCTTTTATAAAAAACTATTTTATGAATAGAAAGCTAAACGTGATCTATTTTTTCATTTTATTAAATAATGTCTTCTGCTAATAAATCATGGGAAGTGATAGGTTTACAGTATGAACCTGAAAAATCACCGCAATCAATAAGTGAGCCATTATATGAAGATTATGAAGAGGAATCTGGTGATTTCACGTTAGGGCGCTCTTCTAAAGTCCGAGAAAGTTGGTGTCTTTGCGGGAATTGTAAGACAATGGCAACAGACAAGGAGTGCACGTGTTGCCATGAAATCGACGAGATAAAATACGTCCATTTACAAGGTACGTATATATCCAGAATTAATGAAAATAAGAAACGTGATGATAATAATTTTTTAATAATTGTTTTTATTGTTATTAATGATAATAATTTATATTTCAATAAACAGACAAGAATTGTGTTATCGATCACGAAGACTTCAACTCCGTCATGCTTTTGAAAAGTTGTCTTTGGACAGCTTTAGTAGCATTGCATGATAGAGAGAGCAGAGGTCTGGCGAAAAGAAATGAAGTTACCAACAAGTATGTGTATTGTATAATCACATAAAAAAAGTGAAAGTAAACATTTACAATTTATAAATCTTCTTCCGGTTTTAGATCCTACCGTTATACCGTTATGCAGCATATCGTCAGGCAAAAGTCAAACAAAATGCCATAGAAGTTGCTTAAACACGCTAGACGATGATTTAAAATCGGAATCGCATACCTCTTCTCTATTTCCTTATGCGTAAATTTCAATGGTATTGCCTCTTTTTTTAAGCGCCGTTTTACGCAACTGACCTTGTTCACCGTTTCTCTTTGCATTTGCCAACTCCTATCAAAATCACTCTCTTCAAAATGATCTGAGCACAAGAAGACCTTTTTTGGAAGAGCTGTGTGATTTATTGCTTTGATCCATGCTTCTCGTACAGTGTGATCATTAGGAAGAGAAAAGAAACTTTTGTCATGATTGGTTTTGCTGTTGTTCTTACATCCGTATGCAGCACACCAAGACATCATGAACAAAAATAATTTCGCAAAAGAAAAATTATGGAATGAATCAGCGGTTTTGATTACTATTAACTAGTTACGTGAGGAAAACAATAAAATGTTTTGCAAGAGAAATGGAGTACTATAAGCCCAGGTTGGACGTTATATTTATTTATTGTAAAAATTTATCATAACTCTTCTTCGTGATTTCAGGTTGGTGAAAAACGGCTCTTATCGGCTTAAATTTTCAGCCTGTACACTCATGAATAGTTCATTCAATCTTTTAAAAAAAGTAAACGGGGGTACAGATGAAAAATGTTCTGCTTTTACTCTTTCTTTTCCTCTTTCTTTTGCTTTGAAAAATATTTCCATACAGATTTTTTTCTGACCAAGTCTCTACGTCACAATGGACATCTTATTATACTAATTCGCATTTGTGCATACCACTTTTATTTTAGAGAGTGACATATTTGTTTTTTTTTCACGGTCAAAACCTTCTTATTTTTTCCCTTTTCGTCGTAAAACCACGCAGCGGCGACAGACACTTTTTTTCATTTTCCGCAATTAGTATATGCTCCTCCGTTTAGTTATTTTTGGTTTGCGCAGTGGAAATCAGCCGAAAAACGTCTTTGGAGGAGTGCGAGCAATGCAATTTCTTCGTTCGAAATTTGTCAACGATCATTTCGTGAGCAAGAAACTTCTGTTGTGAGCTTGACGAAGAAACACAGGTTTGTATACATGCTGATTATTAAACTGTTTATTGTTGAACTATTATTGTATTTTAGATTCTTAAAAGAACAGGAATTGCATGTGTAAGTGATTAGTTGTTTGTTTACAATGTATGGTGAGAATACAGAGGAAGTGCAGTGAAGTTTTTAAAAATTGGCTGTGCAGAATGAACGAACAGGTCTGTACGAAAGTATTATTATAAAACTTTTAATAAGATTAATTAAGATTAACTAATAAGATTAACTTTTAATAGATTAATAAAAGAACAGGTGACACATTCGTGAGTAAGTTATGTATGTATTTTAATGTTTGTTTACGTTTTAGCTATCCAATATCGCTATACAGAAGAAAGTGCAGTGAAGAAGTTTAGAACAAAAAGATGTTTATTTACACGACGGTAACGAATGGTTTTAATTTCAATTTTAAGTTTGTTTTGAATTATTAATGTGAAAGAGTGTAAGAGTCAAACGTAATTCAATCGTTTGGTTGAAAGCTGGATGACAGCGAACGTTATGGAGCAACGAAGGGGGAGCGCAGTAAAAATTTGTTTTGGTAACGCGCGCCATTAGTTAGCAAAGAAGATTTTATTTACAGATCAATTAAAAATGGTTCTCATGACTGTGGAAATGGGGAACGTGTCATGCTGTCTTATCTCATCTCAACCATGTCTGCTTTTTATCAAATTTCACTGTATATTTTATTGACGATGTTTGGTGCTTTGTCTCTCTGGTCTCTTTGGTGCCTGTCTGTCATTTATATCTTTTGCTTTTGTTTGCTTCAATATGGTTGTTGCAGTAGTGTGGATTGTAGCTAGCTGTTCTTCACTGAAATCTTTTTCTTTTAGGTCAGAAAAGAAAAGGTGTATAACCATTAAAGAAATGAAGCAGATGGTTAAATTATGATGTTGTGAGGGATAGTTAAGAGAAGAATGGATTATGTATTTCATAAATTCATTAATTATTGCTGTGATGTGATATGACTACTAACTCTAACTGTGCTACTACAAATAAGAAGCATTGCATTGCATTGCTGGATGGATTCTTATATTTTGTGATGATTACACATTATTTTGTGTTATGGTAATTGTTTACGTACTATGCCTGGGTACTATATAAGTTTCGCATTATGTTTTACTGTTGTTACTTTTTATCTTTTCGGTATTAAATTATGACTTTGGTAGGGCATTTCATTGTTTCAATTATTTTTATTATTTTGATGTTTGGCTGTGTATCCCACGTTAAAAGTCTTAATGTAGTTCAGCTCCAGTGTTGAGTGTTGAACCCGTATTAACTTATAGCATTGGTTGATTTTATAGACTTTCCAATCAAAAGCTTTACAAATTCTGTCATTGAATTTGTGTTTTTAATTAATTATTTTTAGGATAAATGCGTACATGAATTTACTTTTTGTTTTTTGTTTTGTTTTTTATTTCAACTATTTCATAGTATGATTATCTTTTTCTGCATTTTTATACAATTGAAATATTTTTTAGGTAAGATTAATAATAATAAAACAGCACGTAAACCGTTAAAGAAATGAAACTCATGGTTCTTATCATGATGTTGATGGTATTGGGAAGAACAGATTGTATATATATCATTTCAAAAATTCATTAATAGTTGCTGTCCAATGTAACTTCCGCACAAAACAAACACAGTTAGAAGGTATCGATTTGTTTTCAATTCACATTTTGTAATATTTATTATGTCTTATGTATTATGTCTGGGTAAATGGTTCTGTGTTATATATTAAATATTTTTACATTAAAGTTACTTCTCTTCTGCGTATGAATATATATTCTGACCCATGTTGCTATTTCTTTTCTGAATGTAAGAAATGAATTAAGAAATTAATGCCTGAAAAGAAACTTTTGCAAGAGTTAAATTCTGCGACACAACGCATACTGAACATGGCTGGCGAGCGACGCCACCTGGGATGAGTTGCGATTCTAAGATT
This sequence comes from Turritopsis dohrnii, assembly GCA_027922465.2. NCBI lineage: Eukaryota > Metazoa > Cnidaria > Hydrozoa > Anthoathecata > Oceaniidae > Turritopsis > Turritopsis dohrnii. The sequence goes on along the minus strand of BQMF02000083.1, from coordinate 1,038,937 downwards.
TATTTTTTCTTCACGGGGTACGTACACGGGAATGGTGGATTTGACCTAATGTTTTCGAAAGTTAAGTTCGGTAAAAAGTTTTTACCCGGGATACTAGTATTAAATTAATCTCGTTTTGAATTTGAAAGCGTTTTCAAAAAATGGCGATCGAAGAAGACGATCATGTGCCGAAGGAGAATTATAAAACGAACAGTATCGTGGTTATAAAGTCTTTTGAAAAAATTTGATCTACAAATTCATAATCAGTGAAAATATATTTCAACAATATAAAATTTTAATTTTTTAGCGGACACTACCTTTAAGAATTATATTTCAGGATTGTTTTTTCCATGTTTATTCATTTTCTTGCTAGAATCAAATAACTTATACTTTGTTTTAAGTTGAAAACAAAAAACAAAATAAAGATGGCTAAGTTTATGAGTTATCTTTAGATATTTTATGTGTACATTCTAAAGACTAGATTTTTAGTTAAGAATAGAATATTTATTTGCTTTTCTTTTGGGCAAGCTAACCAAATTAGTCTACAATCTATAATTTTGTGCTGCCTAACAAAGGTGAAATGCTGCTACATAAGTAATGTAATAAACTTATGCTTAGCCAAAGTGGGTTAATAATTTGCAAAAAAGTTTAAATTTGGTTATGAAAGCATTGTTTTCAAATTATTTACAGTATCTTAATTTTATTTTCTACTTTCATTTTTAGCAATCAAGGAAGTATGAGGTTCACAAAAGAACATGATATTGTTTTTCTTGGAGAAGTGCTGTTGCTTGAGCCATAGAGGTTTAAACTTGGCACAACTGAAAAAAACATAAATGTTTAATTTAATGCAGTAACTCAAATAAAGTTTAAAGTGTCTGGCAGCTCATTACGTGACTACATATGGACAAATTCAAGAGCGAGAGGAGGAACGAGCAAATGGAATATCTCTCGAAGAAACTGAAATAGATAGAGCTCTTCATGAAATCATCTGGTCAAGATCAAGCTGAAAAAGCACACAAAGCCCAGCTCCATAACTCGCAATTTAGGGATATAAGAGAATTAGTCAAATTAGCAGTAATTCCTCAATATCCAAACCTGCTTAATGAACTCCAAATAATTGGGAAACAAGTGCCATTCCTGACCCAACCAATTCCAGGAACATGGAGAAGCGAGGCTGACCAATGAATCGAAGAAAGGGGGATTATAACCAATAAGTGGAATGTCCAATTATACCGAACAGCTATCAACACTGAAGGGACAGAATATGACAAAAGCAGCTGGAAACGACTGCGAGAAGTCACAACAGAACAAAAGAATGTCAAACAAGAACCCATACAAAAAATTTGTATAACTAGCCGCCAAGACGGCGTTGCTCGCCGCCCATGTCCTCCTTTTCTGTATCAACCTGCAGACCCCAATAAATGTCATTCCCTTATTCCCTCATCAACGGCTTGTACAACTTGTGTTCAGCCAGAGTCAGATTCAAAATCGCAACTTCTGGTGTGCAGTCAACGTTGCACCTTAACTGTTTTTCAAGGTGTCCCAGTCAGGCAACCAGTGTTCCAAGTTTTTGTAATTTTGGAGCCCGAATAAAAGTACCAGCCCCAAATTATTGCACTTAAAACCAGCGATAAGCGAGGGACTTACAATGGGAGAGCTGAGGTTCAATTCTAATGGCTCCTGGACTGTTTTAACTTCCTTTGCTTCTGGCTTATTTAAGCTTGTTTGCACATGAAGATAAATACGTTCCATGTGTTTCAAATCTTTCATGTTCTAAACTTATGAACGCATTGTCGCAGTTGCATTTAAAATGTCAGCAAACTTTCTGGCTTACTTACACAATGCATTCCTAACGTGAACTTCACATGGTTTTTATTTACGATTTTAAACCAATCAAATATCAGTTTAAACAATAATTTGCTATCTATTTACTTTTTAAAAGCAATTGATTCAGTTTAACAATACACTCAAAACGTAGAGAGAGAAACTTGCAACTTATTATTAGCTTTTGTTTTAAAAAAAGTTATGCGCTCTAAAAAAATCTCAAGGAAGGAGAAAAAAAGGCACATACAAAATGAATGAAGTGAATGAAAAAACATGTTTGATCAGATTAGATTAAATTATCAAAAGAAAAGGAAAAAAGTATTGTTTTGAATTTATTTTAACAAGGCAGAGAACTTGCACATCTATATATTAATAGCCGATTCTCTGTCTGTCTGTTTGTTTGTTTGCTTGTAAGTCACGCAAAATGGTAGATTGAGTTGTGAGCGAAATTATTTCTTTTTTTTGTGTGCGACGTGAGTTCGAAGCAAATACATTGCAACCCCAATCGAATGTGACTTTTTTTGGCTGATGAACTAATAGGAATAACGTTTTGTTTTTATTATTATTGTTTGTTTTATACTCCACGTTGACTTAACTAAAGACATACACAGGAGGTTAAAAATTCAAGTCTTAGATACAGAATGTTTATAAAAATACATATGTAAAAAAAACAAACTGCCAATAAGACTGAGATAGGGATGTCTCTATAGCTTCATTATCACTTGTTTTTATCATTATTGTTAGTTTTATATTCCACGTTGACTTGGCTTTGAAAACAGTACATCAACTAAATACAATAGCAATATCTAATAGCAACCATACGCCTTTTTTAAAGTTTTTTTCATACAGTATTTTGATGCACTGATGATGGACGTAGCTTATGCTAAATAAATAAATATAGAATTTTTAGATCATTGTATGAGACATGGGAAATTTATTACAATCATAAATACAAAGAAACTAACTGATTAAACAGTTTGGACAAAAAGCAGCAGTGGCAGAACGTGGCAGCATGTTTGCCAGTGTATCCTAACGTATCCTTGCCTGACTGTCTGAGACGGGTAAACTTTTTTTTCGAGCAATCAAAATGTTTAAAAACCGATAGGTAAAAAAAGAGAAACAAAATATTTTTTTGCTTTTCTTTTAATAATTTAATTTCTTTTTTTAATTGTTATGCGCTTCAGATCGAACGTTTTTTTTATTCACTTTATTCATTTAGCACGTGCCTTTTTTTCTCTCCTCCCGTGTGATCTTTTTAAGAAGAGAAACCATTCCCCCCTTACGTTTGATAGCACCCATGTTAGAGCGTGTAACTTTTTTAAAACAAAAACTAATAAAAAGTTGAAGTTTTCTCTTTCTACGTTTTGAGTGTATTGTTACACTGATAAAAGATTGGTTTTACCAGAGGTTGTGACTTCGAATCTGCTTCTGGTTGAACACAAGTTGTACGAGCCGTTTATAAGGAAATTTGACGTTTATTGATACAGTGATACAGAGCAGGTGGACATGGGCGGCGAGCTAATAAAAAATTGAAGTTTTTTCTTCCTACGTTTTGAGTGTATTGCTGTACTGATCAACGATTGGTTTTAAAAAATAAATAAGTCACACATAATGAAAAACCTGAAAAATAGTTGATGTAACACTGATGTAACACTGACTGCACACCACAGGTTGTGACTTCGAATCTTTTCCAAGTTGTATGAGCCGTTTATAAGGAAATTTGACGTTTATTGATACAGTGATACAGAGCAGGTGGACATGGGCGGCGAGCGACGCCGCCTTGGCGGCTAGTACTAGACTAATAGGTGATTGTGGTTTTTTTTACTGTTTTTATTTTTTTTTACTTTGCTGAACATTATTTTGATGTTTGGTTTCCACAGGGCAAAGTTAATTTATGCGCCATTACCTGTAAAAAATAATTTACCTAGTATACCAGAAAAATAGATTCAGGTTTGACATCTTATTGGCATTTTTACCTGTGTGTACAACTTCTATAAAAAGTTTACAATCATTTTAACTCATTTCAGCCCATGGGTTGGACATGCACGCACCATAAACACGCTGTTGCTTACAGAGAAATGCATTTTTTCTGCTTTTGTTAAGATATATATTAGATATTTGTTAAGATATATAGCTGGGAGATATGCTACTTTGTAGATATTATTTATTAAAAAATTCATCCTTTTTTTAATCAAAATCCAAGTTTCAGCAAACACATCTGTCTAAATTTGTCCAGTGTGTCACAAGAAGCTGCAGAATCTGCCAAGACACATAAGAACTGTTCATACATGGATTGCAGCAAGAGCAAAAACAGTATGTGAGACTAACCAAAGAAAGACCTATTAATGACAGAAAAACGCTCCACTTCGGATGAAAGTCTCTAAGAAAAATGCCTCGTATAATGACTATCTATATCCTAATACGCGGACGTGTGTCACACTTTTATTTTAGAGAGTGATATATTTAAGTAAATTTTAAGGTCGAGTTCTTCTTATGTGCACGTAAAACCATGTAGAGGCACTTTTCTTCACGATCATTCCGAAAGCACGTGGCATTTGACGTCTGTTTTTTTATGATAACAGGGAATTATTGAATTGCATTCCCCATCGAACGCGACGTTTTTGGGGAAATATCTCAAGAATCAATAGGAATAACTAACTGTTTTTTAGGGTCCGCGATACGGGTGATGGGGTGACACAAAATTTGGGCCTAAACTTTATTTGGTACTGCGGCTATGACGTCATCAAAATCTTTGATCGATGATATCTCTGCAACGGTTGGTCGCAGCGAAACGATCCCATACACTTATTTGATCAGTTTTTCGAGCTCTACAACATGGGTGCACTTTCCAGTCGCGATCCCATGATTTAACTTTTCGTCACCTCTTGCAACATGGGAGTGAGGGATTTGACACATCATTTCCACAGTTAGGCATGGTAAAAAACTTATACTCGGGTTACTAGTCATGTTAAAATAGTCACAGTTTTTCATTGAAATATTAACATTTTCTTGAGGTTTGAAGGCTTGTTTTTAATATAGAAAACATTTTAATGAATATATGAGGGCTTTTATATATATGGGTAGAAATCCATCCCTTGGGAATGAAAGACCCCAACATTTGTTGTTAATTTACACAAGTAATGCAGCAAAATGCAACAGGCACTTATGAATACTAAATTTAACACTGCAATGGCTTCCTTTTCTGAATAAAGCTACTATGCAATGACTTCAAAGAAGATTTCTAGTGATTGCCTGATCACTTAATAAAATGAGTTTTCTTAGAAACAAAGTATAACACTAGTAGATGTGTAAGAAAACATGATGATGATGAAAAGTCGCAGATAAACTTGAGAAAATCGAATAATGCAATTATTTGCAAGAATATCTAAATCTTTCACTGAAATTTTTAAAGCCTTTCAGTTTCGCTTCATGTTTCAAGCACACCTTGCAAAACATCATTGCTTTATGCTCATTATTTTCTTCTTTCAAAAGCCAATCAATTTCCTTTTGTCACTGCTGAAAGGTCTGATCTGTCAACATTCTCTTCGACATTTCAATTTGGTTCTTCATGAAATAAACATTTATCTTCACATAATTTACATGCACTCTCCTCCGTTGTTACTAATCAACGATATATACGCTGTAATTGATAAAAGTTTTAATAACCAACTCTCAGTTGAAGGGCAGAAAGTTTATTTTCATATCACGGGAACAAGAGGTAGAAAGTCGAAAGTGAAACAAAGAAAACCGACTTTTTACTTCGCAACAAGAAAAAAAAGATAATAATAATGCAGTTAAGAAAAAATCAACTAGTTAGCTACTTTTTTTGGGGGAAATGTATTGGCAGGACTGACTTTTTCAGTAGAGCATTTTGTGATAAAATGGCTGGTTAAGTCTATTTTAACCGGTATCCGGCCGTTATTTTGCCCCCTGGAATACCATATAAATATGAATCTCTCAAACCTCTTCAATTGGCTCCAAGCCAACATGATAGCTTAAATTGTTACCAAAACTGAAGCCCTCTTATTTTGTAATGCTAGAAAATCAATCGATCATAGCTTTAGACTGGTTATCAACAATATTGAACTCAATTTCAAATCCCATGTGAAATATCTTGGTGTATTAATCGATGAATTTCTTTCATGGTCTTATTAACTTTGTGTGTTCCAAATTAAGTCAATCCAATGTCATACTAAGCACTATCTTCCTTCAAAATCCCTAATCTCAGTTTGCCATGCTCTTTTCACCTTGCATCTAAGCTATGCTGCGATTGTTTGGGGGCCAATCTCCAACTCTCACTTCCAAAGTATTTATTCTTCAGAAGAAATCTATACAATTGTTTTTTTTTTTGTTTTTTTTTTAACAGCTAAGTCACATCTACCTTTGATTTTAACATTTCTTTATTATTTTATGTGCTAGTTTTATTGTACTTAAGTGGCTACCTCCCTCGAATACTTCGCTATATGGGGTAGTCTCCTAACCTATTATGTTGCAATCTTAACTCAATGTACACTGTAATTATATGGTTTCTCTATATGGCAAATAAACTCAATTGATTGATTGATTGATTATGTTAACGATGATTAGATGAAAAATGAAGAAGTATCTACCTATAATTCCCAACTGAAAGGCAATTGTCTTCAATCAATGTCATATCAAATCCACAGCTTATGACCTGGCAAATTTGACATCGGACTTACCAGTAACACCTTTAAGAAAAGATAGAGTTCACACAAATACACCCTCACTCTTGAAGAGTTGACAAACCACACTCAATTATCTAACTACTTTTGGGACTTAGGAATTTTTCATCAAACACTATTTATTGTGATAGATATGAAAAGTTACAGAAACAAAGATCAACCAAGTGGCTGTTTTTACACTATTAAAAGTCTTACTTGGAAATAACGTTGAGAGAATAAGAAAAAAACTGAAAGCTATGCATAGACACATGGTAACAGCGATTTTACCCTGTCACTGTCGGAAGTGAAATGCACTTAAGTATAGAAGAAGCTATTGGAAGCATAAACCAGACATGCTGACACAATTTCTGAAGGCAGTACTGGTTGTAAAACATAATGTGTCAAGATTTGGTTTAGGCACTGGTACCGTGGCTGATTTGGTTCATTTCTTACAAGTTTTAATAGCTGTCGCTGAAAGTCATTCCAAAACTAGCAGTCGGCAGTTAAAGTCGCCATTAGCTGCTGATGTTTAGCAGCTGGCCTGCAAAATATTTTAGATCTGGTCTTGAAGATTATTTTCTTTGTTTGCAGAATGTTTGTTTTCTCAATTACTAACTCGTGGCCGCCAGTTTCAAATTTCAAAACAAATACTCTAGTTTACACGAATTTCTAGGGTTATCACAAGTGGCATTGATTATGTCGGATGTTTTCCTGCCAAAGACAAGACAGCTGAGTCTTAGATCTTTAATTTAATATAATGTATCTTTAAACATGAAACACTTAAATCACTCTCTTCGTCCGTCTGCCATCTTTCGTAGCACGTTTTTTTTCTCTCTCCTCCTTCCCTCTCCTATATACAAAAATCGGCTGAATATCCGTCACACTCCCCCAGTGCTGTGATGAGTGCATCGAAGTTCCATTGTTGCCAATCTTTGTCCAGTCGAACAAGGTCTGAGCGGATTCCAGGCAGCTTATCCAAAGTCATTCGGACATAACCTTCGATTTGTGATAACTTCCCCATGGTTTCTAATGACCGCACACTGTTGACTAATGTGGTATAGAAATCGTGCACTTTGGTTGAACCACTCCCGTTGATTGTTGGAAGAGTCATGATGCGCTGTATGTGGGCGTTAACAATCTCACTTGGTTTCCCAAACTTGCTCTGTAAGCTTGTTTTTGCACGTTCATAGCCTTCACGCGTAAAGTCAAGCCCGTCGAAGAGTGCAAGGGCTTGTGTCGGGAGCATGTCTCTTAGGTATGAGAACTTGGTCACCGAAGAAATGTTCGACCTATCGATTTCTGCCTCAAATTGATTCCAGAACCGGAACCAATCAATGTGTGTCCCGTTGAATCTTTCAATTTTCAGTTTGGGAAGCTTGACCGTTGTTTGAATGGCAGTCGTTGTATCTTCCTTTACAACCATGTTTGATTTGGTGGTTTCTGTTGTAGATGCTTTGATGGCTGCTTCCTTTTTTCTGATATCGTTCAAAGCAGCTTTTATTTCGGTAATCATGCCATCAAACGGATCGACATTTTTCTGCAACGTGTCGGTCCAAGTGTCTAAATCTTCTTGTGGCTTGTCTTCAGTGATCATGCTTTCGATGACACTGTATTTCATTTCGTTAATGTCCTCTATTGACTTTTCAAGAACATTCAGCTTCTCCTTCAGCTCCCTCTCACTCTTGTTTTCTAAGATGGTTTCAATGTACTTTGTTGCGTATGTCAGCAATTTTAACTTAACATCGATTTTCTTTTGATGTTCAGCCATTTTGTGTAATCTCCCAACTCTCACGGCCAGTGACCACACAGAGTTCTTGGCGCGAACACTCACTCAAGAGCTAGTGTGTAATCTGCCCTTTTCAACGATGAAGCAGGAAACGTGTAGAAACCGTCGTCGGTTTGGTTTTAAACACTAGCTTGCTTGTAGAAACCACTGTCACAACACAGATAATGTTTACTTCAGGTTTTCATTCGCTTCTGACGAAGAAAATCTGGGCAGGTGTTGCCTTTGAAATCGTTCTTTGATATGTAATTAGCAATTAAATGGTGTTCAGCTGGTTATTTTGAAATGTATTGTTTGAACAATAGAAGTAAAATGTATGTCAAAATCATGAGAAGAAAAAACCTCGCTTTGTGTGTAACGAGACGAGTTTTGATTTTTTGAGAAATTATAAACAATGTTTTGAGTGATGAAACGATTATGTAAAATTTCTCCTTGCCTATGCAACCAACCAATAAACAAACTCCAAACCAATAAATGTTGTGTAAAATAAATGTGTGTAGATAGAATTGCCGATGCCTCTAGCATGGTTTCTGAATGTGTGTGTATGTCTCTGTACGCTACGTAAATCTCACAATGTCACAATGTCTAAAATTCTCTCCCGTAATTTAAAATGTTAATGAATCATGTATATCTCCCAATGTATTGAAATATTCTTACAAGTGTTAGTATGTCATCCAGATACTGCTGGAAGCGATCGATCGACTCCGCAAAAACTCCCAATGATCACGATGAAATGCGTACTGTGCCAATCTCTCCGAGGGCTCCACTTTGTGGGAAATGGGCTGTGTTCACCACAAGAAAACTCACAATTTGCTTTACTTTAAACTAACGTATCTTTAAACATGAAACACTTAAATCACTCTCTTCGTCCGTCTGCCATCTTGCGTAGCACGTTTCTTTTTCTCTTTCGCTCTCCTCCTTCACTCTCCTATATACAAAAATCGGCTGAATATCCGTCAGATCAATGATAATTCATTATCATTCGGTACGACCAAAGCTGAAGTATAAGGAAATCAGGAACATTTTATGTTGCCACCATGGCTATTTTGTCAATAGCTTAAAATTAAAAAGAATTTTGAAGGAAGAAGGACTGGACAGGAAAAGAAATGTGAATAATCATGTGCTGAGTAGTGCCATTGAAAACGAGCCATCAACATCCTTATCCTTGGTAGGATATCGCCAGATGACAGAATGTTTAAGCATGAAATATGGTATGAATGTTTCCAAGGAAGACGTGAGACAAGCCTCGAAAGATGTTGATCCTTTCGGAGTGTCTTTGCGACAATCACGTGTTATAAACCGGCGGGTTTACTCTTCAGACGGTCCTGCACACATTTACCACATAGATGGCAACGACAAACTCAAACAGTCGCTTCTTCCAACAACGACCCAATTACATTTTACAATGAGTGAAGCGGCATTGAACAGTACCCACTATGTTGCGGATGGACAAAGGGAGGAAAATATGTACTGCAAAGACTTGCAGGTTTTCTTCACAAATACCAAGAACAGCTATATTTACGCACAATCCACAAGAAACCAAAGAATTGAAGCGTATTGGTCTTAAAAATAAAAAAAAAAAAAAAAAAAAATTTAGAACCAACTGGTGGATCGACTTCTTCTCTGACATGGTACAAAGACATTTATTTCGCCCTGAATTGGAAACCTATCAAGAGTGTTTATTGTTCGTATTTTTACCCATTATTGAAGCTGAGTTAAATGATTTTGTCAGAACGTGGAATTCTCGAAATGTCCGACAGTCTGCTAGTGCTCCAGGTGGTAAACCTGATCTTCTTTTTCATTTACCCTCGACCATTGGCTATACTAACCAAGGAAAAGTAGTCCACAATTCGGATATTCAAGTGGCTCTGCATGTGTTAGCCATATACCATCACCCGATTTACCATAACAAGGACATGCACAATTTGCTTATCTGTTATATACACATGTACCATGTCACAACACCTAAAGATGCAGGAGGTGGCTTAGACCTCTACGTCCAGTTGAAAGGTTTCCTGAGCAATGATGGCTTTGCAGTCTGAGGAAGACACAACTTGCTGTAACAGAAATGTTCAACCTCATTTAGGAATGAGTTTAAAAAGTGTCGCTTTTTTCTGGCCACCTATTATGTGTAACAATACTGTAGTTTATTTAACAGAACAACCAGTGCATGCCAAAAAAGGAATCATTAATTCAGTGAAGTTGGTTGAGTTATAAAATCTCAGTTAAAATGTGATGCAATGGAAAATTAATTTCTGCCGGAATGTAATTCGGCAAACCAACCAGCATAAATAAAGTTTTAGTGTTTAGATTACCATTTCCTAACTTTTCCCTATTTTACTGCAGAGATTCTCAACTGTGGCGAAAATAAATGCCTTAGTATAAACGGGCAGCCATATTACGTAAGTCGTCTCTTCTTAAATAAAAGCGTCTGTAATAAAGCAAAACAAATTTTAACAAAATGATAACAAAAAATATCAACTGGGACTTTATCGTTGGAAATGGAAAACCTTTATATCGAAGATAAGTACTTGACACAAAAAGCTTTTTGCAAATGAATTACTTGACATAAAGGATTGATGCACCTACCAATTGTCCCAACATAAAATAATTATTTTTACTGATACTTTCTGGTAACATTTTAAAGAAAATATTACCTTCTTTGTCTAAGATGATCCCAGGTATCACAGGAAATTGCATCATTGTTAAAGTCAGAAACTCTCTCATAGGGCCTCCAAGGTCAGCCTCTGGCTCATCATCAAATCTAATTGTTGTCGTGGGTTTGAACATGTTGTTGCCTGAAAAGAACAGGCCAAAAGCCTTCCGGGCTACGTTGGACAATTATGTGTTTTACAATATCTACATCATCTGCATTTGGTACCTTTTTTCTTGAAAACGCTTGTCTGCTTCTTCAATAAAACTTTTTAGATTCACATCACCTTGTGAAGGTACATGAAGAGGTACAGAAGAATTGTTCTGATTACTCTCCATAAATCTATTTATTTCATCATCACCGAAATAGTCAACTACATCAGAAGCAGTGTCCTTAATATCATCGCAAGCAGATGTTACATTCCATTTATCAGGCACAACTGAAAGACTTGGGGAACCTATTAAATGTCGATATCGAACAGGTCTTTGGGACTGCCTGGTAAAATGCATTAAGCGAGCTTCTCTCAGTGACCCTTGTGATAAAGAATCTTCCTGCTCTTCTTCCTCACCCAAATTGGGATTAGCACTTTCCACCTACAATACAATCCCAATAAATTGAAACGATGAGAAAAAAATAAAAACTATAAAAAGTAAATATAAGGAAGACTTCCAAAAACATTTTTCAATCAGATAATTAAAAGAAAAGTCTAACATACATCTTTGGAGAACAAAAAGCCCTCAATCCCAAAAGACCAGTCTTAATCTTAATCTATTCCGCGTCAAGTCGTCAATGCGTACGGACATGTTTTAGAAAAAAACCGAAACAAATAACTTCAAAGTAATGGAAAATAAACTCGAAGAAAATAAAGTTGAGCTATCTAACGAACAAGCAAATCATTGAAAACCTTGTAAACTTGAACAAAGATCTACAAGCACCCATACATTGTCTTGAGGAAAAGGTAAGAATTATGGAACAAGAAACAAACTGTACGAACCAGTATGGAAGGAGAAACAATGTTGAGATAAGCGGTGTACCTAATGACGTTGAGGATGGAGATCTTGAAGGTATTGTCATAGAAATCTTCGATAAAATGAACATAAAAATTGAAAAAAAGGACATAGAGGCTTGTCACCGTCTTCCACCCCCGAAAAAAAAATACTAATGGAAGCAAAAAGGTTATAACGAAATTTGTCAACAGAAAAAATTGTGAAACCGCTCTACGCGCCAAAAAAAGCCTCAATGATATCGATATGACCTCCCTTGGACTTTCTGACGAAACTGAACTGTAAGTCAATGAAAACTTGAACCTGTATTTTAGAAAACTTTCTTGGCAGTGTCGAAAGCTTCATAATGCTAAGATCATCAAATCAATGAAGTATCAAAATGAATCGATAATTATTAAATTTGACATAAAAGGATATGAAAAATCAAAAAAAAATTCTCAATGAGTCACAGCTCTTTAGTTTATTCCCTCAATTTGACTTTGAGCGCTAGTTTATTCTGATTACATTCGCTTACCTTGGAAACCCCTACCTGTTCAAAGTCATAGTTGTTTTCTTTCCGCGCCAAACATAATGGTAGAATTGTTGCTGGGGTAGCCTGGTCGTTCGAAAGCGTGAACGTGTGGTAATTCTTTGTGATTTTGTATTTATATATTTATTTTTCTTTTTTTTTTCTCTAAGCTTATTTTCTTTTACTTTTTTTTTCTTCTCTCTTTGTGATCTTGTTCCCCTCCTCAGATAAAGTTTCTATGTGCAACATCATCATCGTTGTACTGTTTGCTCAAAGTCAGTTGATGATGACACATCTATATATTAATAGCCGATACTCTGTCTGTTTGTTTGTTTGTTTATAAGTCACGCAAAATGGTAGATTGAGTTGTGAGCGAAATTATTTTTTTTTGTGTGTGCGACGTGAGTTCGAAGCAAATACATTGTAACCCCGAATCGAGCGTGACTTTTTTTGGCTGATGAACTAATAGGAATAACGTTTCGTTTTTATTATTATTGTTAGTTTTATATTCTACGTTGACTCTTGAAACAAAATATTTATTTGCTTTTCTTTTAATTATAATTTAATTTCTTTTTTTAACTGTTATGCGCTTCAGATCGAATGTTCTTTTTATTCACTTTATTCATTTAGCACGTGCCTTTTTTTCTCTCCTCCCGTGTAATGTTTTTAAGAAGAAAAACCATTTTGAAAACATTTGAAGCACCCATCTTAGAGCGCGTAACTTTTTTAAAACAAAAGCTAATAAAAAGTTGAAGTTTTCTCTCTCTATGTTTTGAGTGTATTGTTACACTGATAAAAGATTGGTTTTACCAGAGGTTGTGAGTTCGAATCTGCTTCTGGTTGAACACAAGTTGTACGAGCTGTTTATAAGGAAATTTGACGTTTATTGATACAGTGATACAGAGCAGGTGGACATGGGCGGTGAGCAACGCCGCCTTGGCGGCTAGTGTAGTAGATTAATTTTCTGTGATATTTGTGAATCCTGGATTCACTTTCATCACTGTTCTAGCCTTATCCCCAGTGAAGTTGATGCTTTAACAAGTTCCTCTGATAAGTGGGCATGCCCTCCTTGTGTAAATTGTGCCTTACCCTTTCTTGAGTCAAATGAAACTAAATTTAAGCGTTGAGGTGAAAATGAAGGGCAAGCAAGCATCAACAATGACTCTGATGAAAAAACGAAACCCCTTGTTTCTGAATTGAACAGCATCATCCACCAAGAGATGGATGAAACAAACTCTGTCAATTTTCACTTGACTAACTGCAAATACTATGAGTGTGAGGACTTCAACAAAATGCTTTCTCTGCATTTCATTTCAATATTACATCCATGACTAAACATTTCGACGAATTTAATTCCCTTTTAGCTCTCCTAGACCATAAAGTTTCCGTCATTGAAATTAGCGAAACTCGGTTTATTTAAGGTAAAACTCCTATTTTTGATCATAACCTTGAAGGCTATAATTGCCTGGAAAAACCCACTGAATCCTCTGCGGGTGGCACAATGCTCTATATCTCAGACAAATTTGCCCATATATCTTGTCTAGATCTCAACAGCCTAATGTATGAGACAAAAAATTTGGAATCATCATTTGCTGAAATTGTAATCCCAATATTATTATTGGCACAATATACAGACATCCTTGCATGTCAATAAATTCTTTTAATCGTGAATTTTTATCACCTCTTCTACACAAAGTCAACACAGGAAAAAAGAAAGTCCTCCTCCCGGAGAACTTCAACATTTATCTATTAAATCCATCCCAGGACTCTGAAACATCAAATTTTCTCGATATCATAGGGTCTCAACTTATCATTCCACAGATGTTAATGCGACAAGAATAACAACTCAACCCAAGACATTGATTGACAACATTTTCTCCTCAATTACTAGACAACCAGCTATAACAGGAAATATTTTTCATCACATCTCTGACCACCTTCCGCAGTTTTGTATTTTTGCTAACCAAATATCCAGTAAGGGAGGGGAAAATGTTGTTGAATATCAAGATTGGTCTAGGTTTGACCAAGAAAACTTCCTTCTTGATTACTTTGAAATAGATTGTGGTGAACGGTTCGATGAACCTGCAGCAGTTGACTCTAATACTTGCTTTGATATTTTAACACCGAAATTCAGGAACTTGTAGGTAAATACTTGCCCATTAGTAGGCTCACCAAAAAACAGCTAAAGACAAAGCAGAAGCCCTGGATAACCCTTGCCATTCTAAAGTCCATATCAAAACATGATTTCTTTTTTCGAAAATTTTCAAAGGCCAAAAATCCTGCTTCAAAATCCGAATTTCATAACCTTTTTAAACGATATCGGAATATGATCGTTACTTTGTGCAGACAGAGTAAACAAAATTACTTAACTATATACTTCAATCAATATTCTGGGAATATGCATAAAATCTGGGAAGGTGTTTGTGGTAAATATCCACAAAACATCAGAAGACTCCACCTCCAACCTGAATTCGTGTTAACAACAGACCCAACCATCATGGCCAATAAATTTAATGATTTTTTCACATCTATTGCTAGTACTATCAGGTCAAAAATTCCACTAACATCAAAACACTTCACTGATTATCTGAAGCACCCTAGTGCAAATTCTTTTTTCCTTACTCCCGCAACACAAGAAGAAATCATTAAAATTATTAGCTCATATTTCACTAGTAAATCCTCTGGTCTCAATAGTATCCCCATCAAAATCCTTAAGTTAATCAAAAATGATATAGCTTATCCAATCTCATTATTAAGTAACATGTCATTTGAAACTGGAGTATTTCCCCAGGCTTTGAAAACCTCTAGAGTTGTGCCAGTTTTTAAAAAGGGTTCTCCATTGTTGTTTCCAACTATCGTCCGATCTCTTTGTTGTCTAACATTGAAAAAAATCTATGAAAAAGTCATGTACGCACGCCTCACTGATTTTCTCAATTAGCATAACCACATTTATGCTAAACAATTTGGATTTAGAAAGCAACACTCAACCACCCATACACTTAACATTGTACAGTTTATACGTATTTGTCTTGATAATGGGGGGGGCTTGCTTGTGGGGTTTTTGTTGACCTACAAAAAGCCTTTGATACTGTTGACCATCAAATCCTTCTCACTAAACTCAATTATTATGGTATTCAAGGTATAGCAAACAACTGGTTCAGGTCCTATCTTTCCGGTCGTTTCCAATATGTCTCTATCAGGAAATCAAACTCTAGATTGCTATCTGTTCTCCATGGTGTTTCACAAGGTTAAGTGTTTGGTCCGTTGTTATTCTTGTTGTTCATTAATGATTTGCATTACTGCATTAAGTCATCAGAAACCTAGTAAAACTGAATGTCTGATTTCGTCATTATGTTCCCCAAAAATCCTTCCTTAATATTTCTCATGCAATTTTTAGCTCTCACACGCGCTATGCCTGTCAAATCTGGGGTCTATGTGACAACATCTATACACACAGAATCTTAACACTGCAAAAAGTAGCAATACGGCTTATGACCTTCTCTGAGCCTCGAACTCCATTATCACCCCTCTTCTACAATCTTGGTATTCTCAAATTTTTTGATCTTGCTGAAGTCCTCAACATAACTTTTGTCCGAAACTTTATAAAGTCACAGATGCCTTCTGACACACTTAAAACCTTAAACATTCACAAAATCTCTCACTCACATAGAGCCAGGGCTTATACTCTGGGTCTTCTTGTTGAGCCCTCGGTACGTACTACCAACCATGGTCTATCTTGTCTGTCAAGACTTTCCACTATTCAGTGGAATATAATCTTCACTGTCACTTCCATAATCTTAAGCTATATGAACTAAGTATAAGCAAATTGAAAGCCTTGGCAAACAAATACTACATGAGTCAATATATCAACTGATTTTTAGCGTTTCAGTGCAGCTATTTGATAATCTTGATTATTACAGCAGCAAGATTTTTATTCATTTATATATCGATTTTTATATTCATTTATTTCATTTTTTTTATCTGTTATTTTTTTTATATACTGTTGATATTACCATTTACATATTTAAGGTGGCCTTATCCTTGTTTAGCATTATGCTATCAAGTGGTTCTCCTTCCATTATTTAAATGTTTTCTTTCCATTTGTAAATATTTCACTTTATTTCTGTTTGGTAATAATTGGATTTAAGTTGACTTGTTGTTACTCTTGAGATCTTTCCCTTTTGTGTAGTTCCACAGGCAGCAATGACTTACATATTATAACCACTTATACCTTGGCAATATCAGCTTGTAAGGAAGCAAAATTATCATGATTTTGTTCACATCGTAAACAACTTGTATTTTCTTCGAAAGTGCTGCCACATTCTGCAAAAACAATCTAAACAAATAAATTATAATTAGTACAATGTAACAATGTTGTGTAATTTTTAAAAATTAGTGTTTCACAATTCTCTATTTTGTTAAAGTACACATAATAATAGAGGCACGTAAATTTAAAAAAAAAATTAGATCACTCATTTTTCAACACCAGCTGCTGGAAAATGTTTTTACTACACACACTCAAGGCTGGCTTTCAGTTCAATCGCTTCGGTCGCACGACTGAGTGAACAGCTTTTTCATTCGCTCAGTACTTGAAATGATTTGAACTACCACACAAATGAGATTGCGTCAGCCAATCAAAAATCTGATCGCTCATTCGTGCGACCACAGCGAATGAACTGAAAACCAGCCTTCACAAACCTTTTGGTCTGCAGATAAACCACTTGGATTTGTATAAACATTTGTAAACTATGTTGGCATGATCTCTTGATGAGAGCTGTTTTCCTGTGAATCAAATCATTTTCATAAAAGCAAGATAAAAAACATCGTGACTGCAGCAGGACTGAATACCTTTTTCATCTTTTGACAGTGAACATGCAAATACGTTTATAGGCAATATTGAATAAAATGATCAGATCTCCAGGTATATACCAGATAAAAACTAAAAATGCCAACAAACCTGTAACACATATTCTTCCTCACTATTTTCATCACTTGACTTATGTCCGTTTTTTAGCAGCTGCTTGAAACAAAGTTTTGAGTAAGCATGTGAATACAAGTGAATGCCCTTCTTCTTTTCTCTTAGTTCAAAAGCCTAGGTGCCAAGATCTGTGAACTTTGTTGCAAGTTGTTCCCCTTTATAATTTCCAAGATATACACCTTGTCTTCTTACTATGCCGTAATGCTCCATAGCAATCTGCATTAAGTCTTCATAGGAGGTTTTTACAGTGTTTTACAACTGTTTTTACAGTGGTTGTGTTTCTTTTCATAACAAAGGATTTCTTTTCATAAGATTTGAGGCTGAGTGTAACATTATATGATTCTTGGAAGGCCATTGGTTTTTCATTTTCATTCTTTTGATCTTTTTCTTTAGCTGTTCTGCCCTTTGTTCATAGCTTATGATCCCAGTTTCTTTTGGATCCCTTGTCTATAAGCTACAATGTCACCATACATCAGGCCTAGTTCTATTAATTCCACATCAGATACATAAAGTGCGACAGCATCATCAATTTTATGACATTTGAATGCAGTTAAACAACTTCCCAGTTTTCTCTTTGATAAGAAGCATGTAATCTACAAAAACAATTTAATTTTTAAAGGAATACAAGTAAAATTATCAGCAGCATTGTAAACAAGTAGGGAGGGGTCTGTGACGTCATCAAAATCTTGGAACAATGATATCTCTGGAATGGTTGATCATAGCGGAACGATCACATACATTTTTTGATCAGCTTTTCATA
Source organism: Turritopsis dohrnii (assembly GCA_027922465.2). NCBI lineage: Eukaryota > Metazoa > Cnidaria > Hydrozoa > Anthoathecata > Oceaniidae > Turritopsis > Turritopsis dohrnii. The sequence goes on along the minus strand of BQMF02000083.1, from coordinate 1,020,766 downwards.
CTGTACAACATGGGAACACTTTCGGTTGCCACTACCTTAATTTTATTTTTCGCGAAGTCAACGCAGGCTGAATTATATTAAGTTATTCAATGTTTGCTCTTGCATGGCTGCGTGTATAGTTTCATGTTTTATATTAAGACATCTGGCGATATATCTCCTGAACGCGAGAAAGCTCCATTTTGGGTGATTAGATCCAAACAGTAGCCATGCATTTAGTATTGTGACCTTAAGGTTCGAATTGATATTCTAAACTTATCTTGTTGGTCAGTGCCTCCCATTGAACTGTTGTACTTGTGAGCTGCATAAGGCATATCCACTAAAACTTCTTTTTTTCCAACTCGATCCTATCTTTTAGCTTTTTGAATTTGATCTGAACCAAAATAATTGGATGCCATAATGAAATCACCGTTATCTTTCCATGCTATCACTGCCTTTACCCTATCTTGATGTAATGTATTAGCAACCTCAAAATACCCTCATTCTTTCTTCAGCAAAGTTTTCTTTGTGGATATTGGTGCATCTTTTAGACAATTAGCACTCAGCTTTCTAATTATTGGATATTTCTCAAAGAACGTTGATCAATCACCGGAAAACTATTGAAAAGTTATCAATAGGCAAAGTATCCACCTAAGGTTTCCTTCCATCTTTGTCAACTGGTAATCCATCCATTATGTCAACACCAGTGTACCATGGCTGATTTGGCCCATTCGTTATGAGTTTTAATAACTGTCGCTGAAAGTGGTTCCCAAACTGGCAGCCGCCAGTTGTAATACGCGGTCGGCAGTTAAAACACGTGGCCGCCACTTTTAACACGCGGTTGCTTTTGTAATACGCAGCCGCCAGTTATAACATGCAGCCGCCAGTTACAAACCCAACTGTCAGAACTCGCAGGTGCTGCCAGTAAAATCCGACGAAGGATAATCTGGTCTGTGAAATAATCACTTTCCAAGGTGGATTGGGATAATCTGGTCTGTGAAATAATCACTATGAAAAGTTTTAATGTTGATCAACAACAAGATGGCCGAAGATCAGCTAAACCAAAAGGTATATATATGATACAAGTCGTTATGAATTTGTGGAAATTATTGGAAACATTCACATTTTCAGTTGCAGCTCAAGTCTCCTCTGGCTAATTAAAAACACAACAGTAAACATCCCTTTCTATATATTAATAGCCAATTCTCTGTCTGTTTGTAAGTCCTGCAAAATGGCAGATTGAGTTGTGAGCGAAATTATTTCTTTTTTGTGTGCGACGTGAGTTCGAAGCAAATACACTGCAACCCCAATCGAATGTGACTTTTTTGGCTGGTGAATGACGTTTTGTTTTTATTATTATTGTTGGTTTTATATTCCAAGGACCACATTGACTTGGCTTTGAAAACAATACATCAACTAAATACAAAGACACTAACCGATTAAACATTTTGGACAAAAAGCAGCAGTGGCAGAACGTCGTAGCATGTTCTGTTTGCCAGTGTATCCTAACGTATCCTTGCCTGACTGTCTGAGATGGGTGAACATTTATTCGAGGGATCAAAATGTTTAAAAACCTATAGGTAAAAAAAGAGTATCATAAAACAACATTTTTTGCTTTTCTTTTAATAATTTTAATTCTTTTTTAATTGTTATGCGCTTCTGATCGAATGTTTTTTTTCTTCACTTCATTCATTTAGCACGTGCCTTTCTTTTTCCTCCCTTGTGATCTTTTTAAGAAGAGAAACCATCCCATCCCGTCCCTACTTTTGACAGCACCCATGTTAGAGCGTGTAACCTTTCTTTAAAAAAGCTAATAATAAGTTGAAGTTCTCTCTCTCTACGTTTTGAGTGCATTGTTTAAGTGCAAAATGATGAGTTTTAATAAGTAAATAGCACATCATGAAATTTGGGTTTTTTGGAACCATTGATTAAACTGATACTTGATATCTGATTTCGAATCTGCCTGAACACAAATTGAGCAAGCCGTTCTTAAGGAAATAATAGGTTTATATAATAGGTTGATTGGGGTCTCCGGGGTGACAAAGAGCAGGTCACATGGGCGGTGAGGGCCTTGGCGGCTGTGCTCGTACTAAATAGATACTGGTTTAACTTCAAACGAAAGTTGATACCTTTCATTACCAATTCATCATGTAAATAAACAAAACATTGATCATCTTCACAAACACTTCCAAACTCTTCACTTTCCATAGTAGTTCATATCTGTAAAGAAATTAATTACACTTTAATAACTTTCCAGCACATTTTTCTACTGCATTTTTATATATTGAAAGACAAAAAACTGCTTTCTTTGTTCCCAGAACTCTTGATGAATGCGATGTGGTACCTAAAACCTTTCTCTACTTTTTAAAATTTTGGAAACAATCAAAATGGCGAAAAAAAGAAATTCTTGCATTTTGATTGGCTTATGTTTCACAATAATTTTGGCATATCTGAGTGGGACGCTGATGACTGTCATAGAGCATTATTCTCAACAGTTTATAGAGCAACCAGTAGTTCAGACCTTTGGAAAGAGATATCTCAACTGGCAAAAGCTATAACTACAGAGAGGATTAAACATCCAGAGAGCCTGAAGCACCAATGTCCTGTGATTTACTTCCATTGAACAAAGACCCCGGCCTTAGACTGATAGGAATCAAGGAGGTTTTGAGACGCATAATTGGTAAGGCTGTAATGTCCTGTTTCAAGAATGGCATCCTTCAACTTTGTTCTGGATAAAACTCAGCATGCGAGATAGCTGTACATTCAGCAGTAGATGCATCCAATGATTTCAACTGGATTAATAGAGCAACGACACTTCATAACATCGATATCTTATGTCCAGAATTTTCAATGTATGTTTACAACTACAACAACAAGTTGATCTCCTTGTTAATAGCAGGTGGCAAAGAGACTGAAGGCACAACCCAAGGGGATTCTGTAGCAATTGGAATGCATGCTATTGTCATTCTGCCCTTACTTATACCGAGAGACATGAAAAATGATGATTCTGAAAAAAAAAATTGGATATGCGGATGACTGAACAAGGGATAACGAAACTTGCAGGCTTGCGATCATGACGCTACATGGTCCTAATATTGGCTAATCCTAATACCTAATATCTCCCAAAACCAAGTTGATTGTTAAGGAACTGCATTACGAGGAAGTGAGTAAAGTGTTTCAAGGAACAGGAGTAAAAATAACAAAAGACAGAAATAGACACCTTGGTGCAATTATTGGATGAATATAAATGTACTAGTAACCCAGGTAAAACTTTTTACTGAGATTAACTTCCAAAACAATGTGTCAAATTTATCACACAACCGGGACTGGAAAGTATGCCAATGTTGTAGAGCTTCAAAAACTGATCAAAGAAGTATATGGGATCGTTTCGCTACGACCAACCGTTGTTGAGAGATCGTCGATCAAATATTTTGATGACGTCATAGCCGCAGTACCAAATAAAATTTAGGCCCTATCACCCCTATCGCTGACTCCAAAAAACGTCAGCTAACCCTATTGGTTCTTGAGATATTTCCCCCAAAACGTGGCGTTTGATTGGGGATGCAATGCAATGATCCCCCATGATCGTAATAAAACTGACTTCAAATGCCACGTGCTTTTGGAATGACCGTGAAAAAAGTGTCTCTCGCCTCAATGTGCTTTTACGCGCACATAAGAGGACGATGGCCGTAAATTAAAACTCAATATATCACTCTCTAAATTAAAAGTAGGATGCACAACACGGATTACTATAATAAGAGTTACATCAAAAATGAAGCTGAAGACTGAATAAAATGATGCACACTGTCCCAAATAAAAGAGCCATCAATTTATTAAAAGTGTTCTACGCAGCTATGAATGTAGCAATATAGGACGTCTCCTGTTTTCGCTTCCAGTTAAGTTTGGTAACAAAATTAATGGTTATAAGAATGGAAAGTTATAAATCAAAATGATTTATACGATAAATTAGTTGAACATATCAACAGAAAGTTAACCCTTGTGAATCGAATAAATCACGTTGATCAAGGATCATTAACACAGTAATATTCAGATGCTTCGGAGATATGTCAAGGGAATGTCAGCCATTCTATTATAATAGACTCGCAGAAAAAAAAGGGAACAGTCAAGTGTCACCAAAAGTTTCTTAAGAACAAAATTCTGTTATAATCTGCTAAGATTACTGCTCATTTGTATTAGAAAAAAAGGCTTCAACTGATAGATTCTTATCCGATACTGACTTGAAAATTATCGCAGAAAAGTCGATGATGGAGAAATAAATAGGAAAATAAAAATTTATGATTTTATTGTCAGTTGTATTACTATTGTATATGTATCTGATTATAGTTGCTTACTGAAACTGAACGTGAAATATTGCATTGTATGTCACAAAAAAAAAATGAATAAATATTGAAAAATGTAAGAACAATAGGTGGTTCAGGACCTTCTGGAATGGACACTGTTGGCTGAAAGCTATTCAAATTGGCCATATGGTGAATGCTCTTTTGTAAAAGATCTAAAAAAGCTTTTTACATCACAATCATCTAAAAGCATTCTTATCTTGCCGTTTGATCTTCATGCAATAGGTAATTTTGGTAAGTAATAAATTCAATTACATCTAGGTATAAATGAATACTTATTTACATGCATAGTTAAGTTTAATAGAGAGATAAATTTCTTTTAAAACAAACTTGAATTAACAAGCTGAGGAGGTAGAACAAACTCTGGGATTTGTTTGTGAACCAGCCCGGGAACAAAAAAGAAAAGATTTGTTGCTCCCGAAACAGATATGTCAACAAACTACCTTATCGGTAACACATCAGATGTTGACAATGATGATGCCAGTGTTCTCTGGTCCTCTGGAGAATAAGAGAAGGTTTCATCCCACCATAACCAATAACTTCTACCAAAAGAGAAATCAAAAGATTTTAACGTTAACACCTGTTCCTTCAAATTTAAGAAAGGAGTTGATTTTAGACAACTATTTACAGGGACTCTTGCAAGAACATTCCAAGTTAAAAGAGCTATATTAAGATTCAACCTTTGAAAAGATTTAATTAAAGATTACACACATTTTTGTCCTTTGTCCACCTTGGAAATAGACAGGCAAAAATGAATCTACCAACTACGGCTGTTAGGTTCGGAAATGCAATCGAAATTTGAGATTTTTCACCTTGCCTTACCTTTTTTATAATATCTCAAGTTAGCAAAAAGGTATTTAAGTTCTGTAAAAATCTTTTGATAGGTGATTAATTTTTCTTATAAATAAAAAAAATGCGAAAATTTCTATAAGATTAGGGTCAGAAAATTAGGGGATTCCGGGAAATTTGCCCCATTCAAAAAAGAAATCAACAGATTTCAACACTGAAAAGTGTAACTTACTAACAGTTTTGTAGGTGTGATGAAAAATTTCATTGCCCTATGACATTTTAATTGAATCTTGATAGTAAATGATACCTAGATGCTAAGGAGAACCATTCATTCTATACCCTAGTAATTCATTGAATTCAAATGTGGGTACGTTGGTCCAATTTGGCCCGAAAAAGGGACAATCAAGTAAAATACCCTGTATAAGTCTATTTTTGTGACTTCTTTTGAGTTAGATCAATAATAAATGATACTTAGATGCTAAGAAGAACCATTCATTCTATATCTTAGTAATTCATTGAATTCAAATTCGGGTAAGTTGGTCCAATTTAGCCTGAAAAAGGGTTAATCAAGTAGGTTATCCTGTAAAAGTTTATTTTCTATTGTTTTTTTAGTTACGTAGGCTGTTGTTATATATGTTAATGGCATAAATCCGTTTTGATTTTCTCAATAAATGCACTTGCAATTGGAGTAAATTGGTCCAATTCGGTCCAAAAAAGGGCTAGTCAGATAAATTACCCTGTTAAACTCTATTTTATATTGTTTTTTCTATTTAGGTGAACTGTAGGGATATCAAGATGATAATGAAGACTATAACAACAATATATTTTGAACAATATAACATTAAACAAAATTAATATTACATTAATTTTGAAAAAAAACCTTTCTACCCCGTCTACCCTGATGTGGGGACATAGGTCAAACCAGCATTGGAAAAAATTGCACTGACATATGTTGATTTGTCACATGCCTGTTTTCTTACTGTAGGTGACGTACACCCTTTCCTTGTTGCCTGTCTTTCCAATCATCGTTCTTCTTCTTTCTCTTTCTTCTTCTCCTCCACCTCTTTCTTCTTCCTGTTCTTCTCCTCTCTTCAATCGGTTTTCACTCTGCATTCCGAATACATTCACGAGACTTCTTTTGGTAACTTTGAAGAAATCAAAAAGTATTTTACATACAGTAATAAAGTTTTGTTATCACATGAAAAATTATATTGCTTTTATATAAAATTTTCCTGATTGGTCATTCTAATCTATGTTATTTCTATACTATTTCTAAACGAAACATATAAGTCACGTTCTATGAACTAATTCAATTCATTATGGAAATGTAAACAAACACATAAACAAACATATTTACATCCTAAGAATTATTCTGAGATAATTCATCTTCGTCAATGTAAATTACACAATATTATGAAGTTACACTACTACTATGTGTATGTCTTTTCAAACTCCAATTTCATCATACCAAGATTAATTGCCATATCATGAATTTTCTGACTCATTGCAGTATTTTTATTTTTCAGTTTAATGACACATTCACTGAGCTCATCATACTGTTTGAGAGGTTAAAAAAAAATTGTGCACCAGCCTTTTTCAGATATGAGGGATTAAGATTCTTTCTTTGAGCAATAATATTAACCGTTTAATCCTACTTCTAAGAGCATCCACCTGTAAGGACGGCAGGATCTTGAAAGAGAAGTTGGAACATCTTGAGAAAGAGAAATCTGCCCTATTTGGTGAAAAATTCAAGGAGAAATTGTTGAAAACTTTAAAATGCAAGATCTGTTTCGTGAACTTATGAAAGCCAGATCAAAAATGCAGCACCTTTGGTTTGCAATTCAGGAAAGCTGGGGGCCACTACACCCAAACAGCAACAAATGTGGTACGGCCAATTATAGAGGAGGATACAGAAGTAATCTTAACTTTACATATATTCCAAAAACCTTTCTTTCAATATATTTCCAGATCCGTTGACAGAAAGCAATCATCCAGATGTATTTCCAGTGATAAAGTGATAGCGATTAAGGACTTGAAAAAAAAAAATTTGAAAAAGGTACATTTATCTGGCTGGTTAAAACAAACTGGAAAAACTAACTCAGGATACAAAATTCCTGTGTTATCAGTGCCAAATCAAAACAAGCGTCAATCGTGCAATATTCAAAGGGATCAACGTCAACTGGAACTCAGTCAGTACTAAAACAGTTTCTGAGCAATATTTTTCTATTCGGAAAAAGGGATGGTAGTGATCACCCAGTAGTAAATCTGAAGGAACTGTTCTTCTTATGTGTCATATCAACATTTCAAAATGGAAGGTTTCCATCTTCTGAAAGAGATAAACATTTGTATGATCATTAAAGTAAAGTCGCAGATTAGGAAATCAGGGAAAAAATCATTGGAATGAATCCTGAATTGGATGGTTATATGAAACAACTACTAGTTGAGCACAATAAAACTACAACACTCCATCTTAAGAAGATACTCAAGGGAGCACAAGAAAGAGACTGAAATATCTTTGGGCCTCTCTCACACCTAACAGAAAGGGGTGAAATTGACTTGAATGATGATTATGCAACTAATGGTTTCTCTGAAATCACCAGTTTATTTCATTGACTGACATACAACGATATGGCAATATAACGTCCTATGAACTTTGATTGTAAATTTATTAAAAGTGAATCAACTGCCAAAAGATCATGCTCTGTTGATGAATGATCCTTCAAATAAATTTGCATTTGGAGAAAAATTTGAAGAAATTTGAAGTATATCAACCACATCCCAGAAAAAACTGACAAGTTGTTACTGGTTTAAAGAAGATTGTTCATCCTTCAACAAACCCTTTTGAAAAGGCCCTCTATCAAATGAAAACTCCAGAGTAAGGGGAATGATTAGATTATCTGTTCATCCTATATTAAAAAATGCAGAACTATTTTAGCTCGAGATACAAATTTTGGGCTTTCTGATAAAACTGAAAAAATCTCAATTCCAAGCATCTCAAATTCTTTAGGGATGGGAAATGGATTCTTTAAAAATAACACGATTGTATCACAATTTCAAGAGATGATGGACAAAGAATAAGTAACTCTAAGGGAACTTAAGTTGTTAATTAGCAGATAAAAATCAGCTACAATGGCATTATTGCCAGCTTCCCAGCTCTTCGGACGATGGAGAGACAACCAATATGGGAAATGAACTCGGGAATGAATTTGGAATCTGTGATTTGTCTGAGTCAAGTAGTGAAAATGCAATTAAATTGATCGGTTCAAAATTGACACCTTAGCAACAGAAAGGCGATCATACCGAACAGCTAATGTATTGTGAATTCATCAGAAACTTTCATAAAGGGGTGAGATGCATTGCTAGGGTCACTAGACAGGGGACCCATAGAATGCCTTAGGAAAAATTATATCAATTATTTATAACTAAAAGCAGCAAAATTAGGAATTTTGAAAATGTTTCCTTCTATAAAAGCAATCCATTTACAAATGGACAATATTACCATATTGGCTTATCTAAAAAAATAGTGGGCATAAAGAATAAAAAACTGATAACCCTAAGCAGAGATAACTGCATGATTCGGATCAATTATGGGATCACAATGACAGTTGAACATTTGTCAGGAAAATTGAATCAAGGGAATGGAAACTGTGTCCCGTGGTATTCAATCCTATAACCAAAATGCACTGGATACTCTACATAAACCTGTTTGGATCAGGACTGTTCCAAGGTACATGTCTTGGAAACACGATTCATAGTCTTGTAAGGGATGATGTAAGGGATGATGGACCTAAATTTGAAAAAAGGTCATCAAAAAAGGGAAATGGTAAGTGGGGGAAACGTCATTTCAATGGTCCATTTTCTCTTCAAATAAAAAGCGAGATTATTGAAGAGAGATTATTGAAATTAGCGTACATAGTTAAGTGTCGAACAGAGATAAAGGGGCAAAGCCCCTCAAACATATGCTGACTGATAACTCAGGTCCAAATGGGGAACTCGACACCAAAGCATTCCAACGAGCCATGATGCAGTAGCGGAACACCCCTAATCAGGACATGAAACTCTCACCTGCCATATGCCTTTTCGGTCGTCTGATCAGGGATTTCATTTCCATTCACCCTGGCAAATACCTTCCGCATCCAACTTGGCGGGATGTCCTTCAAGACCATGCGAATGTGCTCTGCCAACGTCAAATGAAAAATGCTGAGCGTCTGGAACAACACACTAAACGGCTGGGCACCTCTAATGATGCACAGTCTCAGCCTCGTCATGCATCATCACGGCCCTCTCCCCTCCTTCACTGCGAGAAAATCGCCAGTCCCGGCAATGTCTTCTCCAGCTAGAGAAACATGTCAACTGCCACCACTGATGGATCCTATTGCATCAGATGGTTTCATTCCTACCTTGAGAAGATCAAGTCGCATCTGTAGATTTCCTAGGCACCACAAGGACTTTCAGACATGACGTTCGGGTTTGAACAGTTGTGCACCATTTATATATTCTTCATCCACTTCAGCAATGACTGGGGGGAGATACAGAACTGTCATTGACATTATATGTGTGTTTCATGTCATCCTTGTTTGTATTATTTAGTACCAGAAGACATTGCTAATGAGAAATATTACTAAACTAGTAACCCGGGTAAAAATTTTTACCAGTTTTAATCAATGTGAGTTTAACCCCAGAGAAAGGCTTTAGTATAATAAATTTTCCCTGAAAACATAACAGAATCAAACGAAAATATAATCAACATTCAATACACATGTAGAAAGTCTAAATTTGAACTACAGACTCTCTCCAACTCGAACCTCGAAGGGGAAAACAAAATCGTTCGAATTATGGAGAGTTGGAGTTATAGAGAGTGATACTGTTACTGTACTAAATACTAAATGGCAAAGATCTAAACTTTTTAATGAATCGTGACAATTAAAAAAGACAATAGATTGATATCAAAACATGTATTCTTAGCAAATCCAAAATTATAATTTAACTGTACATAAAGTAACTCTACGCTGTAAGAAACATTAAGCTTTAGGTGGATCAGACCGGATTGGAACGGAATGGATCAGAATTTTAATCCACGCATGCGTAACAGTTGCACATTTCGTGATCCAGGTCGGTCGTAAGCGATCCAAAACGGATCGAAAAAAAGTTGAGAAACATTCAACTTTTCTCTGGATCATCTTGGATCGATTTTTTTGGATCTGTTTTAAGCCAATGAAAACGAGTGTTGATCATGTGACTTTAAATTAATAAGGGCAGACACTACAGCGCCAAAACTTCACGTGGTGAATTAGTTATGGACAATCAGCAACTTATGGGTAATCAAACAGATATTTTAAACATGATTTTAAACGAAGAAGATATAGATGATTTTGTTATGAGTGGTGCAACGTATGATTAAAGCGTCTCGTATTTATGAGGCAGCATTCGAAGATGCTTAAAGAAATATTCGTGATCAAACACTCTCATATCTTGAATGAGTAAACGATACTCTCCTTTTTGTTTACGTTCTTTCAAAAGCCGACGCACCCAAAACCTTTTTTTTATATTTTGACTTTTTTTGCTTTCTCTGTAAATATTTCCTCACCAGTAAGGTAAGTAATATTGCACCAACATTAGCAGCCATGTTTGTTTACTATTTACAAAAACATTGCGCGCTAAAATCCTGTATGTGAGTGGAAATCCATTTTTCACCTTGAACGGAATGGATCTTGTTCTTATCCATTCCAGTCCGGTCTGATCCAGCAAAGTGGAAATTCAGCTTTATACTTATCTGCACTTGAATATTATATATTATCGCTTATCTAATACTGTTATTCTAACCTGTTTCTTACAGCGTAGAGTTATTAAGAATAGTAATAATATTTTTTAATAATTTTATCTGATTATTTTTATACTTTTTTTTGGTTTTCAATTTTTTAAAAACATAGTCGGTTTGGTCCCGCCCACCATTCCGGGACCACACCCGGAATGCCGCCTGAGGTGTGGATCCTGGGTGATCCTCGCGATATTTGGCAAATCCAAAAAAGTGAGTTCTAAACAAAATCAATAAAGATTAATAGTTTACCGAATAAAATAGATGATATTTGATTTTACAAATAAAATCTTACTTTTTGCCAGATGTTCATCGACATCCATAACATCTATAAAAATATAGTATATCTACACATGATTGATTAAAGAAGCCAATTAAACGAACTAAAAGTGTCTTAAAGAACAGAATCTAAATTTGTTGAAAAGTCGCTGCGCAGGAGTACATTTGTATAGAAAAATGTATGCAAACTATTTTAATGAAAGTGCTCTTCGTTGCAGTGACTTTTTGATGATTTTTTATACAAAAGATCATGTAAATTCAAAAACTTACCGCTTCCACTGTCAGAAGGCTTTTGATTGTAAACAACTAAAATACATAACAAATGAAGGAGTGAAATGAAGAAGGCCTCGAAATTATTCTTTTTCACATTTATAACAAACATTCACTGTATATATTGAATTCATTAAGTGACCTTTGTGTATTTAAATTTTTAAATACGCGAAATTAATAGTGTCAAATTGAAAGAAGAATAGTAAGCAGCCATATTGAAACCTCACCAAGGTCACGTTTTGTTTGTGCTGCAGGCTGAGTCCTTTTCACAGTCTTTTTAATTGCTGAAATAATTAACATGAAACTAATGAAGACACATTCACATAGATTTTATCATGCCAATTTTATCATTGTTATTCAAATTCTATCAAGGTGTGCAAAAGATTTTAAGGAAAGGTAATTTGCTTAAACTACTTACCTCCTTTCTTTTTGTCCAACTGGTCCATATCTTAATAAATTAAAAGTAAAACAATTAACATTTGAACGAAATATAGATCTAAAATAAAACTGTGGTGACACTTTACTTAATTCATACACTGTTAATGTAAGGATAATATACAAATAGTAAACCATACTTTCTTGGACGGATTTTTGGAATACTAAAATGTAAAGTATGCATATAATAGATAAGTGATTCAATTAGACGCAAAAGGCTCCGCAAAATATTTTTGAAAGTAAAAATGTTTAACTTACTTGCCATTTTTTAATTTTAATGTATTCTAGACACTAAAATAGAATAAAAACAATATCCTAAATTATAAAATCACAATGATTTTGACAACAATTTGTTTAAACATTTTGATTGCTCGAAAAAAAAAGTTTACCCGTCTCAGACAGTCAGGCAAGGATACGTTAGGATACACTGGCAAACATGCTACCACGTTCTGCCACTGCTGCTTTTTGTCCAAACTGTTTAATCAGTTAGTTTCTTTGTATTTAGTTGATGTACTGTTTTCAAAGCCAACGTGGAACGTGGAATATAAAACTAACAATAGTAATTGAAACAAAACGTTATTCCTATTAGTTCATCAGCCAAAAAGTCACGTCTGATTGGGGGTTGCAATGTATTTGCTTTGAACTGGCGTTGCACACAAAAAAAGAAATAATTTCGCTCACAACTCAATCTACCATTTTGTGTGACTTACAAATAAATAAACAAACAAACAAACAGACAGACAGACAGAGAATCGGCTATTAATATATAGAAAGTTATATTGCCATTTTTTTTCTGTATTAAATCTTCTGCATGTAAAAACATGATGATGGTCTGAAGTAGGGCATTTTAAGTGTTGCAATGTTTGTTTCACGTCTCCAGGGTGAAAAATAAGTTTTTAGGTAAACAGTTGGTAAATAGTTTTGTGTGTGTTCTTCATTTCATCTTCTGGGTATAAAAAACATGGTTTTGGTCAAAAAAGAGGGAATACCAAGAATTTTGATGTTTGATTCTTTTATGTCTCAAGGGGAAATTTAATTTTTACAAGTTTATTCAACACTCAACAGCGTAGGCAAACTAATCATTGCCAATTCTTCAATTTTTTTTTTGTGAACTGGACGCATGCTGAACATGGGTGATGAGTGCCGCCGCTTGGGCGGCTAGTATCATAATAATAATCCAACAATATATTTTGAGTCTTAACTCATCATCAGGTCTAAAATGTACAAAAAAATATAAAATCAGTTTAAAAACATTACGAAAAAAGTATACATAGTATCTACACAAATATAACAAGATTAAAAAACCAGAAATATTAGACAAAAGACATCACGCTATAATAATACAAGGTAACTAAATTTTAATCACTAAAGTGTGGCTTCTGTATTCATCTTTTGTCTTGAGTAACGGCTTCACATCAGCCTCTAATACTATTGATTGTTCGTGAATCATCTCATAATTTCATTAAAGCTGAAGTTTTGACAGATTCAACAATTGGAGAAATCATTTTCATACCTAGGGTTGAACTGTCACCTTCAGATACTGGCATGCCTTTTATAATGAAACGCAGACAATTGCCTAGCCGTTTGGCATACTGTTTCACTATAAACAAGAGTCAAACATTTGATAAAATTGCTACTGGGAAACAAGGTTATATCAATGGAAAGATGTATACTCAAAATGTTGTCTTTCCACAAGTATTACAGTAACTTAATTCTGCATATCTTTTGTTTTCATTTATATACTAGGTATGTGCAAAGGATTTGAATTTATGAGCTTCAAAGATACTTGAAAGTAAAAATATCAGTTTCTGGTTGTATATTGATGATATCGTCACTAATTTGGGGAGTGATATGCATTGCAGTTGTTAAAAAGCAGCTTTTCCTCTTAAGCGTCATGAGTTGTGTCTGTTGCTCAACTGTAATGTTTGATATTATAGTGTTAATTTGTTAATTCAATTATATTTTCTTTGTTGAAATGCTGAATATGGATGTAAAGATATGCATTTATAGTTACTTAACTATTTTGCCTAAAAAATAGTTTATTTCTGTATGTTTGTTTTTAGGCAGAGTACAAATAGTCTGGGCTAAACACCCAAAATTTTGTGGAGAATGTTTTTTTTTATATTGTATGTAACCACTAAATATATTGGGCTCAAACTTTTTTAGTAAAATTCATTTTCTTCACTTAGGAAAACATGTTTGGCCATTGAACTAGCTGTGCTCTTGAATAGGTGATTAATGCCCATTGCCCATAATGGTAGGTTTCCAAAAAACAGCTTAGGAGTTTTGAAAATTTCTTTTTTTTCTTAAACTGATTCCGTTATACAAGGTGTAAAAATTCCCTTTTCCAATAAACTAGCTAATAGCTTTTGCTAAAATGCGCCGAAATGAAATAGTTAATGCTCAAGACATACACTATGTCAACGCTGTAATGTTAAAGCTGAAGGCAGAACAAAACGTCACCGGGAAAATTCGGGAAATATATATATGACGTGCGAAAACATGAACGCTTTCATTTATCTGAAATCAGGTGAAAAGAACAGTTCCATTTCCAAATTTACTTTCGTTTAGATAATATACTTTTCGTTTTTATATGGTGGCAGAAAGAAAGATATTTACAAAACGTTAATCCTTTACTGCAGACTACCATAAACGGATGACGAAAAAGGCTTGGTGCAAAGCAGCATTTTAAGGGTGAGAAACTGTAAATTACAGTTTTTGACCTTTCAAATGCTACACTAAACATAGTTTATATCAGAACAAAGCGTGCTTAATATGACGGTTTTAAAATTTTTCCTAATAGTATCAGACATTTGGTTAAGTGTTTAACTGTTATGAATGTTTATATACATTTAAGGTAAATTCTAGTTAGATTAATTGTAAAACTGGCAAAACTTTTTCCCCTAAGTGTCATCTGGGTGCATAAACCTCTCAACGAATGTAAAAGTTGACATCTTAGGATTCTTCCCCACTAAACGTCCTTTGTAACATGTTTAGGATAAAACTAAAGAATCAGCAAAATTAACAAAAGATCTGTTAAAATATCGATAAATTACAAAAAATAAAGGGTAAAACGGTAGGAAACAAAACATAACTGTAGTGCAATATTGTCCAAAATCAGTGTTTACTTAAATGTCATCTTCCTCATGCCTTTCAAGGCTTGTATGACACGCTTCATTACATTATATGTTACATGAACATTGTCAGAGCTTAAGAGTTCTTGTTCTAAATTTGTTTCATCGATCTCAAACTCTTGCATTACATTTGGAAATAACGTCAAATTGAATTGCTTTCCATCTTTTTCCAAAGTAAGATCGCAATTGTAGGTTGGACTGCACTTTACTAAGGACATGGTGCGATCACATTTGGAACAGGAGACAAGAGCTTCGTGGTTATTCAAAATGATTTTTCGTCTGCAAGATCGGTTTCTGCACGTGACATACTTCGTTACTTTCACTGTAACAAATTCAGGGCAGCATAATTTGGATGTTGTAACCATATCAACTTTATCCCAGTCAAACGTTTTAGTTGAATCTTTAATTTCAATCACATTGGTACCCATTGTAGTTATCAGCTGTAACTTCCCATTCCAAACGTTAGTGGTTAAGCTGAAAAATCTGTAAGTTCTATTGTTTGTTATTCTGGGAATGATATTTCCATATGGCCTGTTTGATCTAAGAATTTTGCTTCTCTGACTTATTTATCTGTAGATCCAACTTGGACAGTTTTTGTCTCCGTTTGCCATATTACTTGTCCAGAGAGAGAAAACGTTCCGTTCATGTTAGAAGTTTTGACTTTTTCAACGGTCAGAAATTGTTGTCGAGCTTCCTGTTTTGGAGTTGAAGAATCGTCTTCGGGTTTTGACAGGAGATAAATTCTTAAGGAAAAGTATTGATTGCTGCTGAAACAGTTTCCACATATCCAGCAGCATCTAAAATTAATTCGGACATTGATAAGAATTTGTAAGATGTTTGAAAGTTGATAACTGTAAACCTGTTAACAAAGTCAAAGGTAAAAATCTTACAATAAATGATATAACTTTCACAGAACGAATAATTAGCGCATGGAAAATGATAGAAGGTATTGAGCTTTTCTAGCTTTCAGAGAACTTGAATTGCAAAGCCCCTAAATTGTCTTAAGACCAGACGTAAAATATCAAATTTCGGACGGAAAAATATTCGGATGAAAAAAGTTTACAAGTTTTTCTGACATAAAAGTGAAAATAACAACATACCATTTTCTGCGATATCAAGTTTGGGTCTTTTTGGATTGGAATTTTCCATGTCTGAGTCTTCATTGTCAGAACTTGATGAGTGAGTGATGTTTTCGTCTTCAAGCTGGATGATAGCGTTGTCTTTTGACTCCATGTCACAATTGAGTTCGCTCATTACCTAAAATAAAAGCAAACACATGTTATTAGATGTTGAAAACTGACTTTATTATTTGTAACTTTTAAGTATGAAAGTTTGATGGTTAGCACTTACGTAGGTTTGTTTTTCATGCAATGAATTCAATCAATAACTCCATCGATACTCCCCCCCCCCCCCCCCCCCTTTTGTTCCTTTTCATCATATGCTCTCATATTTTTTTCAAACTGAACATTAAGTATAATTTGATGGTATGAAGGACTGCCCTGTGATTGCTCTACCAGCAGGCGATAACAGAAAGTTTTGCCAGTAACTTATAAATACTTTTATCACTTTCTTCTTCATAATTCCATGTGGTGGAAGGACATTTAATCCAAAGTTTGAATTTTATCAATTGATATTTACAGTACAAGCCAAATTTATCACTACATGGATTTGAGCTAAAAGTAGGAAAAGTTCGCACAACGGGTTGCTTTCTTTCCATTATTTTATTTCTTATAACATCATAATTAGCAAAGAAAGACACAATATTGCAATCTGTTAACTTACTGTTGAATTGACATCTATTTGCATACGTTTCTAATTTAGATTTCTTTATCTGCATTTCATCAATGAACACAATTGGGTTCAATGAATTCAAAGAAACATTTACAACTACAGGAAATGAGCTGACTAACTTCTTGCTTTTGAAGCATATTTTGATAGATATTCTACAAATGCATGGTAATCAATAAACAACTTTATATCACAATTAGCCCTCCAAGTTTGCCACTGCAACTTTTGATGTCTATTAACACGACTGCCATTCCTTTTACCAACAACTACAGCCCTATAAGTTGTTCCAGTTTGACCAAGCCTTTGATATTTAATGTATGTCTCAGGAGTTTTATCAAGAGGGAATTTAAACCAAAAATACTCCTTACCAGTGTTGTCAATTCTTAGACAATAAGCTGAATTACATTTGGTATGTCTTTGCACACTATTCACTAGATCAGCATAGTCATCAGAGTTCTTTTGCGAATAAAGATTCTCAACTTTGGATGGCTGAATTTTAGTTTTTACCCAGTCTTCTGGAACTACTGGATTACAATTACTAATTAACATATGGTAGTTGCATATTATTCGTTCAGCTTCAATGCCAGCCGTTATTTTTTCTCACCATATCTGATAGTTGTCACAGCCATCTTGTTCTTTTATTATACTAGTAACCTGTGTAAAAACATTTTACGGCTTCAACCAGTGAATGGGTTTACATAGAAATACACCTTAATGTTACATTTGTGGAGAGTGGGCACTAATGTAATCATCTATGGTTGATTTCAAAAAATGTTTTTTACTAAATTCTAACAATTAAGTCCTTAAAATCAAGCTGAACCTATCGTTTCTGTAAAATTTTTATTTCAAACTAAAAAAAGTATTTACCAATTGGGAATCTCTCTTTTGTCTCTAAAATGAAATCAATTTGCTTTCAGTATTTTAATCATACTTTGCTAGGTTAAAAAAACTAATGATTTAATCTTAGACAATACCATTGGCTATGGATTTTCTTCAGAAAATTTTATGCTTTCTTATAATAACAACTAAATAAAGAAAAAAACCAAAGTTACAGTCCTAGAGAAATAACATACAATATGCCCTGACTTTTAGTTCATGAATTGTTTACAAAGTTTACTTCATACACAATTAATGGTAACAGAGTACACAGCGAGAACGTAAGTCAATGGGACTTGTACTCCACCTAAAAAACAACAAAGCATACAGACTGTTCATTAGGTAAAAAGTTGCCAAACAACAACAATTATCAACAGTGGCCACCACTTATATTAAGCCACAACATGTCTCAACAGTGTCTGTACGTAAAGAGGAAGCCACAACAACTATCAACAACAGCCACCACTGTAGGTATTTAAACTATACTTATAATAAGCCACAACACCAAACAGTGGCTGACGTACAAAAGAAGCCACAAGTGCATCCTCTGCAGCTTCTACTGTAGGTATTTATGCTATCTTATTATATACCAAATAAGCCACAACAGTCAAAGAATCCTGACACTCAAATCAACACTTGTGGAAAGACAACATTTTGCGTATACATCTTTCCATTAAAATAACCTTGCTTACCGGTACTGGCAACTTTGATTTTAACATTACCAAATGCTTCTGCCCTTGAACTGGCAACATACAACAGTTCACGGTCTCTGTAAAAACTCTGTAAAAACAAACCAATTTTTTCAAACATTTGACCTAGACTTTTGTTAATAGTATAGAGTACGCCAACCGTATAGGAAGTTGTCGACTCTTCAATACAAAAGGCATACCTGTGTCGGATGGTGACAATTGTACTCTAGGTATAAAAATTAATTCTCCAACAGCTGACACAGTAAAAACCTCAGCTTTGATAAAATTGTGTGACAATTCACGAACAATCAAGCGTGTGCCATTACAGAGACCTTTCTTAATGTTTAGATTCCTTAAAAGCATAATGATAGCCCCAGTTTTAAGTTTCAAACAATGGGGAGGCATACCGGAAGGTGTAATACTATTAAGCCTTAAAATTTCTTTTCTGATTTTGAGCATGAAATACTTCATTCATCCTAGAGGAACACCTTCTTATGTATAAAAGGTATTCCAAATGAAAAAAACTGCTAAAAAACAACTTAGTTAAATCGCCATTACAGCTTTCGTTATTAATCACATGGTTGTATGTAATTTGATTGACGTCGTCAATGGCGTTATTTTGAAATTTCCCGCTGTTTTGTAATTTCCCGCTGTTTTGTAATTTCCCTCTGTTTAATTTTTCAACATTCGAATAGCCGATCGAACATGAAATTGACAACTTTCGAATGTTTTTGATTACGCTCTCATTCTTTCGTCGAGAGTTTGTGTTTATTTTGATTTTGAAGAATGGCTGCTAATCGTTTTCAGTTACTGTCTGAGGAAGATTTACAAAAACTCTCAGACAGTGCTGATAACAAAAATACTAAGAAAAGCACTAATAATTGGATCAAAATTTATCAGCAATGGGCTCTTGAAAGATCAGTAAATCCAAATATGGAAGAATTATCTACTGATTCACTCGATCAACATTTGTCACAATTTTATGGAGAAATTCGTAAGAAAGACGGAAAAGAATACGAACCTGACAGCTTACGCGTCATGCAAAGTGCTTTACAAAGATACCTTACAGAACAAGGATACACCAAAAACATTTTAAAAGACCAGGAATTTCACCAAAGCCGTAAAGTCCTTGAAGGCAAAGCTAAACTGTTGCGAGAGCAAGGTATGGGTAAAAAGAAAAATGCCAGTAAAGCAATCGATTCAGGTGAGGAAGATATTCTCTGGAATAATCAAAAGCTCGGCGATTGTTCACCAATTTCTCTTGTAAGAACAATGTGGTTTTTTAACACTCAACATTTTGGGTTAAGAGGCTGTCAGGAACACACAACAATGACCGTTGAAAATTTTGTGTTCCTACACGACAACAATGGTTCTGAATACATCGAATTCTTGGAAGATCCAACTAAAACTCGTCCTGGTGGGCTTCATCCCAAGCAAAGACCAACCAATACTAAAATGTTTGCTGTTGGAGGTGATAGATGTCCTGTTCGCTTATTCAAACTGTACTTATCTAAACGACCTGATGATTTGAAACATTCTGGGAGGTTCTATTTGACACCTAAGCAACATGCTTTACCAACGGATGAAATTTGGTACACAAAAAATCCTATGGGGAAGAACTCTATCTCTAGCATTATGAAAGCTTTAATAGCTGGTACACCGTTAGAAAACAGCGGGAAAAAACTTACAAATCACAGTATGAGAAAAACGACTGTTAAAAAGCTAAAAGCTGCTAATATACCAGAATCTTCGATTATCAAAGTTACTGGTCATACAAGCACCAGGGGATTGAAAAGTTATGATCCTGGGGATGAGAATGAATTTCGAGAGATGTCTAATGCTCTTAATCCAGCTGGTATAAACCACTCTACATCGTTATCTGTTCAAACTGCTTCATCCTCATCTAATAATGTTGAAAACAAACCGACCTATGTATTTCATGGTTGCACTGTTACTTTTAATAACATTGTGAAAACCGAAAATAAGAAAAGAAAATATGTCATTTATGACAGTGAGTCTTCACAATCACAGTAAATTTTAAATTGTCGAAGTCAAAGATATTTGTTGCGTATATATAGTTATTCTTTTACAAAAGGAAGATATGTTGATGTTATTCTCGAATTATTTTTATGATTTTCACTTCATTTGTCTGCTCCTTTACTTCCTTATCACCATGTGATTAACCAGTAATCACATGTTTAGATTCGTGAAATTTGGGATAAATTACCCTCGTTCAATTTTTGAAAATTTGAAATCTCCCTCGTTTCACTCGGGAGATTTCAAAATTTCAAAAATGAACTCGTGAAATTTATCCCAAATTTCCCTCTCAACCATGTGATTACTAGTACAAATATCATGGCGTCACAGAGCGAATTTTATTTGCAGAAACATCAGATGTAGGCAGCACATGATGACATGTTTTTACGCCTACGTTCTAAAGATACGAGAAACGGTAGAAAAACAATAAAGACAACACGAAGATATTTATCGTTCACCAACATAACAGTCTTAAACATCAAGAAACAGCAAAATGTAAAATAAGTTTATCATTAGCTATTCAAGAAAAACAAAAACAGTCATACTGAAGATTTCATTTTTTATACATTTAAAATGTTCAAAAACTCACTTACGCAGGTATACCTGCTATAAATCTAAAACAAAATACTTTTTTATTAAGGTTTTATATCACAAAGAACACAAGAACTTTCATCAACAAAAACAATGTAGTTTATATAATCCATACAAAAACAGCGATCGCGCTGTGACGTCAAAATTTCCATTGCAGAGCACTGCAATGGCGTCCGTTGTTAGATACTAAATAACGAAAAACTGAGTATAATTATCATTTAAGATCATTTTTAATGATCACAGAAGATTAATGAGACCTTTCTGCAGCTAATATAAAAAGTTTTTGATAAAGGCTTAATTTCCCTTTAAGAAAATTCAGTGGATAATTTTGTCGTTCATTGTCATCATCACAATCTACTTTACCAGCGCTGTAATAGCAAACTTTCTCTCCAGGCAATCTGTCCAACACCTCATCATTAATAATTAACGATTGCTTGTTTGTTGGTGTCAGAATGGCTGTGTCTGCATATTGGCCAGGTTCCAGTCCATCATACATAACTGATACAATTGATGTGTTTTCCAGCACAACACAACATTCAGGTATTTCAATAGCTTCTTTCATAGGTTCGTCACGCTTTGTTGGCAATTCACCATTCCCAAGTTGCAGTAGCCATGCACAGAATTCTTTTTCTTCAGATCTTGCTTGCATGTTTTCCGTAAGTGAGAACTTTGACACTGATGTCCACAATGCAGAACCTCAATGACATCGGTCGATTTTGCCTTCTTCACGACTGGTAAACACTGTTGAAAATCACCACACCACATAATACCTTACCACCGAAAGGCACATCACTGCTGCAAACATCACGTAATAATCTTTTATTGGCATGGAACATATGTGTGGAAACCATTGTAGCTTCATCAATCAGAAACAAATCAACAGTTTGAAGATATTCCGCATGTTTTGATGTTGGTGTCACGTTACAGATGCTATTACCGAACTTAAGAAATTGAGGACGGCGATCTATGAGACGGTGAATTTCAAAATTTTGTTGAAATGCGCATGCGTGTCTCTGAGGAAAACCCACTCACGTTGTGCCGAAGACGTGATTTTCAAGATTTCGCGTTGTTATCATAACTTCAACATGGCTGAACAAACTGGGGAAGTCTCTGATGTAAAACGTGGGTAAGTAGAACTGTTTTAAACAATAAAAGAATATACAAAATACATTATGATTTGCCAGTGGCTGTGGAGAAACCTTTTAACTTGTAAATTGGCAACATTTTGGCTTCTACCAAAAATGAAAAAAGAGTGTTTACCCTGCCTGAAATGATGAGGATTGTCCATCAGTTAAAATAATTTTCATCTTGTAATTACTTTATTGGTGAGTTTCCATCTTATGGGTTGAAATTTCAATTTGTACAAATTCTTTTTTCTAGCCCAATGACTTGGAGTGAGGAGAAAGATATATTGCTTGGAAGGGAGATGCTTGTTGTAGAACCATACAAGTTTAAAGAAAAAACAAGAGAGCGAGGTCAAGCATGGTGTGAAATAAGCAATAATTTGAACCTTATACCAGGTTTTACTGTGTCGGCACGAGCTGTTAGAGAAAGATTTAAGCTGTTGGAACAAAAATATAAAAGACAGAGGAACGATGAATTGAAAGCCAGTGGCATTGATGTTGAATTATCTGAACTAGATACTTTGTTGGAAGAAATTATTAAACGAACATTTGAGTTCTCAGTTAATGAAAGTTCACAGAATGAAAAGAAAAAGAAAGATGACAAAGAAGTGGGTGAGCATATGCGCTTGCAAGCTCTTGAAACCTTTAAAGAGACTCAAAAAAGACTTAACAGTAGTGACGAGGGAGAATTTATCTCTCCAAAACCTAAGAAGTCAAGGAACACAGGGAGTGATACCCTTGCATTTTTAAAGGAACGAATGACTTTAGAATCTGAGAACCGTGAAAAAGAATTAGAGCTAAGAAAGCAAGAACTTGAAAATGAAAAAAGCAACAGGGAAGCATCTCTTGACCAACAAAATAATTTAATCACATTAATGAGTAACTCGATGACCCAAATGCAGCAAATGACACAAACATTTATGCAGAGTCACCAAGCCCAAACACAAATACTCTATGGACTTTTAGAGAAATTTGCAAAGAAGTAAATCTAACGAAAAAGCCCCATTTCTTGCTTGTTGTATTTATGTTGTATTTTCTTATGTTTATGAATTTTGTTTTGATAGCAGTTTCTTGGCAATTTTGAAACATATTTGACTCTTTTTTTAAGAAGAAGCATTATACTATGTCAACTGAGCCCTGTTAATAAATATTTGTTACAAAATTGTGTTCATGAAAAATATTCTTCAAGTGTTGGTGGGTCAACACCGAAATATAATGATGTTGTGTTCTTGTACAAACATGCTCGGGCATTGTGCAATAAAGCACACACAACATACATTTTCCCAATTGGACTGAGACCTATTTTCAAATTTTTTTTGAAGTCCATAAAAGCAAAGTAATTAGATATGTCCCCAAATATCCATTCCACTGCTATTCTAACTTTACTCATGGCTTCATTGAACGACTTTTGATCAGCTGTAATACGGGCTCCTTTGAAAGGCGCCATTAACTGTGGCCGAATGGGGTAAGCTGGATCACCATAAATGCAGAGAATTTGACCATTGGGATATACGGAATGTTGCTGTAAATTCTGCAGTAAGCCAGATGCGTTCAATAAAGCACAGTCATGGCGTCTACCTTCCATTGGTCCATATAAATTTGCAATTAAGCCATTGGGTGCAACTAAACTCTGGAACTTAATAGAGTGTGACCATTATAAACCGTTCTTTGATTGGAAATTGGTCGACATATTGGACGCACGGTTCCATCTATAAATCCCCAGCAAAAATTTAGAGAGGCTCCTTTTTCATGCACTGCATCAGCATACTTTCTAAGATTGGCAGGCTGTAACCAAGCTTGGTTAAAACTGTGCAATTTGCTGTTAAATTGGTCATAAATCCAATTCAAAATATAGTTTGAAATCATGCTTAATTCGGGTACAGATCTACCAAATAGATGAATTATGTCTCCGAATCGGCAGGGGTAAGCCAATCTTCGGAGAAGTATGCAAAGAGCTTCGATTTTTGGTACTTTTGTGCCATTATAACAAATGACAGGGTCTGGAATACGCAGCAAATCAGCCAAAGCATATATGTCATGCTTGTAAAAACGGAACTGAGCCAAACATTCAGACTCGTTCAAAGCATCTAACTGGAAAGGAGTATATTGCCAGTATGGAAAATCTGGATTTCTTGAAATATTTGACTGATACAGAAGTAAAAATTCTATTTCATCAATGCTTTTTTCAGAATGTGAAAGCAGTAGCACATTTCTGACTTCCCGCAAGGAAGCCATATTTGTTTACAAATTTTAATTGCGGTCGCCATCTACTTTCTTAACGTTCTGAAGAAAACGTCAACGTCGACTTCGCCGTCTGATACAACCGCCGTCTTAGACATTGCCGTCCTCGATTTCTTAAGCTCCCTATTCTCTAAAACGGAACGGGCAAATGAAACAATGAGTGCAGTTATTAGAAGAAAATATTCCCGATATATACACATTAAGTAACACATTAAGCAACATGCGTGCGTGTAGTGGAGTCTTTTTAAGCGTCAATTAATATTTGAAGGAATCCAATACATTTGATACAAACGTGCAAGCGGTACCTGCTGGGTAGAACGCCAAATTGCTGCATTAAATTTGCATATCCACAACCTTCCTATTTTTATTGGGTTTTGTAACAACCAAATCCTTAACCCACACAACACTCAAATTAAGAAAATTGGAGCAACATCCAACATGCGTGCGTGTAGCACAATTATGGTGGCCGAAAGCTGCCAAACGAAAAAAAAATTTTTTTTTTAATTCTTGTTCATTTCATTTTTTTTTTTTAATTTTAATTATTTTGCATTCTTTTTTTTTCAATTTCATTTTTATTATTTTTTATTTCATTTTTTAAAACTGTTCATCTCATTTATTTATTCATTTTTGAACAATTTTCAACAAAGAAAAAGTTTATAAAATGAAAAGCACACATGGCCGAAGACTGCCAAAATCACAACTTGTTAATTAGTTACCAGTCTTTTAGCGTATTGTTGAACACAATAATCATAACATAACAATTAGTTAGGGGCTTATATGTAAAACCCGATACAGCACTGTTGTAGGGCTGGGAATTTTCTCTGTTTATTTGACACGGGCTGATAACCTCTTGCCTTTGTTGATTGTATTTTAATTCTATTGTTTCGAAATGCTGGTGTGTTTAAATGCTGGTGTTTAAAAAGATTAGCGAATCAAAAGCTGCATATTCATAATAAAGCCAGCCCGTTTTTGCCGGACTGGATCGCCTGTGACTGTTTACATGGGATTATTTTTCAGCCCGCTTGCCGAGATCCCGAGTTAAATGGTCGAGATATCGGCAAGCGGGGCCAGCCCTCTTGTCCATCTAAACAACATTTTTAATTCCTTTAAAGTAAGGTGCGTTATTTTCTTCGACAAATTTTGGTTTACTGCAGCGAGAAGAGTACAGCTCTTTTATGAAGAGAATATTGGGTTGCTTATGCTGCTGCTGTACAAAAAAATCCTGTACAGCTGCTCATACCCGAAAAATGAAACCCTGGAACTGTTTCTGCATTCTCATTGAACAAAGAGGTTCGGGTTATCGGAGTAAGTTTACCGAACTCAGTTATTACTTGCAATTAGGATAATTGAGGAACTCTCTAAGACATGTGATATGTGTCCTGGTGAAACTTAAACACGAAAATCGAGAAACTACATAAACGATACAGACTCAGTTGCTTTCCCAAATAAACACCACCTCAGGAGTCGCTGTCTTGCTTAAACGCCAGTTAATTGATCTTAATAAATAAGTGCGGTGCTTTAATTCTGTGGTGCAGTCAAGAAGGCGATAACTTGTTTTGATTTAAGGAGGTGAAAGGTCAATCCAACTAGAAAATAACAATTGCTATTAAATGGTAATGTTTTCATTTCATAAAGAAGATAGTAACGTCGTTTATTAAAGAACTGTAAAAGAAGTTTGTAGGGAAAATACTCTCAAGTGCGTAATTGTAGGGAGAGGTCTCTTGCATTTTTTGGGAAAATTTCACCATCCATTTCAATTCAATTCAACGACATAGTATACTTTCAAGATGCTTTTAAATATAAATATATAAATATATATACATAACTTTAGTTTAAAAATCAAATTGTTTATGTACATTTTAAAATGTTAGTTTCATTACGAAAAACGTCAAAAATAATAACTGAACAAATAAGATAAAATAACCCAGAGAACAAAATCGTTAAAAAGTTACTGTGAAGAAGTGCATTTGTATTGAAATGTGTAACCTTTTGCGATTTTCTATTGAAATGTACTCCTCCACAGTGATTTTTTAAGCAAATTTTCCTGGGAAGATTACAAAATGACAACTGATAGTTTAAAAACTCAAGGATAACTTTTGTTAACTTAATTTAAAGAACTGCCTGTCAATAATGAGCTTGACTCAAACTTTACGCGTCAGCATTTCAGCACTACTGCATTTTAAAGCAAAAAAGAAGATAAGAAGATAAGAAGCTCAATATCGAAGCATGCACTGAAGATCTTTTCTAGGTTCCAGAAACAAATACCAAATATAATAGTATCATAAAATTTGAAACTCATTCTTCAATCCACTGAGGCAAATTAAGCAATTTACAAAACTTGTTACAAATATGGCTTGTTTAAAATTCCTCAATAGCCTTTTCGTATAAATTACCCACACAAAATAAGGTGTTTTCCTCACAAAAACGAAGACTTGATGCAACTTCCGGATCAAACATGGTATAACCACACCCTTGAATATCCAGCACTATCAGTTCACCTTCAGATTTCACGTAAGAAAAATGTGAGTAGCACTCCGCTTTTTTTGAAATGTCGTCATTGGCTTCAACTATCAAGATCTTACCATCATTATTAATATATTTCTTGAAATTTCCATCCACAAACTCCTCCACTGTTACCGTTTCTCCTTCTAATGTTCCCAGATATACTTCATTAAATTTCAGTGTAGGCCCAAAGCTAACTTTATCAGTAATTGTATCTGCAAGATCTACCGCAATTTTCCAAGCCAGTTTGTGCGCTTGAACCTGTCTCTGCGCATGATGAAAAACAGACTCTCCTACTGCCAAAATGTCATTCTGCGGATCGATATAGCGTTTGATTACCCACTCCTTATTTTGAAATTGTGGGTGTTCAGACGTTGCTTTATATGCTTCTCGAAAAGCACCTTTTCCAAAAGCCTCACTTTTCATGTCAAAGTATACTCTGTTGACTGAACTACTCCACTGCATTTTACCAATATCGAAGCAGTTCAAATCAACAGCAGCCAACGCAGTGCCAATAGATTGACCAAGCTTTAGCATTTTGGATGGAGTCAACTTGAAACTGTCTGCCACTACTTTCTTTGAACCTCCAAAACGACTTTTGGAAACTGTATAATTATTGGGATTATGCTTACGTTTTATTGACAGAGGTACTGTTGCTGTTCCTATTGAAACACTCAGTGGTTTTAAAAAAGAAAGATTAGATGCTTCACCACTATTCCCAACACTTGCACTATCAAGGTCTTCAAAATCATCTACATCACAGGTTGTGGGAAGAATTCGTATGTTGATCAGCTGAAAATTTGGCAACTGAGAAGCTTCAAAACAAGATGGACCCCTTTCACTTGCCAATACATCACATTTGACTTTCTTTCCTAATTTTTTTTCAAAATGCATCTCACATGAACATTTAATGTTTTCAAGACTAAAATGTTCAAATGGATATCGAACAAATTCTGTGGCTCCAATTCTTTGATATTTCTGTTGCTTACCACTGACTTTGTTACTTAGTCTTTGAACGCAAATATACCCTCTCTTTTCTCCAACTTTCTTATGAGCAATATTTGTCTTACCACATCTTTTGTCTTTGTTAGCAGCTTTTAAAGCTTTCCATTGCATGAATTTGTTATTTTTGTCAGACATATCTCACTTCACTAAATGAATGATTAATAATTATTTTTGAGGATGAACACAGATTATTGTGGTCTAATTGAGGGTGTGAGTGTTTGTAACTCTCTTGACATAGGTTCAAACTGAAAGTACAAGTAATAAATATTAGAAATAATAAATAATCAAAGAAAAATGACAAAGTCCAAGTTCAATAAAAAAAATCTAAGTCAAAAACTAAGTGATGACACTGCAAAAAAAAAAAAGACACGCCTAAAAACTAAAGACAAAACAAAGGTGAAAGACTTGCCAGCTGCCATACAAAAAATCTTGAGGTTTAGATAAGTGATTGAAGTTTGATTGCAAATTTGACTTGAAGTGTTATTCAAATGCTGAAAGCTAGATTTTGAAAACAAGCTTGATAGAGTTTGTAAGTTAGCAAGTAAGTGATTGCAGTATAAAAGGCTTAACTTGACTTGACATCCTAACCTGACCAGAGTCAGATGTCAACTGACTGGTATCACAGTGAGTGCAGCTAAATAGCATGCATGGCCTCATGTAAAAAATCATGAAATTACAAAAAAAAATGTAAACAAAGATGGTAGCAAAATAAAGTGGCTACCAAATCAAAACAAAACATAAAACAAAATGTCTGACAAATTTTAGTGATAATCTGACAATTATCAACTAGCTGGAATTACACGATGTTTATAAGATGTTGCATGTGGTATTCTGCACAAAGATAAAAAAGCTGCATGCAAAATACAAATCAAATTAAGGACCAAATAAAATGTGACAGTAGTTAAGAAAAATTACGACAAAAATGGCTATTTTATACAGCTATTTTGTAGTGAACAAGGTAAGAGTTCAGAAAAATTAATTCATACTGGTTGAAACACAAAACGGTTGTGATATAAGCTAAAGTAAACATATCACGTGGAAGGCAAACCACAATATCCTTCTTTCAAAAAAGTGAAAGCATCTTTGCAGTCTTTTGGGACAACACTTAATGGGTCAGGCAAAATTGACTCACACTTCTTCCGAAATTCTTCTACCAAATAATCATCGTCTATTTCAGTTATTCCGGAAACCTCTTCTACTTCATCCAAATCTTCATCGCTCACTTCCCAACCTAAAATAAAATGCATATCTATTTCAGTGAGTGTTTTTTTCTAGACGTTTTGCATGCAGATGCTAAGTGGCCACACCCTTCTTACAAAAAAACAACACAATTTCATGATACACACTCTGTACCAGAAACAATTTTGAGTTTTTCTACCTTTATTTATATCAATATTTGCAAAAAAGAAAAATTGTGGGGAAAAATCAATATTTTGTTGAAACCATGTTGTTCAGACCACCACTGCACATGCATAAAATATATGCAGTAATGAACAACAAAATTAAATGAAAGCTCTAAAAGACTTACCACAATGTTCCATGCCATATTTCTCAGGGAAATCATAGATATGATTAGGAATTCCTGGTGGTAATAACACATCTTTTTGAGCACGTATACGATGAGTGTTCCATATGGTATCTTTAAACACATTGACTTCTTGTTGAATGATAGGTATCATCAAATATGCCATCAGTGACCTAAAGTGATTTCAAATAGAAAGGAGGCTCACAATATGTATGACATTCAAACTTCAAGTAAGTTTTACGAAATTGAAAATTTGAAATTTAATCCGGCTTTTGAACAGCACAGGCATCAGTGGTTTATTTCATATTTTCTTATCAAACTCTCACCTATCCCTCTCTTCTGATGGATCGTAAATTCCATGATCTTTTAGCCAGTTTAATGAATGCTTGTAGTACTTTTCTAGCCTTTCATGCAGTTCTTTCCACCAGCGTTCTATCTAAAATTTGAACAGATTGTATGTCTGACATTTTAATGCTTACATGAAAATCATTGTATATATGCTTTTCTCTCAAAAACCTCTGCACAGTATGTTGATCTTATTTTTTATCTCCACCTATTTGCAAACATCACTTGTTTGTGTGTAGTATAAAAAATCTATGGTGAAAATTTAAATTACCTGATTCGCTGTTGACGGTCCAAATATAACAGTTTCTGTTGGGTCCATATCTCCATGTTTTCATCGCAAGAAGCTATGCATGGTTGCCATTATCCCAGTTTCTGAGCCTTTGTCTAGTCGGAGCATAGAAGCCATTTTTTTCTCATCCTTTAAGTACTTAAAGTACCATTTAGCAGGTAGCTCAGGATTGCTGTTAGATGTCCACACTTTCAGCCACAACAACTTACGACTCGCTGTGTCAATACAGCCATAAATGGCAATGGGAAAAGTGCTGTTCTGGTATCCCATCAATTTATCATGTCCATCCAGAGAATGTACCATGTCTGGACCCGGAGATGTAAAATTGCCTTTCTTTTTCTTCTTTTTTGCTCCAGGGGCACGAGCATTCACTGCTTCAGGGTCAACACAATGCATGACATCATGTACTAGATCTCGAGGCACATTGAGTTTCCAAACCTGCCTCAGCTTCTTTTGCATTGCACGGTATCCCAGCAGTGCACCGGGGCCTTCCAGCTCAACTTTAACTGCATTTTCCACGGTACTAACAGATAGCGTTTTATCAGAATAATAAATTTCAAACTCTCTCAATCTCCTATCCAACGTCCTAATACTCCATTTGTAATTACCATAATCACGCTTTATAAAATCCAAAATTTCTTCACGTGTTAAACTCTGCTCAACATATTTGCGTAAGTCTGCTTTTAGTGAACAATTTTGATTCCAAGGAGTAATCAAAGCATTTGCCATAATCAAGTGAGTTGTCGGTTGAAAGGACAATGTTGTTGCTGCAACCACCACGTGAACTCATAATATTGTTATTACGCATGCGTTAAATGCGCTTATTTTACAGAATCACGATGGGCAAAGTAAATAACACACGCCGTTGCACGCTAAAAGACTGGTAACTAAACGACAGGTTGTCGTTTTGGCTGTCTTCGGCCATGTGTGTTATTCATTTGTTTTGTTTTTAAATTTGGAACATGTTTTTAAAATGAAATAAAAATGAATGAAAATAATATCAAAAAATAACAAAAATACTTTTAATTGAAAAAATGAAATATGAATATAAAAATTAAAAAAAAAATTTTTTTTCGTTTGGCAGCTTTCGGCCACCATACTACAGACTGTCGGTTATGTTCTGAATTAACGCAAAAAAAACGTCGTCTTTTGGAAGAGCGCGATTTATTATTGACAGACATGAGAAGCTTGATGAAGTTTTACTGTAAAAAGATTGAAATATTGAGTGGTCGCATTGAATGTTTGGGTAGGTTTATGAAATCTTCACAAAATTTTTATCGAGTAATTAATGCCGAAACAATCTATCGGGTCTTCACAGCCTTCCATTTTACCCAGTAGTACATGGATCCACTAAATTCAAAAATAGCTTGGGTAGTTCAGTATACCTTCAATTTCAGTGTACTTTCTTTTTTCATTTACAGAACAAAAAATTCACGACACTTACTCGATCGATGACACACATAATTTGGAAAATGTATGTGCAATATTAACTTTTCTGCTTTCTGTGGTACGTGTACTTGATGAGGTAAAATACTAATATTATTATTATCGATTTAGAAACAACCCTTGTTTGGGGAGTTAGCTTTGGTGAAAAATGGCCGCCAATTTTACCTAAACAGTCTAGCGAAGGCTATTTCGACGTTCGGTAAATATATCGATGTAGGAGGTATCCAAATGCAAGATACGAGTCAAATCTGCAACGATGAAGAGGCATCTGAGTGTGAAGAGGAAAATGAAGTTGAAGAAGAAAATGAATGTGGCGTAGAATTTACCGATGTTCTGAATGGAGAAGGAGAAGACAATTCTGACGAAGAAGAAACTGGTAGTGTTCCGACGAGTGAGATAAATTATGATGTTGTCCTAGCTGCGGGTGAAGAACTCTCTTTTTGCTATAGGAATCTTAATGGTTTCGTTATGAAAGAAGACAGCTATCTGTCATCTTGTTTGTTTCCAATGTCTTGTTGTCAAAGTTTACTAAATGGTGCAGATGGCAGCAATGCATGTGTTCTTATTTCACTAATTATCGGCTACATGCTTCAGAAAACCCCGGATGTTTTGTGGAATTTACGGGAGAATCATGATTTGTCAATATTTCTATCCATATTTTGTGGCGCAATAGAAATTGGTAATTTTATTTACGCCAAACAGTCCATGGAAGGGTTACTGACCATTGGCGAAGGCTTACGCATTCTACCTGAAGGCATGAATTTAGCGATCCACGAGGAATTCAACTTTCAGGTGAATCAAGCAGATGATTTTTTCCTCAACTTCCTGGGAGAGATACAGACTAGTGACAGAAATTATTTCGTTATCACTATTGCCAACGATAAATCGATGTGTTGGGCAACAACTGATGAAGATATTTATTGTGTAGACACACATCGGAATGGTTGTAACGGTGGAAGAATCATGAGATTAAAAGAATTGAATGCACAAACAGTTGACTCTATCATAGGCAACAATTTTGGTTATTGCTGTAGTATTGAAGTTCTTTGAACATGACTATTCACAATATTACTTGTCTTATATCTCTTACCCATACCCCAATATAATATCTATTTGGGATTCCTTTAATCAAGACTGAAAAAATTAGTTCCACGAAATTTAAGTTTTTTAAACCATGGAATCACGACTTTTTGCTTCGGATGCCGTCTCGTATCGTCTTCTCAAAGTCATTCGCGGATAGATTTGTGATAGAATACTATGAAACTACTGAAGACTCGCTCACATGGCATAACTTCCATCTGAGGGGCTGTTTATATGAGAAGCGGGACGGGACGAAAACCGGAACGTTTTTATCCCGCCTTTACATGAGGACTAGCGAGAAGTTTGCCGGGACGAGGCAACATTTCATTGTTAACATTTTAAAAGTCCCGGGACAGTGTGTTTATATGATGAAAAAACATCCCGCCTCAAGCGGGATCCCGCTTTGACAAAGCGAGATATCACCTAACCGGGACGGGACGTTTTTTGCCCCGGGATAGTTTTAAGAATACTATAAAACTACTAAAGGCTAGTCACTTGGCATAACTTTCATCTAAGTTTGTATCACGCCGTCAGTTACTTGTATCATGCCGTCTCGTATCGTCTTTTCAAAGTCATTCGCGGATAGAATTGTGATACTATAAAGCTATCACGCCGTCAAACCTATAAGCAGCCCCCTTTTAGAGTTCATAAAACTTAAATAAGGGCTTGAGTCTTTCAGTAAGATATATAACGAAGAAGACTATATTGAAGGACAGCTTCAATACCTGGATAAGTTATTACTTTATGCCGCGTTGACCCCATGATGAATCAGATTTTATTATACCTTATCGGCGGAAAATTCGTGATGAAAATTTTGGCTAATGACGAAAATTTTAAACGACGAATATTTTTGATCGGCGAATTTGACTTTGTAAAACAGAAATGATTTCAGTGGGGTGTATGGTCCATATTTTCCCGTACAGTTCGATTAAACAGTTCAGGCACTAGTATTTTATGCGTAGTTCTTCCAAGATGTGAAGCAATACTTATTATAGGGCTAAACCTTTTTTTCAACAACCAGGGACATGTACGCCTTTCAAGTTCATCACTTACTGTACTGCTAATTTCTCTGGAAAGTGAGACCCTACCCACACCATGGCTGAGAAATTTAGCGTTTTCATGTGAAGATATAGATATGATGCTTGACTTGATATGACTACATGATTGATTCAACTTTTTAATTTATTATCTCAAGCTTTTACAAAATTTATTTATTTTCCTTGAAATTTCCTTTGCAATAGACATTCCGTCTTTTAGCTGTGTATCTGTGACACCATGAATGCGACGTAAATGAGTGTCCAGTCTATCGAAATATTTGAAATGAAAGGGAAAATAATAAGGGATAGAATATATGGCAAAGTAAGTATTCTATTAAATCCGGATATTCAATTATCTGTTTGTTCCACTCGCCAAAAGACATTTGGAAAACTTACTTTGCACACAACTTGCACGGGAGTGGTTTTGACTTCATGCGATAAACTGTTGTGAGGTGATTATACAGTCTGACTTGCCGGGATTTGTAGTAACTTCCAAGTCTTAATTTCACCGAGTGAATTGCCTCTAAATGTCTATCAACTCTGTCACCCACATATCAGCATTCAAGGGAAGGACATCGCACTTTGTACACCTTGCGTCCATTCACAATATTTAATGAAACTGCGTTCACATGGCCAAAACTTTTTAAGAGGTCCCTCGGAATTTCTAATTTCCTTTTGTTAATGAAATCAAGTGCATTCATATGACGTTCGTACCTAAAACGTTAACAGCTGGTTACTACATTGTTCCTTTTAGTCTTAGATGTCCGCATATTTTCGCACACTATGTTCCTCCAAAAGTGCCTTATTTATTGACGTACTAAGTTTTTATAAGTATGATAAAACTCACCTTATCTTGTCACAGTTACCCGGTATCTCAATGTTATGTTGAAAAGGTTGCCCTAAAATATGAATTTTCGATTACTTCATTTTTTTCGGTAAAAGAAAATTGTCAAGAAAAGTATAACCAACCAAAACAAAGCAATTGAGATTAAGCAGTCTTTCTTTAGTCACATGAAAAATGGCTTTGATTCATCTAAAACACTATACTTGGGTAAAAGTTTTTGTCTCCTACATATTTGAATTCTTGTTTATCATGTGCACTAAGGCTCATCGCTTATGTTTGTTTTTTTTTTCACTAAATAAGAACAGAATGCAGAGGAGTTATATGTACTAGAAGAATGATGAGACGCTTATAAACAAACTTTCAGAGGGGCTAACATATACCCTACAGTCAAAAGTTTTTAGTGTGTAGAAGTGTTTGTGATATTTGGCCATCAAATTTAAATAAAGAGTAATTGTGCACATAAAAACCAACAAAAAATTCTGACTAGGCTGAGCATAATTCTCTAACAAGAGGCCCGGTACAGTTAGCAATACTAACAATACAACCATACGAAACCCAAGAAAGGAAGAGATGATTATGAAATTATTTTATAAGTAATAAATGAGATATTCATTGACTCCAAAGCTAAATACATTTCTTCATCTACATCATCTATGTACAAAGAGCTTTTAATGCATTATCGCACTGTTCAGTGATTACAAATGTTCCATTCGTAAAAATGGCTTCCTCAATCTTGAATAGGGAAGAAATAGATGAACCTGGCCGAACTAAATTCTTCCACAAAATTTTCCCATTGAAGGAACTGGTGTATTCGCGTTGTGCAACTTTATTGAGCCAGGCACCTTCGATTTTTCTTGCCGACCAGTTAGCAATTCGAAAAAGCCAGAATTCGTCTGGATCATCCGGTTGAGCATAAACTGGTAAAATATCCCCTATCTTGATGTCATCTTTGGAAATTACTAAAAAATGCATTACTTTTCCATGATAACTTTTGTAAAACAATATGTTCCTGAAAAATTGCCACAAATGTACTAAAGCTAGGTTAGCACTAGAAATATAGTATCCCTCATTTACCAGATAGACCATGCACAAACGATGAAGAATCTAAAAAAAAAAAAAAAAAATCAAAAAAACGTTATGTTGATACTTGAGAATTTATAAGTCAAATAAAATTTTAGCAAATTAAGTCACAATTGACTATGATCAAATAATGGTGGATTAATTCATAACGAAAACCAGTGTTTATACGTAAATTGGTTTTAAATAAGATCTTCCAGACTAGGGTAGCTTCAACTGAATTACTGCCCTTAAAAGATTACCTTGTGGGACATTCACTGGCTCTTCAACATCAGATGGGTGGTGATCAATTTCATTTTCCACATCAATCTCAACATTACCACCAGAAATTGGGGTTTCACTTTCCAGTTCCACATGAACCTCAACATCAGCACCAGTAATTTGGGTTCCACCTATCATATTCAAACTGCTCTCAGGCGATGCGCTAGCTATTTCATGATTGTCACTATTGCTGTTCTGCGAATTGTAATCTGTAATAAAACATTGTTGTTTAACAATAATGCAAACAAAGGGTTTCAAACTTGAATATGCTACATTGAAGAACTTACTTTTAAAATGAGCATGCACAGCTCTCATTAGTAGATCACCATATTTTGTTCGATTGTCCTTTGTTCCAAGAAAAGTCTCAGAAAAACCAGGCGTTGCATATGAATCAACTACAGTGTTTCTCTTTCCTTTACGGATATATATCACAAATGAGTTGTAGTCATGTTGTTGATGAAGTCCAAGAAGCTACAATTAAAGTTTAACTAAGGCAATAAAGATGTCATTAGAAAACTCCCTGGTTTGGATGTTTATCCTAACAATTATTGTTAATTTTTTCATGGAACTTTTCTATAAGCAAAATTGTTTCACAGGCTTATTTAATCTCATGAAGAAATTTCAACCAATGAATATTAACTTTATCATATTCTCAAATGCTGCCAATACAGATGGCACAATATAGGCTTCCAGAAATTTTGTTGAAATTATGTATGAAAAAGAAAATCATCCGAAGTTTCTCAAAATTTTGTCATATTTCTTAATAAAAATTTAATTAACTAGAAAACACTACCCTGACGGTTTTATCTGATGTGAAAACTGTTGTGAAGTTCTAAAACTCACATAAGTAACAGCATTGGCAATTGAAAAAACAGAATAAAAATACTGCATTACCCTTTTCTGAATAATATTTTTCTGTGCTGTTACATTTGTTTTCCCAATAGGAACATCTTTGCTTAAATTTTCACTCTTTCTGAATGCTACACCACATGCTTTACAGGTCTTCCGACCAACTTCATTTTTCTCATTGCATTCCAGACAATTCTGAAGAAACACGTAAGCTTTAGTAAAAATAAAGTAAAACAAAAGCAATATATTTCAAAAGCTTTTCTGTTTATACCATCATAAGCTTAGTTTCAGAATATTCATCTATCATTGTTAGTACTTTGCTGCAGAACAATTCATAAACAGAAATAAATGAAGCTTAATGAAAAAATTAAGGAAAAAAATATAATACTAAAAATTATGTAATACTAGACTGACCTTGAACCGAACAGCATAATTCACAGAAACTTTCTTTTTCATCTTGCAGGTTGCTTCTTTATCTATGAAGAATTGTGAAAAAGTTATTGAAAAAATGCAAAACCAAGTGTTGAATGACTTCAAACCCACTCATAAAGAACCTAACTTTTCCTACATTTGAACTGTTTAGGCTTTTTAAGGGGCAAATCTCGATATAAGACATTCAGAAATTGAAAATTGCCATTTTCATCATGTTTGACTTCAAATTGGCAAGCACATGCACCTTAAATCTGTTAATGTTAGGTTTTTGTGACACAACATGACTTTTAAACTATTTGGTAAAAACAAAATACAGACACGTTAGTGTGGTCGTTCTATATTTTATATTTTAGAAAAGAATAAAATATAGAACGGCCATACTAACGTTTCAATACATTTACAAACACGTGCATATAAAAAATGACGCTAAAAACATTGAAAATACAGACACATTTGCTTGTATGTTATCCAGTACCTGATACATAAAAATCTCTTAAACTTAATTATTAACTCTTTATTCTTATGATAACAATAATGTCACTGGGGTAAAACACAGTAGCAATAAAGGCAAATGTGCAACATTTGCAACATTTTCCTGAAAATGGTCTCATATAAACAAAAAATTAAAAGTACATATTTCAGAAAGGTACTAAAAAGTTACAAGTTCGGATATGTATATTATATATAAATTATAAAGAAAAAAATAAAATAGCACGGAGATAAATGTTGCGCAGGTTGAGTTAAAAAAAAATCATATAAATGATGTTGATCCAGAAGCTTTGATCCAGAAGCTTTAACTGTAACACACAAAAAATGAGTGTTATTATTGAAGGACTCCCCAGTTATTATTAGGTTTATTATATCCAGTGCGTCCTGAAAAAAATGTAACCGTAACATTTCATAATCTTATCACTTCGGTTAATATATATATATATATAACGATTGTCAGCAAAGATCATGTAATTGTAACAATAAAAATCAAATCAGAAAATACATACTTGAATACAGATTAATGACCTGTTAATACGAAACATCATCAAATTACCATTACTAAAAAGTAATGCTACATTTACATTTGAATATAAAAACATAGAAATGCTTTCTAATAACAAGTATTTAAAAGCACAGTTCACATGATTATTAAAATATCAGTCAACTTCCAATCGTTTTCGTGCAACATTTTACCAAATACAACAATTTACCCGAAACAAAAGGATAAATAAACATTAAATGTTGAGTTTATTGATCTTTAAGAGATTAATGACTGCATTAAAACATAAATAAACGTGATTAACTTTCTGAGTATTGAATTTCACAAAATATGTTACATTTTTCCTG
The DNA here is from genome assembly GCA_027922465.2 of Turritopsis dohrnii. Classification (NCBI taxonomy): domain Eukaryota; kingdom Metazoa; phylum Cnidaria; class Hydrozoa; order Anthoathecata; family Oceaniidae; genus Turritopsis; species Turritopsis dohrnii. Next base: position 982,334 of record BQMF02000083.1, on the reverse strand, counting down.
AAAAGTTAAGAAAAAAATCTTTTGAATGATAAATATGGAAATTGCATGTAGCAAGTAAAAATTAGTCTTTATAAAACTAAGGCTCCATTTTATTCAGGACACACTGTATATTGAAAAACAAAATTTATTGTCATTACAATTTGTCAGACAATTACATAAATGGAATTTTTGGGAAAGAGTAATCAGATTACCAACTAAGAGGCATGGGCAAGTAAGTACTTACTATAGAAAACAATTTGATCATTAATATGAATAACATAATACGGAAACATATTATGAGCAAAGTGGGCACTTGTCATTGGAAATCTTTAATATCAATATCAATGAATTTATCAGTAGCCCTACATTTGTATAAAAAGTTTTAAGTATTAAGTAGGCATTAAGTTTGATTAGGTATATGAATATATATATAGGATAACCTTCTTAAACATTTCCAAAAAGTTTTAAACTACCGGTTATCCTATAACTTATATATAAAAGAAAGTAAGATCATTGAAGGGAGACCATTGTTACTGGCTTAAACTAAGGCTTCTAAGGCCAAGGCTTGGAATAAGTATAAATACAAAACATGGAAAAAACACCAGGGTTGTGTGAAGGGAGTGGGGAATTAATGAGTTAGACATTTCTTAAAGCAGCAGAGATTGAAAAAAGTGCATGATGTATATACTTTAATGTAACTAATTTTCGCGGGAACTAAATTTCGCGGATTTCGCGGTTTAGGGGGTAAGCCGCGAAATTTAAGTCCCGCGAAATGAAGAATTTTGGTCATCCGCGAAATTTAATTCCCGCGAAGTTTTTCATTTTTTGGCCGACCGCGAAATTTTTTTTCGAAAAAGTTTTGATTCTTAGATTTGAATTTTTCAAGGATTGGAAACATTAATGAAGCAATTTGTCTTATTGTAAAGTTACTCTAGTTAAGTCAAATCAATGACATTATTTTTTGATGGTTCTGTTTTGCATGTCTGGTCATTCATTTTCTCCAAGTATTTCACTATTAAATTCAATTAATGATTTTTTTATCTCAATTTTGAGGCATCCGCGAAATTTTCTGCATCTGGCCATCTGCGAAATTAAATTCCCGCGAAACTTAAAAAAGTGCCTACTCATCCGCGAAATTAAATTCCCGCGAAATTTAGTTCCCGCGAAAATTAGTGACATTAAAGTATATATTCAATACCCCCCAATTTATTGTGAGCTGAACAACTCCTAGTATATCTATAACAAGATTTTGAGTCGAGTGGAGACCAGTTCGTGCCTCTATGTGATTTAAAAGCCATAAGTCATATAGGGTATATACTTTTTAATAATAGTGTTTAAAGTTTAAAAACTCATATATAAAACTGACGAATCCAGAAAAGCTTTAGTGGAAATGGAAGGGACAGGGATGTTCGTTCGAGAGAACACCAAAATGAAATGGGAAAAGGGGTTTGTTTAATATAAAATTAAAGACAACTTGTTTAAAAACAGTATTATTTCAACTACTCAAGTTTATCCTATTACCTCTATTAGTGCACGATGCAATTGTCGACGAAGACGGTGATGAGGAAGAAGCCATGATGGATGTAGTTGACACACGTGCAGGAGACGCCATTATTAATGCAGCATGCGATTTTATATGGTGAACACGGTTAGTTATGGATATCATATTCAACCTTTTTTATGATAATCATAAAAGAAAAGGAAATTTACGTTTTGTGATTATCATTAAATCTTTTGGCGCAGATGAGTTGGCACAGCATGTGCGTTTGTAAAGAAAAAGAAAACATTTATTTAGTCTTTATTCGATTTCTATTGATACTATTACATTGAGGCATATTACTACGTATGGCGACAATAGCGATCAAGCATGTGCCCATTGTTTGGTTAACATGTATTTCATTTGATTATACAGGTTATAACTTTTATCGAAAAACAAGCAAAAACAAGTCCACGAAACATTCACTACCGTCCACAAACGTCGACTGAAAATTATATTTTAGACGTCCAATACCGTCTACTGCAGTCGTCATAAGCGTCAAGCAGCGTCCACAAACATTCACTAGAGACCTTACGAACAGACAACGCGTAGGACTACGACGACGTAGCAAATAAATTTTTTGACGTCCTAGTTGTACGGCCGCGTCAAAGCAAAAACGACCGTACGAAATGAAATAGAGGACGTGCCAAATTTCAATTTGTAAACAAACTAAGATGCCGAAGTTTCGTGAAGCGAGAGAAGCGTTGCTGCATGCATATACTGAAAGTTTGATTGATGATGAGGAATTCTGCCTGCTATTTGATTTAAATACTTCCAAGAACCCAGACATTGAGTATTGGAGTTACCCAAAATTTGATTTGAATAAATACGGTGATGATGATGTGATAGCACAGTTTCGTTTTATGAAGAAAGATATTCCTCGACTTCAAAGTGCTCTTAACCTACCTAACGAAATAATTTGTCATTTTTACAATGATATTGCAGTTGATTCTACAGAAGCTTTATGCATTGTTCTTAATAGACTTGCTTATCCATGTCGATATATAGACATGGTACCAATATTTGGAAGATCCATACCACAATTGAGTATGATATTTAATCAGACAATTGATCATATTGATTCTAACCATAGTCATAGGTTGCAAGATATGAATCAAAACTGGTTAAACCCACAGTTTCTTAGAGAATTTGCAGATTCAATTCAGGACAAAGGAGCAGCACTTAACAATGTGTGGGGTTTCTTAGACGGTACTGTAAGGCCCTTGCTGTAGACCCAGCAGAAATCAACGTATTCTATACAATGGCCACAAAAGATTACACGGTTTGAAATACCAATCTGTTACAACCCCTAATGGAATGATAGCTAATTTGTATGGGCCTATCGAAGGAAAAAGGCATGATTGCACGATGTTAGCCATGTCAGGTTTGCTGCAAACACTTCAAAGATATTCCCATGGTCCAAATGGTGAAGTGTTGTGTGTTTTTGGAGAAGGCACTTACTAAGTCCTTATACTGGTGCTCAATTAACACAACAACAAAAAGATTTTAACAAATCAATGAGTCAAGTAAGAGTGACTGTTGAATGGATTTTTGGAGAAGTGATTAATAATTTCAAATTCACAGATTTCAAAAAGTCGTTCAACTGACATTTGACGCATGCCCTCAGCAGCTTCTCTTTCTTCTTCAACCTTCTTAGCTTTTTCAGCTGATTGCTGATTTTGATTCGATTTGCTCTCTTTCTTACGTTCATAAATCTCTTGAAGTAAATCATCAAGCTCGGTATGTTCTGGATTGATACCAGTAGCTCGCTCTTCAAAATTTTTCTTTGTTACATATTGTTGTAAAAGCTTTCTGATTTTATCTCTCAGGGATCTCTGGTCTACCTTAAACCAAATATTAGTGACACAATTTAGTGACTCTGCAATTCTATCTAAGCACTGTCCTCTTTCACGTGAACCATCTTTGTGTTGGTAAAGGTCATGCAAAATAACTTCTCTACATAACATCACTTCGTGATCTTCAGTCCAAATCATTTTTCTAAAGATCAAAAAGTTAAATTGAAAACAGCTGTCGATAAAGTTTGAAAATTTGTGCTTACTGTGTGGCAAAAATTTAGAGATAAATAACAAATCAATATATATATTAAAAAGAGTTATCTAATATGAGAAATAGAAATCCTATTCTCATAGAAATATGACAAATATTTATCAACGAATTCTACTCTTTAGCTGTAGCATCTATCTATTTATGTTCTGTCTAATAAAAAAACAACCAAACAAAAATATACTCACTTCATTGTTTCTTTCCCATGATCTGATCTGAAATATAAAGGTTTGCAGTTATTTTCTCAGCATTTTCAACCTATGCATTGGCAACTTACATTAAGGGGCTGATCACATGAGCCCGGGTAAGCAGGCCAGCCCGTTTAGCGAGGCTGACTTTCTCGAGTGATCATATGAAAATTCCAGCCTGGTTTTTCTCCTCCCTGTGAAAATTCCAGCTCGGCTTTTTTGAGCCTAGTCACGTGACTCATTTTTGCGCGAAATTGAAATTACTGTATTACTGTATAATTAATATGGCGGACGAGAAAGCGAAAGTTGCAGCTATTCCAGTTGTTCTCTTGCAAATTCAAAATCTTGTCCTGATATGGAAAAGAGAACAATTAAGATTTTCTCAATTATGTACCATAGTCTCTTTGTTGATAAATGAAAAAAGAAGAGAAAAAAAAGAAGAGCATTGCAAAAAATACTCTATAGAAAAAAAAGAGAGAGATGGTTTAATCCAGGAAGAACTGCTCAATGGTGGATTAACATGGAATCGAGGGTAACAGTTGACATGACGTGGAGAAAAAACTTTCGTATTTCATACGACGAATTTCATAGCTTGGTTGATGAAATTCGAGTTCATATTTCTCCAAACCTTCTATCCCCTAACTATAGGGCATTATCAGCAGAAAAAAAGTGGCCATCACTCTTTATTATCTGAAAGACACTGGCTCGCAGAATATGACCGCAAATACACTTGGCATTGCACAAAATACCGTTAGTTGTGTTGTATTTGAAGTTTGCAAAGCTATCACTAAATACATGGGGCCTAAGTATCTGCATTTACCTGATAATGAGAATTCAATGAGGGAAAAGGTATCAGAGTTCGAAGCCAAGTATGGAATGGTGCAGGCATTTGGATGTGTTGATGGGACGCATATCCCTATATCCTGTCCTAAAAACAGTTCTATTTTTGTTATAAACACTATTACTCTCTTAATGTGCAAGCAGTGTGTGTTTATAAAGGAACGTTTATGGATGTCGATTGTAGATGGCCTGGAAGCACACATGATGGTAAAGTTTTTGCCAATTCTGCTATTAATAACAAAATGATCAGTGGTGCCTTGCCTCGTGTATACCAGTCTTTACAAAGTGATGATGAAAAAGTGCCAAATTATGTTATTGGTGACCCAGCTTACCCACTGACACCATTTTGTATGAAGGAATATCTCACCTGCACTAGTGACGAAGAAGTCATATTTAACAACATGCTTAGATCTGCAAGGAACCCAATTGAATGCGCTTTTGGTACACTGAAAACTAGGTGGTCAATACTGACAAGAACCATGGATTTAAAACTAGAAAATATACCTACTGTTGTTTATGCCTGTTTCGTACTACACAACTTTTGTGAAAAAGAGAAATCTTATGTTGACTCAGAACAGGTTCAAATTCAGATTGAATTGTCAAAGGCCAACGAAGATTCTTTCAAGAATAAACCTGACCCAATATTGTCATGTAACACAGATGAGGGAGAGGTTGCAAGAAAATGTATAACAAGTCATTTTGCTAAATTCATTTAAACGTTTTTCTTTGTATATTAGCTACAGTATATATATGTGACCTAGAAAAAGCCTTTGATTGTTGTAAAACACAAAAAGAAATTTCAGCTTTCATTTTTAGTTTTCACATTCCGAGATCTGACCGTTCAAATATTACAGTAAACTGATATTGGTCCTAAATTTGAAGACTATTCAAGAAAGGTTGAAAACATATCTAATGAAATATAACTCAATTAGCTTGCACTACAAAAGGAACAAAAGAAATAAAAGAAGTTATGTAGTACTACAGGTAAGTTTATCTATCATTGTAAAATGATAATCTGCTAGTTTTTAAAATGACCTGGTTGAATTTGATCATTTTGCATCAAATTTGTATAAAACCCCTGTGCATGTAGTGGTGGAGAAATATTCTGATAAAACGTGTTTTGGTTAACAGGTAGTTGCATTGAAGGCATTGCAGTATTAGCTTGAAAGACAATTGCTTGTGCCAATTTTTCCATTTACTTGCACATACCATTAGACAATGTCTCAATTGATGCACCCAGTTTGGCTACCGACTTCGCAAAAGTCTTATTAGACTCTTCCATAGCCCTAGCAATGTCCTTACGAAACATTGCATCCTCTTTTGCTTCATCAAGCAACACTTTATCCCGTTGGGCAGCTGATAAACTCTTTTCGAAGTGTTTCCTCTTGTTGTCCACTAGCTTTGGTACAACACACGTACGTTTTAAAGACTTGGTTGATTCCACCGTCTCATTTTTCTTCTGTATAGCAACATTTGTTGGTAGTTCCAAATAAGCAATGTTATCACAAAACTCTACCTCTGAAATTTCATCATTTTCTTCATAATCAGATGCACACAAATTCAATGTTGAGGATATGACTTCTGTGTCTGCGGTTTCCGAAGATACAGTTGACATTTTCTTTTCACTATCAAAAACATTGTTAGTCATAGAAGTATCAACACCAAAATCAAGGGGTTCGACACTGGCTGAGCCTCCCCAAATTTGCTTTAATGCATCAAAATGAGCATAGACAATCTTGCCACTGCCAGATCGTGTTCCACTTACGAGAGCTTTTGAAAAACTTTGTCTGATCTCTTTTATTTTTTCCTGTACTCTTTGCTTTCCCTTTGCGATGAAGGAATTGAAATGTTTTATTTCTTTTCTTATTCTTGTTAATTCCTCTTGTTAATTCCTCATCTTGAGATAGGGTTTTCATTTTAACAGCTCCAAATAATTGGATGTCTTCACATTCATAAATTTCGGCCATGGCTTTACGAATTTCTGCATAAAGAAATGGTTTGTCACCATCAAAATCAAGTCCCTTAAATATCATCGTTATTTTGAAATTAGTAATACACTGCACAAGATTATCAATCATCTCATCTGACCATCTGAATGCTTTCCCTTTCTCAGGAACAGAAATCTCTGCATGCTCTGCTTGCTTCGTTGCCGCCATATTGAATGTTGTTTTTTTGGCGTATGAGCATGCGCAATAGGCAGTCCTCCAGCCCGGTTAACCGGGCTGATTTTCTTGAGCAATCATATGGAAAAAAACAACTGAATTTGCCGAGATCTCGGTTGAGAAAACCAAGATCCCGTTTAGCCGGGCTGGGTCGTTTCTCATATGATAGCAAGTAGTTTTTATAGTGATTTTTAATGAGAGTCGAGATCTCGGTAAACCGAGCCAGCCCGCTTTGCCGGGCTGATTTTTCTCATACGATAACCCCCTAAGGTATACATTAACACTTATACTTGAAATCTTTGCTTTAAAAATGAAATATTAATAGCAAAATTCTTACGTCGTGCTCACAACGTGACTTTCCATGTTTCTATCACCGCGCGTAATGTTACACAACGTTCAAATCAGGGAATCACCACTATATGCATGCGCACTAGTAAATTTTAGGCGAGATACGTCGTCGTCTTCCGTTGCGTCGTCCTTTCGTAAGGTCCCTAGTAGTAGAGCGTCGACGAGCGTCTTTAGAACTTACACTAATGTTTTTGCCAAAACTTATAAAAACGTTTGCTACCTTTATGTTTACATCACTCAAGGATTTTCAACGAGCAACAATATATTTGCTGGATCGTAAATAAAACAGTTACGCTAGTGAAATAAAGCCGTTGCTAGGGAAAATGGGCACCGTTGCTATGCAAATTTTTACATTTCCTTGTAAATTTGAACCTAACTACTGAAACAACGAAAGTTTTTGAAGTTAAAACTGGTAAAAAGTTAAACTTTCCACTTGGAAATCACATCTGGAGGTACCACAAACCTGAGAAAGTTATTACGAACAAGAAATTCCATTTTACGCCATGTTCTGTTGCCGAGGTAAAACAATTACTTGGCAAACTTAAACGAAAAAAGTCAGTTGGCTTAGACGACATACCTGGTTGGTTACTGAAAGATTGTAAAAACGTGTTAGCAGACCATTTGATACACCTTATAAACACATCACTATCATCATCAACTTTCCCATCTGACTGGAAACGTACAAAAGTCACCCCAATTATTAGAACTGGATCTTCATCGGACAATACCAACTATCGACCTATATCTGTCATACCAGCCATTTCGAAGATCATAGAGGGAATAGTACACAAACAGTTGTGCTCGTACATTGAATCTAACCACCTACTCAACAAAAATCAATTTGGTTTCAGGTCAAACCGCTCTACCGAACTCGCTGCTACCTATTTTACAGACTCTATTCGGGGAAAAGTTGATGAGAAAAAGGTAGTTGGTGCAGTATTTTTAGATCCGACTAAAGCTTTTGACATGTTGAGCCACTCAAAGTTACTTTCTAATAATAATAATACTAAAAATATATAGTTAAGTAAACAACAAAGGTCTAAAATGCTCCTTTTTCATAGATTTCTCCCTCTTCCTGTTCGATTTCCTTATCTTATCTGAAATGGACATTTCTTATTGTTTTTAATTTTTTTCTCCGTTGGATGCATTTTTCTGTAGATTTACGCTTTGTGTGCAGGAGACTCTTCTTATTGCCGTAATGCAACCTTTCAAGAAAACATTGTCCAGTTTCAATTTTCATGCGTTCAAAGATTGTAGGCCATCATTGAACTGGATGATTGCACTATAAACACCTAACTGATGATGGCTTTCTGTGTTAGCTTGCCATGTTTACCTATCAATGGCCTTTTTGTTCCTTTATGCTCCCTCACTAAGTTGCGATGACGGGCACCCATTCACTTATTTGACCAATACATGTAACACTTTTAATGCATCGAATAGACAAGTTGCCCTTCACAACGTACACATTCTTTGTCCGGCATTCTCGTATGTGCTACTAAATACTTACCAAATACCATCACGCTTGATTATTACAGGTGGTGAGGACATATTATCTACTAAACAAAGGAGAATTCAGAGACGTAATAAAATTGAGATATGCAAAAGAACTTAGAGGACTCCCGTTCATTGTTCTCTGATGTGTATCAGAGGAAGTCGTAGGTTACATCGAAGTCAACTAATAGACAAATTTGAAATAGCTTTTGATTTGGCAAGGTGCAAGGTGCTGATGGAGCCAGTGTAAACTTTGGCAAAAAATCTGGTGTTTTGCGCTGATTGGAAGAAGATGTCGCCCATGGCTAGTAAAAATACATTGTGTCAACCATCGCACAGAGTTTGCAGTTAAAGATGCTTTTGAGAACTCTCGGTTTCAAGAAGTAGACACGTTTTACATAGGATTGATTTATGTACTTAAAAACTCATGTGCATACTTCTTTGTTTGTTTTGCTTCTTAGCAAATTTATTTCGACAAAAAAGAAAATGCAGGATTATGAAAAGCGTGCAGTACTTTTGTTTTCATGGGAACCATGTAAAATTGTGACGGTATTCTTTAATATGATTGGTCGAATAAAACTTGGAATGTTAAGGAGCGTTAACCAGTAAATTAATTTATAAAAATGAAAACTTGTTTATCAAGGATTTTCAGAATGCATTTTCCCACTTCCAATGTATCATCCTTGGAATTTTATGGCAGTCGCTGCGGATGTAAACTCGGCCCAGAAAAAAAGAAATGTCTTGCATGGTTTAACCCTTTCTTATCCGACGGGACTTAGAAGTCCCCGCTCCCTGAAGGAGAGCTCTTTCCCCCACTGCACCCAGCTGCACCCGACAACGCCAATAGTACCGTTCCAGCTGCACCTGACACTGCCAATAGTAATAGCAATGATAATGAAAGCGATAATGTTGGTTATAGTGGTCGTCCCATCATCACTCTCTCAGACAGCTATAACTGGAAAAAAAACATGACAGTGTATGAACAGTCTTCATTTTCATCCCACGAAGGACCAGTGACTCAAGAACTAGGAGATTGCGATTCACCTTGTGATTTTTTCTTAGCCTTCTTTGATGAAGATATCAGAAATAACATCTTGTTTCAAAGCAACCTATATGTTAATCAGAAGCAGAAGGGAAGGTCTGTTTTACCCATTACAGAAAAGGAACTTTTTGGATTCCTGGGAATTAATCTATTGACGGGTTATCACAGATTGCCATCATGGCTGGATTATTGGAAAAATGAACCAGATCTTGGAGTATTGTTTGTCTCAAATGTCATGTCACTGCACGAAAAATAAGATAATCGGCCATAGGATTATGTATGATTATATTGTATAATCGTTATGTTTCTGACATAATCTTAATAATGATTATTTGATATAATCGTAATTCGATTACGCCCAAATGTTAAATAATCTGGCATCGGACTATGGACTAGAAAAACATTATAATCATCTGTTTAATATTTAAGATTACATGGAGTAATTGCAGCCGATTAGTCCAGTTCAAAATGAATTAAACCGCTCGATTACGTGTTGAGTATCTAATATAATCCAAACGATTTCCGTAACATTATTTTGTGAACCGGTTTAGAGTTGTACAGGTTGCTTAGGAACTTAAATTTGGAAAACTGTTGTGATGACGGACAAACTATGGATGTTTGAAATATATCTGTGTGCAAAAGGCAGTCACAATATTGGATATTCTTTGTTTGTGAAAACGGGTTAAAACGTTTAGCCAAGAAATCACAAGTAATTTCACGTACTTTTGTTTTATTCTTTAGTTCTTCACAGAACAAATATATATATACATAAAAGGATAAATATTTGAACGTGTATATACAATAAAAACGCAAGAATATGGTACAATCTAACAATTGAATAGTTTTTCTCGTTAGCAATAAAATGTTATGGGCATACTATCATACATATTCACAAACACCTTCAGATTGTCAGAAGTTGTAGTTCTATTAACATTTTTAACTTAAATTTGGAGAAAGAAGAATTGAAGAAAGAGAACTTAAAAGCAAAAATTGAAGTCAGCTTGTTCAATATTTGTAACAAAGTATGCCTCTGAATTAAAGTTAAAAAAAACTCAACAATTGAAAGAATGTCATATTGTATCCCTTAAAACATCTCCACCAACTGCAAATACAGGAACATTCAATGGAGCTGGCCTGCATGATGGCAATCCCACAATTGGTTGTGCAGTTTGGTGTCGGCTCTTTTTATTTTGACTTCCTTTATGTTCATCATCGAGTAGTTTAAATACAGAATTTAAACGTTCTGATCGCCATGGTAGTGGTCTTATAACCAATGTTACTATCAAAACCACGAATTTGATTTCGAACGAAATCACAGACATCTTTTTATTATCATCTTTAAATGGACTATAATAAATTTCATAATTAAATATATATATACTGCATGAACTCTGAATAAGAAAGAATTACAAAGAAACATTCAATATCACATTTTTCACAGAACTGGACAAAAAAAACCAACACAAATATGCATACCTCGACAGATCAAAGTTCCAAGATAAACCACTTTTTTCGCCTTCCCTGTAAGCAGTGTTAAGCAAATTCTATGAGATACGATTACAAAATGAGCAACACTTGAAAATTACATATATGGATTAGTCAACTGCTATTTTCCCCAATTAATCTAGCATTTACCTGCTTCCCAAACTAACAGACAAACAAATTAATATCACTAAATAAGATAATCAATTAATTTACCCTAGTGTGTAAAGAGACATTAACTTTTGTTCTTTTTTTCTTCTCCATATCATGAAACTTTTGAAACAGCAATTTCTGGTTTTCCAAAATTTCATCATACTTCCTGTGCAATACATCCACATCTTTCTTTGTGAGTGCAGGTGAAACTTTAAAGAAGGTTATAGAAAGTTTAAGAATTATTACAATTTGATATAGGGCAAGGACAAAACCATTACATTGGCCTTTTACCTTCTTCACTAACTTCAGGAGGCTGGCAGGTATCTTCTTCACTTCCACTGTCATGAAAAAAAAGTCGATTTTCAAGATTGGCTGGCAGAGAACAACTACTACCAGCTTGAGGTTGAGGTTGAGGTGTTGGTACCACGCTTGGAGGAGTAACAGTAGTAGGGGACAACCTACTAACACCTCTAACTCCAGATGATGTTCATGTGTTATGTCGGTCATCAATAAATCCATCTTCTTCATCGTCGCCAAGAAAATTTGCCACGTTTTTAAATCGGCCACTGTCCATATTACGAAGAGAACGTTGCAAGTCTTCAACCCTCAGTTAAACTGAACTTTTTTACCATGCTTTAATTCTTTAACCATGCTTTTAGTTCAGAAAACGCGCCATTTTTGCAATTATTTTCACATGCATGGGGGCTATATAAGAGAATATGAGTGTTCTTACTTCCTCCTGGCTTTACACTGATTATCAATGCTTGATAATTAAAGTGTTTATAATAGATAAATTGTACCTTATTATTTAATACAATTTTTAATAGCTTATCAGAAGAAAACTCTAATGAAAGGGTTTTATATTATATTTTTTGTAACCCCTGGTTTATGCTATAAACGCTCCCCCGTTAAGATCTTTATGATTAGCAAGCAAGATGGCGGCACGCAAAGGATCCATGCGAGTTATCTTTCGTTTGGTAGAACTTAACCTTTCTCTCTGGTAAGCCTAAATAACCTGAAAAAAATCTAACAACTTAGCTACCTCCATACTTCTGACTGTAAATTTTGTATGTAATCCAAGATATTCCCGTTGTACAGCGTCAGAAGCTTAAAATTAAAATCATTCTCTCTTCTCTCTCTCTCATCATCAACATCACCCATGCTGATTATATATGTTTGTTGATGATGATAGGCCTGTCCGTGTGGAAATATATACTACATCACTCGTCGCCAATTAAAAACACTTGTGTATCAAAATGTTTATGTTTTAAGCTTTGGTCCTTTCCACATATCGTCATGAGGCACACCATTAATTAAGCTATATTTGGGGACACACTCGAGACAAATATTTGTGAGAGTGAAAAAATGATCAATTCTTCTGATAAATCAATCTGAATAATCAGAGTAGATTCGAGTTCTATCTATAAGTTATCAAGAATTAAAAACAAAATTAAAAAATTAAAAACAGTTAGTAACCAACTTGTTTGAAGTGGTTTTCACTTCACCACAGTGGTTTTTTGCTTAAAAAAAACTTTCTATTTTTTTTTATTGCTGTAACATCATTTTCACACATTATTGTAGTATCATGGGTGGTTTCTACTTATTGGCAGTTGATTCTCTCAGCATGTGAATATACTGGCTTTTGGTTTCACCTTTTCATACCAAACATTTTAAATTTTTAGATGATGATAGAAATTATGCTGCCCATTTTCCAGGTTTTATAGAGACAGCAAACAAACCCCTAAGTAGATAGCCAACAGTCATATGAGGTGTTCAATCGAAACATATAATTGGATTGTATTAGTAAAAAATGGCAACAATAGATATAGAAATAACTAGTAACCCGCGTAAAATATTTTTACGATTTTTAATTCTGAAAATGACGTCTCAAAAATGGTGTCGAAAAATTAATTTAATAAATGACACACAGAAAGTGAATTATTGTTGCAGTCATAACGCGGACCATAACAATACCAGTTATTTTCTTAGAGGTTTTAGAGTTGTTTTACAAATAACTTCGAGTCTAATTTAGGAGGCAATGCGATGGTTCCCCTGATTTTAAAGACCCACTGAAACAGACAAAACCTAGATAAAACATTTTTCCAAGTTTACAATCAACACTGGAGCGCAGAGCAAAAAAAAATCGTTTTACTCGGAAGAATAAAAAATACGCGCTGTGCATCCGTTATTTGCACTCTCTAAAATGAATTGCATCTTGTGTAAAATATCCTACGTGTTTTGATTTTAAAATAATAGCATCTCAGAAAATGGCTATAAAAAATTTAAATCACGAAACGATGTTGAGAAAGTACATCCACCGAGATGCCGGCGATCAAACATCACAGCCCTGCGCGGACCATCAAAAATGCAATTCTCCAAAAGTGAAATATTGTCATCAAAATACTAACAGAGAGATGCATTTCGATGAAACCTCCTACAGGGTCATACAAAAAGTGCAATTTGGCTCACTTACATCAGATTTCCCAAGTAGAATTCCCTTAGATAATACCTTGAATGCGCAAGGAAAAAAGTTTTCAAAGTATGGCTTTTAGGCAAATTTTCCCATTTCTACGGTACATGGACTGCTTACCAAAATGCAAAGTTGTCATTCTTAGTTGGAGTTAAGTAGACATTTTTCCCCTTTCCCCGGGAAGGCTTTGCTTTCCTTCGAGGCTTGTTTTTGGGAAACCGATACCTTCATGCTATTAATGTAAGTTGTCGATGGGAATATATTGTTTGTTGACCTTTTTGACAAATCTCTCATATTCTAGATAGAAGTAGGCTTCTAAACTTTTCAAAACACACTAAAATTATTTGTTGACTGACCATCAATGTGCTCAACAGCTGTGTTGTGTGCTAGGAATATGCATACGATCCATACATATTTCTTATCCATTCCTTTTGCTACTACGCTTCAGCCATTTTTATTTAGCCTTTTGTGTTTTTTGAACCACTGGCACAAGAAAGAGTTTATTTCCGCACAACAAACCGAACTAGTCAACACAACATCATTTGCAATGAGACCACTTTTACACCCACAAAATTTTGTTAGTTGGTCCTTAGAGATTTTGAATTCTTATTGCTAGTTGGAAATGTAGCGTATTAGGCTTTATTTACCAGTTAGGAACAACTTCTAATTAAGCTATGAAGCTTAATTTGGAGTTTCGGCTAATTTGGCTATCAATGCAAGTCTAATTAAGCTGTTAGTAGCTTAATTAAGCGTATATATTCGCTTTTTCGATATTTTTACACTTTAAACAACCAATTCGAATCATGATAAATTCATGTTATGATGGATAGTTTCATTTTGGATCATCTGACCACGTTTGTAAAAAAATCTAACGGGGAAAAATGAGAATTTTCTTGAAAATGTTAAGCAGCTAACTAAGCGTATTTTTATCTACTTTGACTATTGCAATGAACGCACAACCCAATATGTTAGCAGTTTTCCATGTTCGCCTAATTTGGCAAATCAACTACTTGGAGACATACCGTTTAATTTGGCGGTGAATATGTCTATGCTGTTTTTAGACTTTCGGCTACGTAGAATTTTTCAATTTTTTTGCCAAAACATTCTTAACCATTATGTAAACACTTCACAATCAAAAAGAGCGTGCTACCAGAAATTTTTCTATGTGTTTTTCATCTTTTAATTTTTTTTTGCGCCTATTTAGGCCCTTTATGGCTTAATTAGACTGCTGGCTTCTCCTAACTAAGCGTCATCCTCTAAATTAAGCTTCATAGCTTAATTAGAAGTTGTTCCTAACTGTTTACCCTCTGTAGAAACAAATTGACTTTTATTATTTCTAATGTAATCCACTCACAAATTGAACTGCTTTACAACAAAAACTGTAAAAAACAATTTCCTACCTGTAATGGCGGAAAATTATTGTCTGATTTGCTATTCAATATATATACGGGGAGAGCGGGGCGATTAATCTGTAATAACCCTGATTTTTGTACACTCTGATGTAAGCAAAGATTTCTATTGTTTAAAAAAGTTGTACGATATTTGTGAAACAATCGATTTCACTATCAAAACATTCGAAAAGTCCATTCGAATTATTTGATTGGCTTAAAAATATCGCACAATTTTTGTAAACCAATCAAATAATTTGAATGGACTTTTCGAATGTTTTAATAAATTTATTTTCAATTTGTTTAATATTTCTTGAGTTGTTGATTTCAATATTTGAATGTCTATTTCTTTGAATTCCTGCTTTCAATCATCAACCTTTTTACCATTATAATTCACTACGTTCGGGCTATTTTGAAATTTTTTCAATGAACCTCGGGGCTATTAATCCCAAATCGCCCTCGAAACCATGTTATTACTAGTACTAATAATTTGTCTGTTGGTTTTACTATTTCAGGTGTATATATAAGGCATTATCAAGAGTAATTGATATCAATTTATGAATTGAGACAAATCACTATAGTCGTGGAATATCTGGTACACTTGAAACAATGGAACTGCTGAACCAAGACAGGAGTAACAAATGTGACGTGTTAGGCATTTCCAGCATATGTGGTCAGGAAACATTGATTCAAATCGGTTACCGTTCATTTGAAAGGAACATGTGACCAATTCAAGAATGTTTTATGTATACAATTTGAGTTTTGTTGATTGACATTTAAATTTGCCACATAAAACTGGATGTTGTTCATTATATCTGGGTTAAGTTACCTGAACATTTTGGCAAAGCTTAATAGAAGTCTGTTATGTATTTCTTGTTGGTTTTACTTCCTAGTGTTTCTTTATGCATTCGTAAAAGCTATTTTTTATAATAGATCATTTTTATTCATGCTCTTTTTGCGACTATGAATGTCGGAATTTTTTTGAATCTGTACTTATGCATAAAAGAACTGGAAATGATTGATTCATAAAGCATTTTGTTTTCCTTCTCTTTTCTATCTCCATCCCACATTCACAAAATCAAATCTTTAAATACACGTTATCAGACTATCAAACCCGACCTTGTTTTGATTTTTTATATTGTGACATAACCGTCATCGTGTCTAATTACGGACAGCCTTTGTAATTATGGACATCAAAATGTAAACAAACATTCTTGTCACGAAAATAGACATGCGTTCTTACCAAGTTCACCACGTATAAATAACTGAATAAAATGTTTTATGAAACAGAGCAATCCAATAGAGAGCAATTAGCAGCAACACTTGAAGAATAATGGACCGTGAAAATCATAATGGCCTATATTTCAATACTCAGTAAAAAGTGTCCTCTCCCACTGTGATTGACGTACAAAAACTTTATTTATTTGACTTGTTTTATGATAATTAGCTTGATCTAAAATCAACCTGTCGATAGTTCATGACGGAGGTGGCCATTATTATTTTTTATCCGTAAATATGGCTACCATTGTACACACGGAGCTCATAAAAATACGCGTGATTCTCAAGAGGGTGCAGTCTATTTTAAATCTTTAAAGTGTAGAAAAATAAATTCTAAATGGCATATTGGTAATTTTCTCTAGCGTTCAAATTAATTTAATTATCTCTCTCTGAAGTTTGTTTTATTACAGTTTAGTTGACAGTACGGGATGTTCCGTGTTTTTAATTTACAGACGGTTGGAATTATGTTTTGATCGATGTCCGTAATTACGAAGGCTGTCCGTAATTAGACACGAAGACGGTACTTGATATTAAGTTTTTCATAACTGAAAATTGATATGAGCCAATTTTTGATAATTTTCATCAAATTACCACATCAAAACGAGGCAAGGGAGCACAGTTTGGTATTTGGACATTTGAAGTAATAAGGTCTTTGAATCGCAATATAACTAAATTGCACATTACATTGATAGGATACATTTCAAGAAAACTAACAAAAATTACATATATTCTTTCAGTGGTGCAATTTTCTTTTTCGCAGTGGTCTCCGTCCGGGATGTTTTAGGGTCAGGATTAAGGGTTAGGATTACGGTTATTTTTTATCTCCATGATGAAGAGCGAACAGTAAAAAATATGGCAGATACATTTAGCGGGGTGGTGCGAAAAGGAAATAGCGCCCTTTCAGTTATGGATGCGAATTCATATATTCAACTCGCTTGTCGGAATTTGTTGAATGAATATCCGGTTTTTACGCATTCCATATTTTCGCTGGCGAACGGGTGATTCCATGCATACACTCCGCAAACCTTATATATTGATACGCACATTTAAAAAAACAGGTTTTTTTAATGTTACGAAAAAAGAAACTAATTTAATTTTTCTCTACGCTGGAGTGCATGATTTACGAAATCTGAAAGAAAAAACATTCAACAACTACATTGTTTTCAAGATATAATGATGTTCAATGTTATGCATCGTAGCAAGTTCACTGTTTTTCATAATAAAACATTTAGAGTTTTTTTGGAATGGACAATTTGTTGGTCGCACTATGGGAAAAACGGAAATTTTTGAAAATTGCATCACATGCCTTACAAGAAGTTGTGTAAGGAAAACTAAACATGCTAAAATTTCGTTGAAACTGATAAACACAAAATATTTGGGTCCAACAAACTTTAAAATTAAGTGACAGAAAAAATGTGTGTTGTATAATTTTCAATATTCAGGGGGCTGGGCAATAGATATGTTGTGGTTAAAGTTAATTTGTTATCCTCAGTTTTGTGAAGATTTATTTTTCCCGTGACATCTTAACAATTTTTCTGGATTTTTTTTATGGAGTTTAGAATTATGGTTTCATTTAATCTATATTTCAGGACTAAAATTTTAAAAAGACGCATTTGTGTGAATTGCAAGCAAAGATTTGATTATCATTATCTAAGGCGTCACCAAGAGCAATGTTTAAACAAGTGGTTCACAAACACTTCAGTGGATTTGTCATTTCGCGATAGTGATGATGAGTTTGACGTATGTAAAAGTACCCTAGGTGAAGAGGAATTCATGGACAGAAATGTGGAAGAAAGTAGTACATATGAATTTAATGAAGAAATTGATGATGGTGAACAAACTACTCTGCTTGAAGAACTCATTGAGGATGATCTGTTAGAAAATCTATTAACAGATTTCGAGGTTGAAGTGAATCCTCCTCATACAGAAATACTCAGAAACTTCACTCCATCCGCTGTACTCATTACATGGTTATGTCTGTTTTTAGCCTTGTGGCAGTACACCTTTTCTATAACCGATAGTGCTTTGGAGTATCTCATCAAATTTTTAAAGGCTTTTTTCAATGTGCTTGCAAGTAGATTTGGTGTTGGTGGGATGAGTCACTTAGCTGCAATTATGCCTGCATCTCTATACTCATTTCAGAAAGAAATAAGCTATAACTCACTGCAATATACCAAGTATGTTGTTTGTATAAGTTGTTACAAACTCTACAAATTTGAACAGTGTGTGGAAAACATACAGGGTGTTCCATGTTCTAAACATTGCTCAAATGTGTTGTATCCAGATCATCTTCAAGTACATCGTCGCAAGAAATGTGGACAAATTCTTATGATGAAGTATCATACAGCATCTGGTAAAACTGTTTTATATCCCTTAAAGACATATTGCTATTTAACCATCAAAAATAGTCTTGAGCTATTGATCTCAAAGAAAGGGTTTACGGAGCAATGTGAGTTGTGGCGCAAGCGAAAAGTGGAGGAAGGAATACTGGGCGATATATATGATGGTAGAGTATGGAAAGGAACGTTTTAGAAGAGAAAATCTGCTACTGATTGGTATAATTCCAAATATAAAGACAGAGCCTAAAGCTGGATTTCCACTTTGCTGGATCAGACCGGACTAGAATGGATTGGAACAAGATCCATTCCGTTCCAGGTGAAAAATGGATTTCCACTCACATTTCTTTCCATGCCATCTCTTTTTTATTAAGATCTCTAAAAGATCTCAAACTAATATTCCATTAAACTGGATACCTCTGAATTATGTCCAAAAGTCGCTCTTTCACATCCAAATATGCTGCATGAACTTCATCATCTTCCTCTTGTTGATGTTGATTAGCGGTTTTGTAAATCGATTCCAGCTGTGAATTATCTTCTTCGTTTAAAATCCTGTTTAAAATATCTTCTTGATTACCCATAAGTTGCTGATTGTCCATAACTAATTCACCACGTGAAGTTTTGGCGCTGTAGTGTCTTCCCTTATTAATCTAAAGTCACATGATCAACACTCGTTTTCATTGGCTTAAAACAGATCCAAACAAATCGATCCAGGATGATCCAGAGAAAAGTTGAATGTTTCTCAACTTTTTATTGATCCGTTTTGGACCGCTTACGACTGACTTGGATCACGAAATGTACAACTATTACGCACGCGTGGATTAGAATTCTGATCCATTCCGTTCCAATCCGGTCTGAACCACCTAAAAGGATCTAAAAGGATCCCATACATTTTTTTGATCAGTTTTTCGAGCTCTGCAACATGGGCACACTTATTATTGGTAAATCCTTAATTTTATTTTTCGTGAACCCAACGCATACTGAAGGTGGACATGGGCGCGAGCCGATTAATAGCCGATTCTCTGTTTGTTTGTTTGTGCGTTTGTTTGTAAGTCACGCAAAATGGTAGATTGAGTTGTGAGAGAAATTATTTCTTTTTTTGTGTGCGACGTGAGTTTGAAACAAATACATTGCAACCCCAATCGAACGTGACTTTTTTTGGCTGATGAACTACTAGGAATAACGTTTTGTTTTTATTATTATTGTCAGTTTTATGTTCCACGTTGACTTGGCTTTGAAAACAGTACATCAACTAAGAAACTAACTGATTAAACATTTTGGACAAAAAGCAGCTATGGCAGAACGTGGTAGCATGTTCGGTTTGCCAGTGTATCCTAAAGTATCCTTGCCTGACTGTCTGAGACGGGTGAACTTTTTTTTCGAGCAATCAAAATGTTTAAAAACCGATAGGTAAAAAAAGAGCATCATAAAACAAAATATTTTTTTTTTGCTTTTGTCATCATAGTTGTCTTAGTTTGTTTTAATCGATTTCTTTTAATCTATTTTAATCTGATCGAACGTTTTTTTATTCACTTTATTCATTTAGCACGTGCCTTTTTTTCTCTCCTCCCGTGTGATCTTTTTAAGAAGAGAAACCATTTCCCCGTTACGTTTGATAGCACCCATGTTAGAGCGCGTAACTTTTTTAAAACAAAAGTTAATAAAAAGTCAAAGTTTTTATACGTTTTGAGTGTATTGTTACACTGCTAAAAGATTGGTTTTACCAGAGGTTGTGACTTTGAATCTGCTTCTGGTTGAACACAAGTTGTACGAGCCGTTTGTAAGGAAATTTGACGTTTATTGATACAGTGATACAGAGCAGGTGGACATGGGCGGCGAGCGACGCCGCCTTGGCGGCTAGTCTACTATTATTAATGTAATGCTTCTACTGGTAGTATTATTATATGTTGCTTTATTCTGCTCAAATTTGCATTCAGCTGCTTTAAAATTTATTTTGTTAGTTTTATATCAGACCTCTCAAGTCACCCGCATTGAGCGGGTGTCACCCGCATTAAGAAATTTACTCCCACCTATTTTGAGAAAGGAAAAGTCACCCGCATTTCATATTGTTTTGTACTTAATAGTGCATCCCTCATTTAACTATTCATCGTGTCCTTTCGCCATTTTATTTTCGAATGAACAGCAGCCGCTACACTTTGAATAGTTTCGATCTTAGCCTACCGCGAATCATGCGTGTCAGGCTGGGTATAGGCTAGCAATAAGGTAGGCTTTCCTTTAGACTATGTTCACACGTATCGGATAGCTTTTGTTCCGGCATCGGAACGAAATCATTTCACTTTTTGCAGCGGAACGGAATCATTTCAATTTTAATAACGGATAGCTTCGGAACAATGTGAACGAAACGTCTATCCGGTATGGAAATTGTTCCGAAATGATATCTATCCGATACATGTGAACATGGTCTTAAGCAGGATTTAACTCACTATGGTATAAAAAGAGCTTTTTAATTGTGGATCTAACTAGTTACCACCATTATATGTGACGTTTTTTATTCACCCTGCAGTTATGTAATTGTGCATTTATGGGCTTTTAATCGAACCGAGCTTTGCGCTGGAATGGCAGCAAAAATGCTGAGTTCGCAGTGTAGCGTACGGAAAGGAGAGCATCACGACGCTCAAGCAACTTTAAATACTGGTAATTTAAACTAGAAAATAAATAGCCTATTTGATTGTCAATAGAACTCCAATTAGCGCTATCTTGAAAAATTCACTTTCGAAAATTTCTGTACCTCCCGCTTTGGAATTTTTAAACTTGAGAGGTCTGTTATATGGAATTGAGAGCAACCCAGGACCACATTTTTCTAAAGTAGTTCAAGGACCTTTTCACCAAGGTGATCCAAAATTGGGTGAAACAGCAGGTTTTCAATGTACCGGAAATGCTTACATTGCAATATGCTTCAGTGCTATCAAGCAAGTATCATTATGGAAATCTTGGGATTTAGACTATGTTTTGTATCAAGGTGATTCACTTTTTAAATTGTTGCAAGCCACAGGACCCCTAGCAGTTGATCAAATTCCTCGTAATATATTCATTGAAACCCAGTCAGTTCAAGTTAATTTTCTAAGTATGGTAAATCGTCTGTTTTTAGAAGAAATTGACCTTTTTCAAACTCATAAAAATCTCTCAGCCCATGATATGGGTAACGGTGCTATTTTTACTTGTGCAGGTTACAGTTTCGCACTTATCTGGGATTTGCGAAAACATTCAATATATTTATTTGATTCGCACAGCAAAGTAGTTGTTAATTCTGACTGTTCATCTGCTCCAAATGGCACTTCAACATTGCTTGAATTTATTTCTTTAAGTGAATTAAATACATTTATAAAAGATATGCTTGGACCTATTGTAACTTATGAAACACAGTATGACATCCAATATATTGTCATTCATGCGACACAAGATACTATTACTACAATTAAAGCAACTATACGCAAAAATAGAAAAAGAAAAAATACTTCAATTCAACGCCAGAATATTCGTGGAACAGAAAACCATAGTATCACAAAGCAAAAACGTAGGGAGAATTATTCTGAGAAAGTTGGAAGTCCTCAGCATGTTAAACATCTTCAGCGAGTAAGAAGCAATAAAAAACGATCCATAAGTTTTAGTGTTTCCTCACCAAATTTTAGAATCTCTAAATTTGCTGAACTTATTAAACTAGGCCCAACTTGTGTTTGTATTATCTGTAACCGATCCTTATATGCAAGGTCTGTGCTACAATTTAAGAAAGAAAAATATAAACACATTGAGTTTATGACATATGGAGTCCCTAACAAAAATACTGAGATATGCTAAACCTGTCATAAGTCTTTAAAAAAAGGTCAGCTGCCTGCCCAAGCTGTTTCGAATAAACTGGAAGTTCCTTTTATGCCTGACAATTTTAAAAATCTCAACAGGCTCAAACGTGTTCTTATATCTCGCAGGATTTTATTTAAAAAGATTACAATTATGCCGAAAGACCAATTTCCGAAATTGAAAGGTTGTATTTGCAATGTACCCATTGATACTTCTGATGTGAATAATGTACTTCCACGTGGAGCTGACAGTAATGGTTTACTTATTATAAAACTGAAAAGAAAGTTAGCTTTCCGTGGACATGTTTACTTTGAGTCTGTCTCTCCAGAATCTATTTATTCAGCTCTTCAATACCTTAAGGAACACAATCCATTGTATCATGACATAGAAATTTATCATGATAACATTCCAAATAATTTGCTAGATTTGTCTGAGATTTCCACTGAAGATTTGTGTGAAGAACAAATTAACCAAGATAACCTTGAAGAAGATGAAAATCCGCTGGATTTCTTCAGATTAAACACACAAGAAACAATGTTGTATAATAGTTTTCCGTCAATTGAAGAAATTAATATTGCCCCAGGGGAAGGTCAGCAACCTAGTTCTCTGTTGACAGATAAGCATTGTGAGGAATTAGCCTTTCCATATTTATTTCCTGAAGGAAAATTTGGCTACAATGTAGATCGTGAAGTAAAATTGTCACCTAGAAAATATTTTAATCAGAGGTTTTTAAATTACACACAGTGTTTCGCATCAGATTCAGACTACATATTTTTTGCATTATCAGTATTGCAGCAGAAACATCTCACAAGCCAAATCAATATTGCCATGAAAAAGGTTTCTTCGAATCAGTTGACAGCTGGTATGTTATCCAACAATTTTTCTGAAACAGTGAAGTTGATGGTGTCAAAAGATGATGGCTATCAGTTTATGAGTACTATCAAAGGAACTCCAGCCTATTGGAAGAAATTTCTTTTTGAAATTTTAGCTATGGTGAAACAACTTGGTTTACCAACTTTTTTCATGACATTAAGTTGTGCGGATTTACGTTGGAATGAACTTATCTCAATTATAGCTGAGTTGAAATGTGAAAATTTAAGTGATGATAACATAAATGATATGGATTACTTTGAACGATCTAGATATTTAAATTTTAATCCTGTATTGCTTGCTAGGCATTTCTAGTACAGAGTAGAAACTTTCTTTCAAACTACATTAGTTAATGGCTCCCTTGGTAAAGTTCATTATCATGCAATCAGAGTAGAATTTCAAGTACGGGGTAGTCCACACATTCATTCCTTTTTATGGGTTGTTGATGCACCTAGTCTAACTGAGGAAACTGTTGATGAATATATTGCCTTCGTTGATGCTACAGTTAAAGCAACTGTGCCAGATTCTGCTATTGATAAAGAGATGTTTAACTTAGTTACTACGTATCAAATACATTCACATTCCAAGTCATGTAGAAAATATAAGAATCACATATGCCGGTATCATTTTGGAAATTTTTCACAGATCGCACAATTATTGCTAAGCCTCTACCAAAAGAACTGCTTGAAGAGCATAAGCACACCATATTACTAAAACGTGAGAAAGTTCTTTCTACTGTTAAGGAGTATATAGACATACATTTGAATCCAAAGAAAAAAAATATTTTTGATCCCTCAAAAGAAAATTTTGAAAGTACTCCATCCATTGAAGAAATTTTGCAATATTTGCAAATATCCCAAGAAGATTATTACAATGCATTAAGCATTTCATGTGATTCAGATTTCCAAATACATTTGAAGCGACCCCCCAACTCATGTTTTGTCAATAATTACTTTGATGAAGGATTGTTAGCTTGGAAAGCAAACATTAATATACAGCCAGTTTTCAATCATTATAAGGCTGTAACATACATGTGTTCATATTTTTCTAACGCAGAAGACGAAACTTCTCAGGCAATGAAACAAGCTGCCAAGGATGCTGTTAGCGGTAATAAAAGCCATTTTGAACAAATGAAAGCGATAGCTAGAGCTTATGCCACAATACGAGAATGCTCAGTTCAAGAAGCTGTGTATTTACTTATGCCTGAGTTATGGCTCAGGAAAACATTTCCAGGTGTAATCTTTGCTAATAATAATTTACCTGAAAAACGTTATAGAATATGCCGAAGCAAAGAAGAAATTGATGAGTTACGTGGTACAGTGAGAATGATACGTTGCGACAATGGCACAAATTTTGTTGGTGCAAAGCACGAGTTACAAAGAGCCCTGAAGGAAATGGATATGGCAAAAATCTCCAGTCACCTGTTGCGTTCAGGAACCGATTTCATCACAAATTGGATTCACAATCCACCCTACGCAAGCAACTTTGGAGGAGCTTGGGAACAACTAATCAGATCAGCCAGAGCGATACTGGACAGCCTAATGATGTCTCATGGTCATTCCTTAAATGATGAGTCCTTTCATACATTCTTGGTCGAGATAGAGGCAATCATGAATTCAAGACCACTCACCACTGATGGATTAAACGATCCAGAAGATGTCAACCTTCTGTCATCAATCAACCTGCTGACAATGAAATCGAATGTTGTATTACCACCACCTGGGTCCTTTCAGAGAGAGGACCTCTACTGTCGAAAAAGATGGAGACAAGTCCAACATCTGAGCAATGAATTTTGGTCAAAATGGCGAAAGGAATACCTTGCTCACCTCTAAAGTAGAACGAAATGGCAAGGTTCAAAACGAAACATGAATGAAGGCGATGTTGTGTTGTTGAAAGATGAACATTGTCATCGAAATGATTGGAAAATGAGTGTTGTTGTGAAAACCCATGAAAGTGATGATAAGACAGTGAGAACTGTCACAATTCGTCAGAACAAGATCGAATATGTACGTCCGGTAAATAAACTTGTTGTTCTGGTGGAGAATGATATATAATTCCCTACCGAGGGAGCCATCGTGACATTCACTTAGTATATTTTTTTTTTGAGAGAATTTATTTTAGTACTTTAAATTTGCAAATATTTTTGAGGATCTTTCTTGTTTTCCATATTTTTTTTTGTTTTCAAGATGTTTTGAGGTCATCTTGAGGGGAGCCAGATGTTACAGCTGAGGCACAGTGTGTGATTTTGGCTCCTCTCAGGGCGCGGTGCTTTTTTGTTTTTTGAGGTATTTTTTAGGTTTGTATTTTTATGTCCACTTTGCCTTTTTTTGTCTGCCTTATGTTCTGTATTTTGCATGTAGCTTATTGTTTATAATAATTGCTTGTAATTAGTTTTATTGTTTATTGTTCAGTATGGTCTCAGGTGTGTAAAAGTGTGACATCTCTTGTAGTTCAGTTCAGTTCAGACTTTGTTGTGTAAGGACACAAGGAGAGTCCTTTAAGATTGACAAATGAAATTTAAACATTGACACATTTTTTCCACTGAACATTTCACTGGCTGCTACAGTTTTTACACACCTCTTTTATAGACTTTCTTTGAATAAAAGAACGAGTAATCAATCTGTGTCCCATCAATGGCCACAACAGTAAAAGAGGTTGACCAGCCAGAAGTTGAAATGATGTCAACCAGAAGTGGAAGACAAATTAAACCTACTGAGAAAGGGCGGTTGTTCCGGCTTGAGCAACTACAAGAATCCCGTGAGGAAGTACGGAAGGAATTGTATTCAGAGCTGAAGAAGATGGATACAATCATCAGTGCATGTGACGATTATGAACTAATCATACAACAAGCCGAACTGGTGCAGAAGTTGTCACAAGAGTTCATGAAATTACATGCCAAATGTCAAATGTTAATTCGCGATGAAGAGAGGGATCGAGAAAACCAGATAGCAGAGGAGGTTGATGATGACGTGACTGAACATCGCAAACGTTACAACAGTTGGCT
The DNA here is from genome assembly GCA_027922465.2 of Turritopsis dohrnii. Lineage (NCBI taxonomy): Eukaryota > Metazoa > Cnidaria > Hydrozoa > Anthoathecata > Oceaniidae > Turritopsis > Turritopsis dohrnii. Next base: position 955,886 of record BQMF02000083.1, on the reverse strand, counting down.
GAGAAAGAACCAACCAAACCCTTCACATTGTTCAAAGGCAGGCTCCGTAAAGTCATATCATTCGTCATCAAAGTCTGCAAAGTCTTCATCAAGGTCAGCAAAGTCCTCATCTGGATCTAGATCGTCAAAGAAGTCAAAGGCGTTGTCAGAAAAATTAGCTATCGAAAAAGCAAAGTTGGCTGAACTCCAAATCGACAGAAACTTCCGTTTGGAGATAGAAACAAGAACGAAGGAGCTAGAAGACGTCAAGGCTAGAGCTGAGTTAGCGAAGATAGAAGCCAAGGTGATGGTGTACGAGAGTGAATTGAAAGGTGTTGAAGAAGGTGACAAAGTCTTCCATCAAACCTTGGCAAAGCTTCCTATGTTTGAAAAAGGAGCTTATGCTAAAACATTTGTTGAGAACCTACCTGACAAGAGCAAGGAAGCCCCATACATTGAACAACACCAACACATTGAAGGACGTCTACTCGCTGAAGAACACCAACACCACGCAGAAAGACAACGCAGAGATGAGCGACAACGCAGAGATGAGCAACAAGGCATAGATGAGCAGCCACACAGATATGAATTTGAACCACCTCCAAATCTAACAGCTACGACCGACATCAGCAACATCTTCAAAGAACTTCAGGCCCCAACAGTGAAACTTGAAGTCTTCAAGGGAGATCCGACAGATTACCCCTTCTTCATTACCACCTTTGTGCAAGCCGTTGAAGAGAAGATCTCCGACGAGAAGGGAAGGTTAGCCAGACTGATCCAGTACACAGAAGGTATAGCCAACGAACTTGTGAAGTCATGCGTCTATCTTCCTGACCACGAATGCTACAAAAAGGCAAAAGAGCTCTTGAAGCAAAAGTTTGGTGACCCGTTCAAGGTTGCGAATGAACATCGTAAACAGTTGGCAATGTGGCCACAACTAAAGCGGAACGACGTTGTCTCCTTCACAAAGTTCGAAAACTTCTTGCTGAAGTACCAATCTTCAATGAAAGCTGTTGGAAGAACAACGGAATGCAACCCGGAGATGCTACAACTATTGCAAAGCAAACTTCCACCATACCTCCAGGACCGTTGGAGCCGGAAGGTGTATCAAATCCGCCAAAGATCAGAACAAGAAGTGACACTCGACGACTTCATCAAGCGGATAAACGAAGAAGCCACCATCATAAGCGACCCTTTGTTCTCTCGGGAAGCGATCAACCAATTGTCCAAATGTCGCGAATTGTCATTCTCAACAAGAAGAAGTAGTGCCAAGTCGTTCAACACCAGTACTAACGAAACATGCATCTGCTGCAAGAAGAAATGGCATGAACTTGAACGATGCTACAAATACAAGGACATGACACCGGAAGACAAGAAGAAGTTTGTTTACCGTCAACGCTTGTGTTTCAAATGTTTCGCACCATCTCACCTTGCAAAATCGTGCCAGAAACCTAAGACCTGTGACGAATGCAAGCAGCCTCATCCGACATCGCCTCACAGTGTTCAACCTGATGAAAAGATTGTCTCGACATACATCAACAACAAGAACAAGACAATTGGATTGTTTGTTGTGCCAGTTAAGCTACATCACCGAGACAATCCGTCAAAGGTCATCACTACACTGGCCCTGCTTGATGACGGATCAACAGGCACATTCATCTACGAGAAGTGTTTCAAGCAGCTTGGAGTTCAAGGCAGCCCAACATGTCTTGAGATCGAAACTCTCACAGGTAAAGAATACCAAAGAAGCACATCTATCCAAGGACTGGTTGTCACAGGAGCCATCATGTCAGACTATAACATTGTCTTGCCAAAAACGTTCAGCCGCACAGATCTCCCAATCAGTAAAGAAGATGTGCCCACGACAACGAAATTGCAACAATGGAAGTACCTTCATCCAATCTTTGATCAACTACCAAAAGACACGATGCATCTAGAAGTTGGATTGCTGATTGGTGTAAATTGCCCTCGTGCTTTGGAACCACTCTCTGTCATATCAAGTCAACAAGGTGGACCGTACGCCAAGAAGTGTCGTTTGGGGTGGTGTGTTGGAGGACCGATGCATGATGGACAAGCAGCACAGCATACGTCTTGCAACCACATCAAAGTCCAGAATGAAGATAGAAACGCCTACTTCACATTCCGGCAAACCATCAAGGACATGGAGGTGAAAGAATGTCTCCTTGCAATGTACAACCTGGACTTCAGCGAAGCTTCAAAAGGTCGTGCTCTGTCAATTGAAGATGAGAAGTTTCTGAAGATCATGAACGACAATGTGACAAAACATGATGGGAAGTACTACCTGCCACTTCCACTGAGGCAACCAGAGAAGGAAGTCCCAAACAACCGTGTACAAGCCGTCCAAGGAGCAAGCTGGTTGAAATGAAGACTCCTCAACAACGAGAAAATGTTCAACGACTACAAAGCATTCATGAGCAACATTTTGGACAAAGGGTATGCTAAAATTGCTGAAACGCCACCAACACCAAGGAAGACCTGGTATATACCTCACCATGGTGTGTACCACCCTCAAAAGCCAGACAAAATCAGGGTCGTCTTCGACTGTAGCTGTGAGTTCCAAAACTATAGCTTAAACAAGGAACTTCTGCAAGGACCTGACATGACCAACCAACTCATCGGTGTGCTGCAACGATTCAGAGAAGGGCAGGTTGCAGTCATTGCAGATATTGAGAAGATGTTTTATCAGGTTCGAGTGCCTGAGGAACACCACGATTATCTTCGCTTTGTCTGGTGGCCGGACAGAGATCTATCAAAACCTAATAGATTATCAGATGGTTGTTCATCTGTTTGGTGGCACTTCTTCTCCCAGTTGCGCTAACTTTGCTCTGAGGAAGGCAGCAGAAGACAACAGACCAGTGTTTGGTCTGGAAGCAGAAAAGGCCATACTACGAAACTTCTACATGGACGATCTCCTAAAATCCTTCATCAACGCCCTCGTAGCTATTAAAGTGATTCCAAAGATTGTTGGCATGACACAAGGTGGTGGCTTCAGGTTATGATGAATTTGCAAAATGGGGGTGGGGTCATAATAATTTGATTTTGGGGGTGAAAAATTTTCACTTCACATGAGGTTTCTATGAAAATTTCTCAAAATGTTTTTCTGGTTATACCTAACAAAAAAACATTAAATAACAAGAATAATGGAATACTAATAAATCTATCGAATTTAATTCATGGTTTATACCTTTTTGCTTCACTGGTGTTGCAGCCATCACTTCTAAGTTCTGATAAAAAAGGATATAATAGTTCAGGAACTCACACTGTCATCGAAAAAAACGTGGGATCTGAGAAATTTGCATAAATTTTGCATAAATTAACATAAATTTGCAAATGAGTAGCGCTAGATTTTTCAACCAATAGAACAGCAGTATTTATTTTCATAAGAAAATGAAAATTTTGTTTCCAGCGCAGAGGCCGGATACATAATAAAACTTGGTGGAGGAGTACACTGTCACGAATTTTCTTTTTAGTCTCAATTTTCACGTTTTCTTTTCTTCTCTTAATAACTTATATCTCCTCTCCAGAAAGTTTGACTAGTTTGGCTAGAGCCCCCCTCCACCCCCCGCCCAATATTTTGCCAAGAATAGCCTTTTCAGACTCTTCGCCTCAACCATGGTGGGGCCTGCGGGGGATAGCACCCCTAAAACAAAAAAACTTCCATGGTCCATGTAAAATGCAAGTGATAGCAGATAATAGAAAAAGAGTTTTCTTTGTTTGAAATTGAAAGAAGTAACAACATAAGCATATTCTATGTTACAATGTTGTTGTGCATGTTCCTCCTCTCTCCGTTCTTTTTATAGGCAATTTTGCATTCCTAGAAAATGTTGGACGGATAGAAGGCATAAATATCAGAGAAAGAAATAATTGGGTTCTTTCTCTAATTATTTTTTGCTCATTTCTGTTACTGACGGAAAGATTAGAAAAAATTGAAATAAGTTCAGCTGTTTCTGTTTGTGTTCTGTTTATGTTCAGTTTTAAAGAGACCTAACTTTGCAATCCTCTGAAGCAGGAAACGCGATTTGTTCACATGCGCAGCATTTCTTGTTCATGTTTCATACAAGGAAATAGCTATCAAATTGTCTTGAAAACTTTTACATTACAGGGCATTCAGCTGTTCTTGGATGTTCCAGATGTAAGAAGCAGTTTTCGGGACCTATTGGAGCCAGGGACTACAGTGGATTTGACAGAAGTCTGTGGGTTATGAGAATTAATGAAACTCACAGAAGTGAAATGTTGCAAATCCAGCAATGTAAAACTAAAACTGAAAAGGAAGCATTAGAATCTAAGTTTGGAACTCCATATTCTGTGCTCATAAAGTTGCCGTACAATGATGCAATTAGACTGGCTGTCATCGACCCTAGGCACAATTTGTTTTTGGGTATAATTATGTTATTGAAACTTCTCAAGCTATAAAACTTCATGAATAAATATCTCCTAAAATCAAATTGGTCCTCATATTTCATTTTAGGTACTGCAAAGAGATTGATAAAGATATGGAAAGAAAAAGGATATCTTAATAAAAGAACACTGAAACAGATTCAAGAAGTTGTTGACTCAACAGAAGTTCCTGCTGATGTTGGAAAGCTGCCAGGAATCATTGATAATTTTGATTTTGATGGCTTTACTGCAGATGAGTATTAAAACTTTTTTCTGTTGTTTGCAATATTCTGTTTGCACGATATTCTTCCAAAAGATGATCTGGAATGCCTTAGAAAATTTGTTATTGCATGTTCATATATGTGCAACTGTATAATTACAGTGCAAGACATAATAATTTGTGACAATTTCTTAATGCAATTTTGCAACAGCTATCAAAGATTATATGGGAATGAATCCTGTGACACCAAACATTCATTTACATGGACATCTTGCACAATATATCTATGATTATGGTCCAATATACTCTTTTTGGCTGTTCTCCTTTGAAAGGCACAATGGATTATTGGCTAGTATGCCCACCAATAAAAAAATATAGAGATGCAGTTTATGAATCGTTTTTGTAGAGAAGGTGTTGTTATTATGAAGAACTTTCCCATGCAGGGAAAGGAGGTATTTGAACCTATTCTTCTTTCTACATGTTCTGCTGTTGTAGATCGTGGATCTTTAAATGAAACTATCTGCGCAGATTATATGTCCTTTTTGAAATTATCCTCAAGATTTACTGATTATGCTAAAGTTGATTGGAAACTTAATGAAGATCCTGCTTTAACAATATCTGGTAGTAAAAAGAGATACACCTTGTCTAATATGGAATATCATAGTTTAACTAATTTTTACGAAGCAGTGTATCCCCAACTTAAGGAAAACCGCTATGCGATCTACTCTTCCTACTGGAAAATCAAAATTTTACACATTTACAAAGAGTTATTAGGTTCTGTCGGCTCTTGAAGCACTCGTTCCTCCTACATAACTGCATTTTGGTGTGAGAATAATGGAATCATTCAATCCCATGATAGTATGTACTCTTTCGCTCGGCCTGGTAGAATCCTTTTTTTTGTGTCACACATTATTTACATTGCTGAAGTATCACATTCTCACATATTGGCATTCGTTGAATGGTTTTTTCCCATGAATGATACAACCAGTTGAAGTTTGGAGATCAGACTTATTTGAAAACATTGGCCCAGCATTGTTTATTCCAGTTCAAGCGCATTAAGTCAAAGTTTCTGATGCTAAAGACTGCTATTCAAAGTCAAAATGTGATAATTGTATTCGCCAAGAAACAGAGCCATGAACATTTAATGAAACTTTTTTATATAGGGAACTATTGGTGTGACATTCAATTATATATAGTTTTGAAACTGGACCTTATTTTCAGTTCTGAAGTTAATTTTTAACTTTAATGTCCTTTGGTTATTTTTGTGTATAAAGTTCATTTTTCTGTAGTCAATCTTTCAATCTTAATTCAATTATTCAATTTCAATTAGCAGTATCATCAAATAGTTTCAATCTTACGTCGCTATCTGGCTTGACACTTCAGGTGGATGGAGCCAGTGAACTGACCGCCTTTTTAGAAAGTTTGTCTGACGTAAAATTGATTTGAATTTTCTCCCTTTGATTGTGATAAGTTAAACTTTTTCACTGAAATAGAACTGACATCAAAAAAGTTTCAATCTCACGTCGCTATCTGGCTTGACACTTCAGGTGGATGGAACCAGTGAACTGACTGCCTTTTTAGAAGGTTTGTCTGACGTAAAATTGATTTGAATTTTCTTCCTTTGATTGTGGTAAGTTAAACTTTTTCACTGAAATAGTACAATCATCAAAAAAGTTTCAATCTTACGTCGCTATCTGGCTTGACACTTCAGGTGGATGGAGCCAGTGAACTGACCGCCCTTTTAGAAAGTTTGTCTGACGTAAAATTGATTTGAATTTTCTTCCTCTGATTGTGATAAGTTCAACTTTTTCACTGAAATAGTACAATCATCAAAAAAGTTTCAATCTTACGTTGATATCTGGCTTGACACTTCAGGTGGATCGAGCCAGTGAACTGACTGCCTTTTTAGAAGGTTTGTCTGATAATGGATCTTCGTGTTCTTATATATGTTTAAGTTTCATACAGTTAAACTTAAAAATTCTTGTAACAGAAAAAAAATTTTTCAAAGATGATATTTCCCATGACATGTACTTTGAGTTTTTTGTGTGTAAACTTAATGGAGACTATATACTTGTATTTTAATTAATTATGAAGAAACTGAAAAGGTGTCTTTTTCAAAGGTTGATTGTTTGTCATGTGACAGAAAATTTATTTGTTTATTTATTTATTAACAAATATTTATACAGGTTAAGAACACTTCAACAATATATACAATAAAAATCGTAACATATTGCTGTTATCAACGTCCTGTTGTAATAAACGTAAAGGTTAAACAGTTTTAAAAGTAAGGTTATAAAAACAAGGCTAAAATATAGAGAATAGATTTCACTGGCAGTAAAGAATTATTGCCGAAACAAGCTTCGAAGTAAATGGGTACCGATCGGTACCGGTACCCAAGAAGCTCTAAATGTGGGAACCGATCTATGGGTTCCCATGGTATATAAGTAGGCAGATGTGGACTAAGTAAGAATGACTATTCACTGATTAACTGACAAGGTATCATTTTTTTCCGTTTACTAAAGAAACATTCTTTCCCGTAATAAGTGTACGATTTTGAACGAAAGTTCACTTTTTTGTTTAAATTTTGTTCAGCGGGGTTGGAGCGACAGGAAATCGTTTCTAATAGGTCAGCGGAAGTTAAGTAAGATTTTGAAACGATTTTCGTTATCTTTTGTATCTGCATCTTTCAGGCAATGAATGATTCTTTTTAAAAGTCTTTTTACAACACATTCTATTCTTTGACTCTCCCGAGACTACAATAGTTATCTTTTTTCTATCGGACAAGGAACTCGAAAGTCTTCATTTTCTAGATACAAGGTTTTCTTTTTTTTCCTCGTTATCACACAAGTGAAATGATATAATTGCTCGTATTTGAATAAATCCTTGTTCACTTCGCGAAACAAAAAATAAAAAAATAAAACCTACCTGGCATCAAGTATGACTCATCAAAAAGAGATAAAAAGCAATGCTTTAGCTTCTTTTTTTCTGGATGCAAACATAATCCCATTCGAAGTGATCAGCAAAAAACAATTTTAGCGACACTGGACAAACCCTCAAACTATACTACACTTTTTAATACTGCACTTAGTATAGCTGTTAATGAAAGACCATTTAGTTTCTTTAAAGAGTTAATTGAATTGCAAAGTGCTAACGGGGTGAAATTTATGTCTAGAAAAGACAATGATAAAACTTGTCGAGAACTGATTCATCACATTGCAAATGCTGTGAGAGAGATTGTCAAAAACAGGCTGGATAGTGCTAACTTTTGTAGTGGTGAAATGGATGCAAGTGAGGCAAGTAAAACTCATGAGGAAAAGGAACTTGTCTCGCTAAGCTTGTAGTTACGGGAAAGCCAGTGGAGCTATTGCTAAAATGTCAGCGAATGGCAGAATTTGGTGGGTGCAATGCAAATGGCACAAAGAAGTCTTTCGATAATGCTTTTGAAACGTATCTGTGCGAGGTAATGCTTTTAGATAGTTTTTAAGCTTTTTCTACTGTTTGCTTTCAAATGTGACAGTTCTCTGAATACAATATACATAACACAAGTCATATGAAAACAGTGTGTCTAAAGCTGGGAATACATTGGACGATGAATCGTATGCTTTTCTTTTTAATTTTCTTATTTATCTCCTCTTATTTATCTCCTCTCGCGATGTGTTTCCGCCTTTAAGGATGAATCAAATGCTTTTTGCTTTCGTTTTGTGGATAAGATCTAACTTTTAATATTCGATCAATTTACCTGTTTGTTAGAAAAAATTGATCATGATCATCACGCCAGGTGTAAAGGTTTAATCTCTTTTATCTTCCTGAGAGAAGAAAAAAAAATCAACTCTTTTACAACTTGAAATAACTAAATATTAATGGTTATTAATATTTAGTTTTTTCAGTTGTAAAAGATAAGCCAATTTTTTTTTAAGATTACTTAACTATTTTTGCCTTTCATTAGGACAATTCTAAGAACCGCTTGGTAAGTGTATGTGCTGATGGTGCATCAGTGAACATGGGCCGCCTTAATGGCGTGTGCACACAAATCAAGGAGTCACGCCCATGGCCGGTCATAACTCATTGCAGTAATCATCGCCTAGAACTTGCCATGAAAATGCGTTTAAAGTAGATGATTCTTTTGCTCTTCTTGACGAGATGTTCGGAGTTATCTACCATTACTTCAAAAACAGTGGTAAGGCCAAACGGATTTTGATAACTTTGGCTTTGAACATGGGGATCACGTTCAAGAGTTTTATTAAGGTTGAAGGCACAAGATTTCAGAATCACAAATACCATGCTATCAAAGCCATGCTTCATAACTATTTGTGTCTGCTCTTGTTTGCTGAAAATGCAATTGAAGAAAGTGGTCTGTGCACATCCGCCATCCAGGCCAAATTTCGGGGCTATCATGTTAAGTGGCTTCAATTTTCTTACCTTGGTGCAATGCACTTGTATAGATCAGTTTTGCGAGTTACATCTTTAGTTTCCTATGTTCTCCAGAAAAAAGACATCATCATTACTGATGTCTTAAACATCATTTCTGAGGCAAAGGAGAAGCTTGAAGACATTAGATCAAGTGAACCAGAATTGCCATTTCCTTCGAAGGAAGAAGATGATGCTCTAATCATTTCTGTCGAGGGCACTAATCGCCCATACAATGCTAAGTATTTGCCTGAAAACAAAGGGAAGGAAGTGGGGAAATTTTCGAATATGGCCAAAGAAGAGTTCCGCGTCAAGTACGTAAAATCTGGCAAGGCAAAAGTCATAAAAATAACGGAAGTTCTTATTCCCGCTGTTATTCATGAGCTGGAGAAAAGATATGAATCTTTTGGTGGAAATCTCATCAAAGCTATGGGATTTATTGATCATACTTTGTGGGATCATACAAGTGCAAATCAATTCATTGATGAATTAGAGCTATTGGCAGGGCACTTCCAAACCGTTATCAACACACTCATTCAGTATTGACAATGCCAAAAAAGAGTTCAGAGATTTAAAGAGAATGGCTCATAGAAATTACTCTAACCACAAGTAAACATTATTCTATCATATCTCATTTCTTTTATTCTAACATATATATTCTCATGTCATGATTAATTATTCGTTTTTAAATGCCTAACATGAGCAAATCTTCTGCAAAGATGTTTTGTCTTTTCTGGTTTTATAGGAGTGCATTTTAGTGACAAAGGCACTGGAAGAGAGGCAAATAACTTTGAAACGTTACTTTGTTTTTCTAGAAGTAAAGTCGGCTTCTGGAATCAGGTTTTCCAGCACCAACATGAAAAGTATCCGCACATTCTACTGCTTGTGGAACTTGTTCTTGTTCATCCGTGGTCATCATCCACAGTTGAACGTGGCTTCAGTATGCTAAGAAGAATTTTAACAGACTCTCGTTTGAGGCTGTCAAATGAAACCATTGACGACCTCATGGTAATAAGTATTAATGTTCGTGTGCTTCGAGAATTGGATTCTGGGATAGATTCCAAAATAATAGGAAGAGCAATTCAACTTTATCTGGAAACAAAGACTCGGTAATTATTATCGCTTATTATTGACAAACTCGTTTTTTTTTATCAATCTGTTTAGAAAGAAAAATTTAATTCTAATGTACATCAAGTGATTGAATGAATTAAACTTTTTAGACGTGATAAAAGCAGATCAACAAATGGAAAAGGGTTGAAGCAGGGAAGGACAGATGACACATTCATGCTAAGAAGTGCATCTGATGCTGTGGCTGCAAAGGACGACGATGAATGGATGACTCTTGACCCATCATCTGACGAAGAAGAGGATGAAGAGGACGTGGAAGAAGAGGATGAAGAGGACGAGGAAGAGATTGAAACGGAGAAGGCAACAGAAGCGGCAATCTTTATTGACGAAGATTAAACTTTTAAACTTTTATTTGACTTATTTATTCTGAACTTTTATTATAGAGGTTACTAAGTACTTGTCGTTCAAAAAAGTAAACCCTGCAAAAGAAAATTCCTTCTTAAGCAATTGATGATGATGAAAATATGTATATTTTTAGTATATCATATTTACACCTCGTTTATCGATCGCATTTGAATGAGTCGCTCCCATAAGCTAACCATTGAAAATTGTTTAGTTAAGTGACATAGAGCAGTTCGACTCAAATAAAATTGTTCCTTTAATCCTCTTCAAGTTGTCTTTTATAACCACGTTATTGTTCCCTGGAGACTGTTTAAATCATCAATCGCTGCTGCTCATCCATAATGGCAGAATTACTGTCTGGAGGATCGTTGAGTAGGGAACTGTTTCTCAGAACCTCTAGTCAAAAACTGGGTACCGATCGGTATGGGTACCGATTTTAAAATCTGTACCCGGGATTTGAGGGAACCCCCTGATTGGTACACATTGCCATTTTTATTTCGAAGCCTGTGAAAATGTTTTTTCAAAACATTTTTAAAGATCTTATCATGGCATTTCTTTCTAACATCTATTGGAAGTTCGTTAAGAAGTTTCGTTACCATATATTTTAATGATCGTCAGCCATATTCCAATTTCACTTTTGGTACGATTATGAGGTATTTGTTGTTTCGAGTGTTTTTATTCGTGTCTTGTATGCTGTAATAACCGTGAAATAACACGCAGGTATTCTTGTTGATGACATCATGAACAAAAGAGCAAATTTTCCTTTACATTATGTTAACAAGATTAAAAGTCGGCATATCATGTTCACATTCCGTTATATATAACTTCCATCGCACGTCGTTCTAGTGAATTTATTTGATTTTCTTGGGTCTGCGTGTAATTTGGTTTTAGCAAACTGCAATATGATAACAGGGGAAGAATGACGAGGCTGAAAATGTTGTTCGCAGCATCAGTGGTGAGAAACTCGTATTTTGCAAAGAAGCTTCAGTCTGGCTTTCATTTTCTTGTATGTTTTGTCGAAATGACTGTTTATACTTAAAGAGCAGTCTAATTCTACACCTAGGTACTTATACGTCTTTGTTACGTTGATCCGTTCATCATTAAACGTTGCATTCAACTCTTGTATGAGCAAGAGATTGGTGGGTGCCGAATAAAAGAACTTCCGTTTTACCAGGTTTTAGGTTAATTAACAGTTCATATTCTTCAAACCAGCTGGACAGGTTGTTTAAATCATTATTCAACCAATTTTCAATCGTATAGATATTTTTATCACTACAGTAAATCACAGTGTCGTCAGCGTATTTGATTACTTTCGTGTTATGCAGATGGTGAACCATGTCATTGAAAAATATAACAAACATTAAGGGTCCAAGGATGGACCCCTGAGATACTCCTGTGTATACTGATTGGACTTCAGACAAAACACCATTGAAACATACACGACAATGTCGATTGAATAGGTAGTTTCTAAACCAATCAAGTTCTTTGTCATGTATACCATAAGTTTACTGATGAGTTTGTTGTGGCTTATGGTGTCGAATGCCTTGCTGAGATCGATAAAGCAGGTACCTACTAAATGACCCTTGTCAACATTCATTTTAATATTGTCAACGAGAGAAATAGCAGCAAGCTCAGTCGATTTACTTCTTTGAAAACCAAATTGGAATGGTGAAATTAGTTTTCCTTCCTCTAGGAAGTCCATAAGTTGTTTGTGAACCTCACGTTCCATGACTTTTGATGTAACTGAAAGGACATGAGATCGGCCGGTAATTTTCAAGATCCATATAACTGCCAGATATATAAGTTGGAGTTACTTTGGCTAATTTGCAATCTGTTGGTATCTCTGCCGGTACGCAGTGAAAGATTGACTATATGTGCTAATGATGGTGCAATCTCCAAAGCAGCGTCTTTCAATAGGTTTGGTGGTAAAAGATCCAGTCCACATGCTTTGTTTCGTTGTAGCTTCTTTAACTGCTTTGTAACACTAATTACAGAAACATGACGAAACTTGAAAGACTTGTAAGTAAAATTCTGACACTTTTTAACGTCTCTCCAAATTTTGTTATGAAGGGGTAAAAGTAATTTCTTTAATTTGGTCGCGATGGTGGAATAGAAGCGTGCAAAACCGTTTGAAATTTCAGATGGCTCACAGGTTACATTATCGTCGATTATGAAGCTTTTGCTGTTGGGCAATTTCTTGCTTCTTTTCGATGAAAAACGTTCTTTAAGATTTTCCAAAACTTGTCCGATAGGTTTTTATTTTCTTGTAACAGGCTTTTGAAATAATTCGACTTGATAATAAATTGTTGATAAATTAAATGGTGCATGTATTTGAAAGATTGAAGATTGTAGTAAGTGTGTCCTTGAATAGCTTCCATGCTTGATTTACACACGTAGTATTATGGATTTTGTGAAGTTCAGAATTACGGATGCCATTACACATTTCTTGTGGGTTGTAATTTTTATAATCACGGCGCTGGATTGTTCTTGCTTCGAATTTTGTCGCATTAATTTTATATATGCACCCTATCATATCGTGATCTCCGATCAACATTGGAGTAACTGCAGTCTTTATTATAGATGACACGTTTTTGATTAGGATGACGTCAATTAGAGATGATGATTTATGGTGTAAATCGTAACGAGTAGCTGATTTAATTACTTGTGATAAACCATACAGCGATAAATTATCCTTTATTTCTTTATGGTCACTATCGACTAAATAGTTTACGTTCAGATCTCCAAGGAGAATGAGTTCTTTGTTCTCTTTAACTGCTTTCCGTAATGTGTTAGAAATTACAACTGTAAAGTTTTTTGCTAGATGCTTTGATGAATTCGGGGGGTTATAAAGTATGCATAGTATCATGTTTTTTGAGTTTTTATATCGTATTTCGATCCAAATTGATTCAATTTGATCAATTTCTAAATCATTCCTTCGTTTAAAGTCTAGCTTTTTATTTATATATACTCCAACGCCACCTTCAGATCCAGATTTTCGAGGACGATCAATATATGAGTACCCCGGTATATCAAAAACATCAATGTTTTCTGAAGGTTGTGTGTGCGTTTCACTTAGTGCTAAAATATGTGTTGATGGATTTCCGTACAAAAACTCTGACACCAATTAAAAATGAGCAAATAAACCCCTCACATTTTGATGAAAGATATATAATCCTTTGCATGAGTGTATTGAGTTTAATTCACTTACGTTTCGTACGGTCCAGGGTCCTATTAACTCCTGCCCCAGTCGTAGTCGAAAGTTGAGGTAAAGTGTCGACAATTATAGTAGCTTTAAACAGTATTTATAGTCAAAATTACAAGAAAAAAACAGCGACGTCAAAAAAGCGTCCGTTGCCAAGGAAGTCTCTATAATTATTTAGTCGTCTATAAGTTGTGATGTTGCTCGTGATGCCTGTCCTCTGCAGGCTGATACTGTAGCATGATTTAATTAATAGGGACCTTACGAAACTACGACAGCAACGTGGACGACAACGTGAAGCAAATAAAAGATTCTCTTTACTCCACAGACTTGCTTTAGAATGGAAGTCATTTCACACTATACTATTGGGAAATGTTTTTAATTTTACTAATATCATTATTAGATTTGCATGTTCTATACACAACGTGAAAAGTAATATTTTTAAGTCATACTGAAAACGAAGACGTGAAAATAGCAGTACTTCGGGTAAATTTTCCTTGGTTCCTTCATGATTCTGTTGGTCTAAGTTTAAGAAACAAACTTCATAGGCATTACAAATAACTTCTTAACCAAAGTGTATAGTTTCTACTCTTTTGTGATTCATTGGAGATGAATATCTTGTACGTCTTCGTTGCCAACGTAGTTTTGTAAGGTCCCTAATATAAGTTCTAGACAAAATAATGTTTCATAAATAAATTTGCTCTTTTTCAGTGAAAAACAATGGAAAATAAAGGAAAATCAAAATACCGAAGGTCGGAAGAATCACGATAATTCAGAAACAAAATGAAAAGAGAAAAAAAGAAGCTAAAAAAACTACAATTAAAAGAGGAAGAGCATTCTTGCAGATATCATCAAGAAGAACGTATTATGAAGTTGGAAAAGGAAAATTCCATTCTAAAAAAGGCTATAAAACCAACAAATAAACCTTACCGTAATAATATTATCGGCCCAAGTTGTCATTCTGTTTCGATGGTTAAACTTCACAAGAATAACTCATCAAATATAATACAACGACTGAGATCAAAATTAACGTATTTTGGAAAAGGTGATTTAGATTTAAATGATGAACTTGGATCAGGAGTTTTTGGAACTGTAAAATTGGGATACGCTCCTAGTATCAAACAATGAGTAGCTGTGAAATGCCTTCAAGAAAATATTGCAACGCAAGATGTACTGGCTGAAGTACAGATTTCTCAAGAACTATCTGGGCATCCGAATTTCCTGTATTTTTGGGGCTAGTAGAACCCAATAAATTATTATTTGAATATGTTGATGTATTTCCCTTCGTGGCATCATTCAACGTGAATTGCCGTTGGATGATTTTCATCATGTCTGCCTTGATCTATGCCGAGCACTCCATCATCTGCATAAAGCTGGTCTTTTGCATAATGATGTAGACCCTGGCAATATCCTTTTAAGAAACATGCATCATGTCAAACTTATTGACTTCGGAAAAGTTACCTTAGCGGATGACCCTGTGCAGTATTCTGTTAAACCTGGTACAGCAAAACATGAACGATACAATAGACTACACAAACATTTGGGATTTGAATTGAGGAACGTCCCTGGAAGTTATACGAGCTTTAAAAGTGATGTTTACTCGTTAGGGTATTGTTTTAAAAAAAATTTCAAAGTCTGGTAAATTCAAGCAAATTAAGCAAGATAGCAGACATGATGACTACTGAAAAGCCGAATGATCGTCCAGAACTTCCTCATGTGTTATATTATTAGTAAGTATGATTTTTTTTGTCTAGATTGTAATCTTATTTAACATTAGTTGTATTTTCATAGAGATTTGAGTTCTTTAAGTCTGAAACATTTTTCTGCATATCGACTTGGGTTAATATTACTTGAATATGTTGATGGTGTTTCCCTTCGTGGCTCCAGAGGCCCCCATTGATAGCAGCTTTTACGCTGAAATAATTACAGCATTGCATTGTGGTAGTTGTACTCAGTATTAAGGCATATATCCACTTAATTTTCCACGGACCGGATCAGTTCGCAAAGTGAAAATAATACGTAATGTTTTCACGTGATCTGTTGTTTAGCGAACCTATCCGGTCCGGTCTGCGGACAATTATCTGAAGCGGATATTCGTATTTAAATAGATAATAACATTCCCGGAACGGTCAATCAGATAAAGTAATAAATGGAGAAACTCATCAAATGTTTGGGATTAACAAATTTAAACTCCCCTATTCCTTGTTAGGTGAATCAATCTGTAATTCCACAAAGGAAGTTCTGCCTTCATACTCTGGCGCCGTGGAGAATTTCAACCGCTATTTGAGTGTTTTAAGTAATAACCGTTGGATGACCTCATTACAGCATACGTATCAACTTTTGAACTGAGATCGTAATGAAATATATATTCAAGGTTTAAATTGATTACGAAGAAAAGCCCTTTTATTTTAAAAATGACTTCCAATAATGGGGACAAACATAAATCATCGAAGTTTCTTAAAAATCAAGGCCTGTTTTTGCGTGGTAATAGGAAAACAAACAATAATGGAACTCAAGTTAGTTGCGATCCACCTGGCCTTGTCGTGCGTAATTGGTTGGCGCTTCTCAAAGTTGCTTAATCCCCCTTAGAAACATTTTTCAAATAGAAACTGAGCGGCTGCCTTTACGTAAAAAATATACTTTGCCAGTTTTTAATTCTCAGACGAAATCTATTAACCGCCGTAAAGAATTGTTTTCCTCACTTTTCACACTAAATGTAGTCAAAGTTTGAACTTGATCTGAAATCGTGCAACGCTGATTTCCTTGAAAAAATAGCCGTTAAGTCACAAGTTGATAAGTCAATGAAAAAGTTAGTGTTTGCCTAGGCGTTACATTCAATCATTGAGCTTCTCTCACATAAACACAGGTCATTATATCGATAATGATATTCGAAACTACTCAACTAATCGTATGTGAATGTAATGACGAAGCTCATATAATCATAATGATAAATTTCAGATTATCTAAGTTTCATATAATTGTATCGATTATATTGATAAAATTCATATAATCAAATGTCAGATTCAGATTATCTCATTTTCATATAATCATCAGCATTTTATTGTAAAATATAAAATAATCAAACATACGATTTTGAGATTATTCAACTTTTTGTGCAGTGTGTCCAGAAATTGGTTTGGGCAAAGTTTACGGAATTTAAACATCAACAACAACACCGTTATTCCTGCAAACAATAAAGACAAACTTTATAAACTCCGAACACTCATAGAAAAATTGAATGAAAATTATTTGAAGCTATATGATGCTTCACAACATTTGAGCGGAAAATTTGAACAAGTTCCCGAGAGATTCAAATCCTTTGGTCTTGGTGAGAGGGTAGTGTTGCAGTTGGTAGACCACTTACACAACAAGGATCACAAAGTGTACTTTGACAACTGCTTCACTTCATTACCATTGCTGGAACATTTGAAAAAGTGGGAATCAGAGCATGCGGAACAATTAAAAGTAATTGAAAATTTGTTCCGATCAACCTGAAGACGGATAAAACGTTGAAAAGGGGTGAATTTGACTTTCGAGTGGCAAATGGCATCACCTATTTCAAGTGGATGGACAGCAAACCAGTCACTGTTGCATCCAATTTTCATGGTACTGGTTCTGCCAAGATCTTGAGACAATTGAAAGATGGAAGTAAAGCTGAATTTGATTGTCTGTTGTCTGTAAAGGAATACAATATGTACATAGGTGGTGTCGACCAAGCAGATTTCAGATGTGCCATAAACGGTTGCAGCAGAAAATCACCCAAATGGTGGCATAGAATATTCTTTGGACTACTGGATAGAACACTTGGAAATAGTTATATTGTTAACAAGAAGGTTGAAAAAGTGTACACCGCAGACGTGTAGTCCAAACGCTTGTTACCTTGCCAAAAACGGCCAAAGTTGGAAGACCTCTTAGCAATGCACCTCCTTCTCAAGCAAAGCATGCAAGACTAACTACTCAGTAGACAAAAGTCGTAGACTTGAAAATTGAGGATGTCACTGGCCAGTATTTGTAGCAGGTAGAGGAAGATGTGAAGTATGCAGCAAGAAAAAGATTGAGTCACGGCCACATAGTCAGTGCTCTGCATACAAAGTATTTCTTTGCTGCAACGATAAGAAAAACTATTTTGTGGCTTACCATGAAGCCGAATAGGACAATGTATCTGATTCACCCATTTAGTAGTATATTCCTTTTGTAAAACTTTGAATTTTCTATGCTTGAGTATCAGAACATTTCATTGAGTTTCATTCTCCTGTAAATACTAAAAATCATCATCAGGACCTATAAGTCCTGCCCCAAATTTTACTAGTTCCCAGGTCCCACGCAAACTAATTTTTGATCATTCTGTAACTTTCAAATACAGTTTCGACATTATATTAAGAAAAAACATTACATTTTGAACTTTCTAAAGTCGTGGATAAGAAAGGGTTAACAAGGAAGAACTAGAGGAATGCAGACTGTCATTTTTGTAGATGTCCCAGAAACCAGGCCAGAGTGTATACACACGACACTATTTATGGGAAAAGAATTTGTAGATGCACATTTTTATTTCCCACAAAAATTCAACAACATAACGGAACATTTCAACAAACATGGACTAACATCTGGCACCCATGGTAACACAAAGCCAATTCCACCTAACGCACACACTTTTGAGACTCGTCAAAAAGTCAAAGAATTCATCAATTTATTCTGAAGACCACAGTGTTTTACTTCCTGGGTGTATTCCAGGTTACAAAGACGAAAAAATCTATATATAAATACCCAACAGATTTTTTTTTCTCTGTCTGTTTGTTTGTCTGTAAGTCACGCAAAATGGTAGATGTGAACTGCGAAAGAGAGTCAGCAATGTAACATCACACATAAATTATTTATATTTTTGTGCGTGACGCCAGTGTGAAACCATTGTATTGAGACCCTAATCGAATTGGACCTTTAGGGAAAATTATCTCGGTAACCAATAGGGATAACTGACGTTTTTTGGGGTCCGCGATACAGGAAATAGGGTGACGAAAAATTTGGGCCCAATTTTTTGGGGGGACGGGTCTATGACGTCATCAAAAGTTTTGATCAGCAATATCTCCGTAACGGTTGGTAGCAAAACGATCCCATACATTTTTTTGATCAGTTTTTCGAGCTCTACAACATGGGCACACTTATTATTCTCAATTACTTAATTTTATTTTTCGTGAACTCAACGCAGGCTGAACACGGGTGGTGACCAACACCTTGGCGGCTAGTTACTTTATTAGATTAGTGTAACACCAAAGTTGGAATATGGGAATTCTACAAAAAGAAGTTGTGAAAGTGCAGGGTAAAATCCAGTTTGTTGAAGCCTGCTTCTTCAGCTATAGAATGTGTGGCAAAACCAGCAACAGATAAAATTATTTCTGAAAATATACTTCTTGCATTTTTAGATCAGCTGTTCCATTTGGATTTGGCTAAAGAAGAATTAAAATATTATCGTCAACAGTGAGAACTCACAAAAGAACATCCAGAAATTTTAAAATTTAACACCTTTTGCAGCTCGATCAGCATGCTCTTTTGATGGAGTGGTACATTACAGCTGGGATTAAGGAATTGCACTATCCAGCTGAACCAATGCAGCCAGGTGAGATATCCATTAAATGCCACAGGGAGAAATTTCATAATTTTCGTAACTTATTTCTGATATTTCTTTTTAATGCTAGGTCCAATTTAATTTGCAACAACAGTATCAACCATCAATAAATTACCTGATTGCGGAAGTTGTTAACACTGGCAAGAATGCGAATCCAACAATTTCGTATGTTCATCACCTCTTTGAACATCATGGCATAGGCGAGACGAGAACCACCATCTCATGCAGGCAATTGTGTCAGTAAGGTCTTTGTTCTAAGTTATAATCATTTGATACTAAAAGGTTAGTGTTTGTTTTCTAACCAGCTAAGCCTCAATAAGACCTTACAAACCATAATCATATTTATCTATATTTTTCAGGGTAAAATAAAAACAACTGTTTTATATGGTATTTGCTATGGCGGACAATGGTTGCATTACACAAAACCATAGAACCACGGTTTATGATTGCAGGCCATACAAAGTTTAGCTGTGACAGAAACTTTGGCATTTTCAAAAGAAAAACAAACACAGCACCACTATGAACACTCTATAATATAGGTAAAGTTTTGGATTCTTCCAGTCACAACAATGCTGCTGAGCTGGTTGGCAAAAACAATGTCACTGTTTTCGTTCCAGTTTTTTACTGGAGTGCCATGCTCGGTCAATAGTTCAATAGGATTGAGAACACTACAATAACGTAATAACACTAGTTTTTGCATGGATAGCAATGAGCCAGGTGTTGTGACATACTTGTAGACTTAAATCCTGTGGTCATTAACCTGGTGAAGAAGAAAAGTCCACAACTGCAGTTTCAACTACCTCCTGAGGTTGAACCAACAGCATTTACAGAAGATAGAGAAAATTACCATTTCAAGGAGATGGGACTGAAGATCTGGTTGCCCCAATGCCCGAACGTTTTCGACCTCCGAAAAAGATTTGTTGAACCCTAGTATATTATACGGATATGTTAGTTTTAGTTTTTGTATTTGCTATTTTTGGTGTTGAAAAAAAGTATGTACTCATTAAGAATAAGTCGTAATTCAATAACACATTAAAAATGAATACACATTGTCTTCGAAATCAAGAACAAAATCAAAAACTACTACGGATCGGAACTGCAACTTATTACAACAGTTATAATAACACTTTGGTAAATCTAGAAAATATAACAGGAATGTTACATTTTCATATAGAATTATTTCTTAATCCTTTTGAATCATTTGATTAAAGATCAACTAAGATCTCTTTGATGCACAATCCACGCAATGTAAACCTGGAAGGCAGCCCACATGAATAGAAATCGCAGTGAAAATTTGATACATCATGCTGCACAGGGATGCGGATCTTTTGATAAGTTAAGGGTCTACTCAGACAGTCAAGTGATTTAAAGTTTTATTATGTAAGAACAAAAGAAATTTCTGAAATAAATGCAATAGAAAAGAGTTTTTTAAGGAAATTTTTAATTCGACGCGATCAACAAATCATTAGCTAATTAACCCTGGAATAGTTTTAAAAATGGTGAAATTAGTATAAACAAACATTGTATCAATTAGCTAGTAAAGCACATAGGTAATTTCTTTCATTAAATTACCGGTAATTAACGGTAAAGCAGTAAATTTATCGATAAAATTTTAAAATTACCAGTAATCGCTTAAAAAAATCTCAAGTTACCGGTAAAATTACTGAATGTTGGTATATCAAATATACTTTTTTCCCATGGACAGTCAAATTTAGTTCCATTTATTTTAGTTTTCTAATGGACATTTAAGAATTATATTTCAGGATTGTTTTTTTCCATGTTTATTCATTTTCTTGCTAGAATCAAATAACTTATACTTTGTTTTAAGTTGAAAACAAAAAACAAAATAAAGATATCTAAAGATAACTCATAAACTTAGCTATGTTATGTGTACATTCTAAGGACTAGATTTTTAGTTAAGAATAGAATATTTATTTGCTTTTCTTTTGGGCAAGCTAACCAAATTAGTCTACAATCTATAATTTTGTGCTGACTAACAAAGGTGAAATGCTGCTACATAAGTAATGTAATAAACTTATGCTTAGCCGAAGTGGGTTCATAATTTGCAAAAAAGTTTAAATTTGGTTATGAAAGCATTGCTCTCAAATTATTTACAGTATCTTAATTTTATTTTCTACTTTCATTTTTAGCAATCAAGGAAGTATGAGGTTCACAAAAGAACATGATATTGTTTTTCTTGGAGATGTGCTGTTGCTTGAGCCATAGAGGTTTAAACTTGGCACAACTGAAAAAAACATAAATGTTTCATTTAATGCAGTAACTCAAATAAAGTTTAAAGTATCTGGCAGCTCATTACGTGACTACGTATGGACAAATTCAAGAGCGAGAGGAGGAACAAGCAAATGGAATATCTCTCGAAGAAACTGAAATAGATAGAGCTCTTCATGAAATCATCTGGTCAAGATCAAGCTGAAAAAGCACACAAAGCCCAACTCCATAACTCGCAATTTAGGGATATAAGAGAATTAGTCAAATTAGCAGTAATTCCTCAATATCCAAACCTCCTTAATGAACTCCAAATAATTGGGAAACAAATGTCATTCCTGAGCCAACCAATTCCAGGAACATGGAGAAGCGAGGCTGACCAATGAATCGAAGAAAGGGGGATTATAACCAATAAGTGGAATGTCCAATTATACCGAACAGCTATCAACAATGAAGGGACAAAATATGACAAAAGCAGCTGGAAACGACTGCGAGAAGTCATAACAGGACAAATGAATGTCAAACAAGAACCCATACAAAAAATTTGTATAACTAGCCGCCAAGACGGCGTTGCTCGCCGCCCATGTCCTCCTTTTCTGTATCAACCTGCAGACCCCAATAAATGTCATTCCCTTATTCCCTCATCAACGGCTTGTACAACTTGTGTTCAGCCAGAGTCAGATTCAAAATCGCAACTTCTGGTGTGCAGTCAACGTTGCACCTTAACTGTTTTTCAAGGTGTCCCAGTCAGGCAACCAGTGTTCTAAGTTTTTGTAATTTCGGAGCCCGAATAAAAGTACCAGCCCCAAATTACTGCACTTAAAACCAGCGATAAGCGAGGGACTTACAATGGGAGAGCTGAGGTTCAATTCTAATGGCTCCTGTACTGTTTTAACTTCCTTTGCTTCTGGTTTAATTAAGCTTGTTTGCACATGAAGATAAATACGTTCCATGTGTTTCAAATCTTTCATGTTCTAAACTTATGAACGCATTGTCGCAGTTGCATTTAAAATGTCAGCAAACTTTCTTGCTTACTTACACAATGCATTCCTAACGTGAACTTCACATGGTTTTTATTTACGATTTTAAACCAATCAAATATCAGTTTAAACAATGATTTGCTATCTATTTACTTTTTAAAAGGGGTACTGGCAGTGTTATCCACTGATGTGGGCCTCCACCAGGAATGTATACCTCAGATTTTAAGGCAGAGAACTTGCACATACTAGACTGATAGGTGATTGTGGTTTTATTTACTGTTTTTTTTTTTTTTTACTTTGCTGAACATTATTTTGATGTTTGGTTTCCACAGGGCAAAGTTAATTTATGCGCCATTACCTGTAAAAAATAATTTACCTAGGATACTAGAACAATAGATTCAGGTTTGACATCTTATTGGCATTTTTTACCTGTGTGTACAACTTCTATAAAAAGTTTACAATCATTTTAACTCATTTCAGCCCATGGGTTGGACATGCACGCACCATAAACACGATGTTGCTTACAGAGAAATGCATTTTTTCTGCTTTTGTTAACCCTTTATCTGGCAATGATGCCATATGGCGTCATTAGATTTAAAGGTTATTGTAGCCCCACGGTTCATTCTGAATCGATAATGGAATGAATTTCCGTGATAAATGTGGCATGGATACAAGATGGAAAGTGTGCAGTTTGCTGTAGGAAGACTTTTTGAGTGGTGGCAAGAAGTGGAAACACTGATGTATGAAATGTGATAGTCCAGTGTTATAGTGGCTGTTTTCTATTTGTCTTTTCTCCTGATATGATACAGTTGGATAACCCTTTCCGTATCTGAAATAAAGTGAAATGGTGAAGGTTTTGCAAGGCTAATAAAAGCACTTCAGTGAAGCTTTCTCTTTTTCAGGAAAATTTTTCAAAAAGTTATGATGCCATTTGGCATCGTTGCCGGATAAAGTATAAAAAGTACTGGAATTTTTCAAACTAAGTTGCATATTTAATGAATTTTGACTGGGGGGGGTCTACCTAAAAAGTATGATGTAACATGTTGGGGAGATGAATATGGTGGAAATTGGGGGGTAGGTGGTGTAACGAAGTAAAATGTAGTTCTCCATGACTGTGTCATGTATAATGTACCCATATATAACACTGCACAATGGTATAGCTATATACATTCAAACACTGTGACCTAGTTTATTTTACTCACCATACTTTGTAGGTCAATCGGTCTACTTCTTTCACGAGTAAGAATAGCACATCAAGGAACTATGAGCAATATCGATTGACATACAAGACCATTGTCATTTTCTATTTTTGTAGTTATTTATAAGTAAACAATGAATAAAAAGAAAAAGTTAAGTGTTGAAGATGTATTGAATTATGTATTGAATGGTAATGACTCAGAACTTTCTGATTTGTCTGAGGAAGAAAGCGAGGATGAAGCTGATCTTGAACTCAATTGTGTCAATGAGCAGGAATCTACAAATGATGGAAGTGATAGCGATGAAAGTGATGAGGATAATATTCCTTTGATTCAACTGGCAGGCAACAGTAATGATTTGCTAAACATCATAGAAAAATCTGTAAACCATCAATATCGCTGGCGAGCAAAGGATGCACCAGTTGCCACTTATATTTTTGAAGACAATTTTACAGATCCGCCTGATGAACCATTTACGTCAATGCAATATTTCTCACAAAAGAAGCTATTCAGTTGATGGTAGACAATACAAATTTGTATAGTGTACAAAAAACTGGAAAATCTGTGAATGCTACTGTAGCAGAAATGAAATCGTTCATCGGAATGCAGATAGTAATGGGAATAGTTCGAATGCCACGATATGAATGCTACTGGTCAAGAGAATTGCGATATCCACCAATAACTGATGTAATGCCATTGAAAAGATTTGAACAGCTGAGAAAGTTTCTACATGTTGTTGACAATGACACTTTTGATGATCAAACTTCTAATAAATTATTCAAGGTCCAACCATTGATTGATTTAGTCCAGAGAGAGTGCATAAAAGTGGAACCAGAAGAATTTCATTCCATAGATGAACAAATAATACCATGCAAGACGAAAAGGAGTAAAATTCGTCAATACAACCCCAAAAAACCGCATAAATGGGGGATTCAAAAATTTTGTACGTGCTGGTGCATCTGGATTGATGTATGACTTTTATTTATATGCTGGGAAGGAAGAAGTCCTTGATAACGAGTTCACTGGGTTACAAAAATGTGCGATAGTTGTTGCCAGATTGTGCAAACACTTGCCAAGCCACAAACACCATAAACTATATTTGGACAACTGGTTTACTACTTTACCACTCCTCCAATTCTTAAAATTGAAAGGAATTCATGCAGTTGGTACGATCAGAAGCAACCGCATCCAGAATTGCCCATTGAAAGCAAATAAAGATATTGAGAAAGCTGGACGTGGTGCATTAGACTACCGGACTGATTCAAACTCAGGAGTTGTTGTTGCTAAGTGGTTTGATAACAAGGTAGTTTTGGTAGCATCAAACTACATTGGGATTGAGCCTATGGGAACAATACGTCGCTGGAACAAATCAGAGAGTAAATACAAAGATATACAATGTCCAGCTATTATCTTATTATAATAATCCGCGTTGTGCATCCCACTTTTATTTTAGAGAGTGATATATTTAGTTAAAATTTACGGTCATCGTCCTCTTATGTGCGCGTAAAACCACGTAGAGGCGAGAGACACTTTTTTCCTGATCATTCCAAAAGCACGTGGCATCATTTGACGTCAGTTTTGTATGATCACGGGGAATCATTGCATTGCATCCCCAATCGAACGCAACGTTTTTGGGGAAATATCTCAAGATCCAATAGGGATAACTGACGTTTTTTGTGGTCAGCGATACGGGTGACCAGGTGACACAACAGTTGGGCCTAAATTTTATTTGGTACTGCGGATATGACGTCATCGAAATCTTTGATCAGCGATATGCGATATCTCTCTAACGGATAGTCGTAGCGAAACGATCCCATACATTTTTTTGATCAGTTTTTCGAGCTCTACAACATGGGTGCACTTTTGAGTTGCGATTCTGTGATTTATTTTTTCGTCACGGGGATCGTTCACGGGAAAGACGATTTTGACCCATCCTTTTCGAAGTTAAGTTCGGTAAAAAGTTTTTACCCGGGATACTATCTATATATACTAATCCGCGTTGTGCATACCACTTTTATTTTAGAGAGTGTTGTGTTTTTTCTAAATTTACGGTCAAAATCTTCTTAATCGTGGTCATTTTTCGTTAGACCATTGATAATTGACGATTAGTATAATAGCACGCGGCGTGACGTCAGTTATTTTTGACTTATCACGGGGGAGCCATTGCATTGCATCCCCAATCGAACGCGACGTTTTTGGGGAAATATCTCGAGAACCAATGGGGATAACTGACGTTTTTTAGGGTCTGCGATACGGGTGATTGGGTGACACAACATTTGGACCTAAATTTTATTTGTTACTGCGGATATGACGTCATCAAAATCTTTAATCGACGATATCTCTGCAACGGTTGATCGTAGCGAAACGATCCCATACATTTTTTTGATCAGTTTTTCAAGCTCTACAACATGGGTACACTTTCTATATATGATTCCATGGTTTAATTTTTCGTCACCTATTTTCGACACATCCTTCCCGAAAATAAAGCCGTAAAAAACTTTTACGCGAGATACTATCTATATATACTAATCCGCGTTGTGCATCCCACTTTTATTTTAGAGAGTGTTGTGTTTTTTCTAAATTTACGGTCAAAATCTTCTTAATCGTGGTCATTTTTTCGTTAGACCATTGACAATTGACGATTAGTATAATAGCACGCGGCGTGACGTCAGTTATTTTTATCTTATCTTATTGCATTGCATCCCCAATCGAACGCGACGTTTTTGGGGAAATATCTCGAGAACCAATAGGAATAACTGACGTTTTTGAGGGTCGGCGATACGGGTGACGGGGTGACGCAACACTTGGGCCTAAATTTTATTTGGTACTGCGGATATGACGTCATTAAAATCTTTGATCGGCGATATCTCCGTAACGGTTGGTCGTAGCGAAACGATCCCATACATTTTTTTGATCAGTTTTTCAAGCTCTACAGCTTGGGTACACTTTCCTTTTCCAATTCCGTAATTAAAATTTTCGTCACGGGGTACACACACGGGAACGCGTCGTATCTCTGCAGATTCTTTTCTAAATTAAAGTCGTAAAAATTTTTTACGCGAGATACTAGTCTTATTATACTAATTCGCATTTGTGCATCCCACTTTTATTTTAGAGAGTGATATATTTGTTTTTTTTTCACGGTCAAAACCTTCTTATTTTTTCCCTTTTCGTCGTAAAACCACGTCAAGGCGAGAACGATTTTTTTGATTTTTCGCGATTAGTATATGCTCCTCCGTTTTGTTATTTTTGGTTTGCGCAGTGGAAATCAGCCGAAAAACGTCTTTGGAGGAGTGCGAGCAATGCAATGTTAATCGTTCGAAATTTGTCAACGATCATTTCGTGAGCAAGAAACTTCGCGAAGAAGACGTGTTTCTTTTTGTATACGAATATTTTAATTTAAATTTGATTGTTTTAGGCAGCAAATCGACGAAAGAACTGACGAAGAAACACGAAGGTATTGTTATTATTATAAAACGTTTTGCTAAACTTTTACTCTTATTAATAAAACAACACGGGTAGCAAGTGAGTTAGTTATTTGTTTACAATGAAAAATCATATTTAGATATACAGAAGAAGTGCAGTGAAGTTTTTAAAAGATAAGCTGCAGAAAGATCGAACAATTAATAAAAGAACAGGCAGCAGCATGTGTGTAAGTGATTAGTTAGCAGGTAGCACACGTGAGTTTTTGAACAGATGTTTGTTTTTTTTTATATATAGGTTTTTTCAGATGAAAACCAAACGAAGAACGAGTGGAAGAAAGTCGTGCTGATTTTACGAATTTCTTTTTATAGTTATCAAATAGTTATGGGAGTGCAGCAGTACAGAAGTAGTGTAGATGAAGTTGAAGAAAGGATGATGTTTATTTACATTGGTGAAAATGGTTTTACTTTTTTTCGGTGGAAAATTGTTTGGAAAAGATATAAAGTAATATACGTAAGTACATGAGTCAAACGGATTTAATAAATACAGCGTTAAAAGAGAATAAAAACCGAGTTAAAACGATCAGATCATAAAGATGCAGGTCCTACACGAGCAGTTACTGATTTGTTTTGGTAACGAACTGTTCCTTATTTTATTTATTTCAAAATGGCTCCACAGTTATGAAGTTACGAAGAAAGCATTTTTATGTCTTTCACTGTATAAAAATGGTAGTGAAATTGCAGTAGAAAACAAATAGAAAGTGTATGTTTACAATGACAATAGGAAAGTATGCTGGAAAGTTAATCGAGTGTTATTAATTTGTTTACAGGTATGAAATATAGAAAGTAAAAGAGTTTAGAAGTGTTTGATAATGGCTACAGAACATGATCAATATTGTGTTGTTTACTATCATGATGATGTGAATTGGTATTGAAAGGTAAAGTTAAAATAGTATCTATTTAGTTAAAACACAGTTAGTATTAGTGGATAAATAAAGGATAAGAGGGATGTTTACTGTTGTGTTTTGAATTTTCCAGCGCAGAGGAGGAGCTTTGAACTGGAAATAAAAAATGGCTCCACGAATGTTTTCATATGTTAAAAAGTTTTCAGCTATACTAATTCTGTCATTACGTTTGTTTTTAATTATTATTTTTAAGGTTAATATATTTTCAAAGTTTCTTTTACTTTGTTTTGTTTTTCTTTAGATTTCGTCATAGCATGATTAGGTTTTTTTGTATATGTTTTTTGAATGTTTTCATCTGTTAAGTAGAAATGAAGCACATGATGGGTTATAATGTTGAGAGGGTTACTTAAGAGAAGAATGGATTATGTAATTTAAATGACTGTGCAATGAAACTATCCTACAAAAAATAAGCGTTGTTGGCTGTATTTTTCTTAAGTTTATATTTTATCGCGTTTATGCATATTTTGTGTTATGGTAATCGTTTACGTACTATGCCTAGGTATATAACTTTGGCTGTATGATTTTATTTGTGACTTTTTATCTTCTGTGTAAATTTTTGTTCTTAGTTATTGTTTTTAGGATAAATGCGTACTTGAATTTCCTTTTTTTTTTTGTTTGTTTTTTGTTTTGTTTTTTTTTATTTTCGGTATTACAATTGAAATATTATTCTTTTAGGCAATAATAAAAAAAGCACAAAGAAATGAAACTCATGGTTTTAATCATGATGTTGATGGTTTTGGGAAGAACTAAATATATCATTTCAAAAATTCATTGTTGCAGTCCAGTAGTAACTTTTGAACAAAAGAAAAAGTTGGAAGGTATCATTTTTGTAATATTATTCAATGTTTGGTTTTGTATGTCTGGGTTAACGGTTCTGAGTTATATATTGCGTTTTTTTACATTAAAGTTACTTCTCTTCTGCGTATGAATATATATTCTGAGCCATGTTGCTATTTGTTTCTGTTTTAAATTTTCTGAATGTAAGAAATGAATTAAAAAATTAATGCCTGAAAAGAAACTTTTGCAAGAGTTAAATTCTGCGACACAACGCATACTGAACAAGGGTGGCGAGCGACGCCGCCTGGGATGTTTTTGAGTTGCGATTCTATGATTTATTTTTTCATCATGGGGTACGTACACGCAGGGAATGGTGGATTTGACCTAATGTTTTCGAAGTTAAGTTCGGTAAAAAGTTTTTACCCGGGATACTAGTCTTATTATACTAATTCGCGATTGTGTGTCACACTTTTATTTTAGAGAGTGATATATTTAACTAAATTTTACGTAGGATTTCCTATATTGTCTGCGTAAAGCCACGTAGAGGCGAGAACGTTTTTTTCTCTGTAATGACGTCAGATTCTACTGTATCATTGATTTGACGTCAATTTTTTTTATCAGTACATACAACAACTTTTATACGCGTACACGGGATTTGAATAAAGAGATCATTTTCGAAATAAAAACCGGTAAGAAATGTTTTACCTGAAATGCATGTCGATCGTTGGCGGCGTGCGACGACGCCTTGGCGTCTAGTATTAGCATATAATAAAAGTATGGGTGGAGTAGATTTAGCTGACATGCTGATCTCTCTTTATAGAATTAAAGTAAAAACGAAGAGGTGGTACATCAAAGTGCTCTGGCATCTTGTTGACATTTGTAAAGTCAATGCATGGAACCTATACCAGAGGCATTATGCACAATTGAATTTACCAAAACAAAAAATGCTATCACTTCGCGAATTTTCTACTCAATTAGGTAACGCCCTTATGTATTCAAATAAGCTTGTTGTAGGAAGTCACAGAGGCAGACCTTCTAAAAGAGCAAGTTCTACTCATAACAAACCAAGTAAGAGAGCAGCTGTCGCAACCCCATGTCTAGATGTTCGATATGATAACATTGGACATTGGGCTGAACCGGTCGATCAAAAGCAGAGATGTAGAAACTGTCAGGCATATTCCCGCACAAAATGCACCAAATGCAAATTGGCACTTTGCTTAGTCAAAGACAGGAATCGTTTTCAAGACTTTCATACAAAGTTATAAACACAAAAACAGTTTTTTGCATTTTTATGTATGTTTCAGTTGTTGAACAAAAGAAAAGTCTCATGCACTTTTATGTTTTAGTCAAACATAGAGATGCCTGAAAGGACTGTACAGAACTTGATTTGCATTTTTATTCATGTAGTAACTTTAGTTTTTTATTAATAACTTGGAAATACAACGTGATAGTTTTACTGGAAATTTACCTGAAAGAATTTTTTTCTCTTATCTGGCAATGATGCCAAATGGAGTCATACCCAAATTTGCCCAAATTTTTAAAATTTTCTAATTTTTCATTTTGATATAGTTTCTAATCTAAAACCACCACAGTTAAATTTTTCTGAGCTTTATTTCAAAATTTGCCAGATAAAGGGTTAAGATATATATTAGATATTTGCTAAGATATATAGCTGGGAGATATGCTACTTTGTAGATATTATTTATTAAAAAATTCATCCTTTTTTTTTAATCAAAATCCAAGTTTCAGCAAACACATCTGTCTAAATTTGTCCAGTGTGTCACAAGAAGCTGCAGAATCTGCCAAGACACATAAGAACTGTTCATACATGGATTGCAGCAAGAGCAAAAACAGTATGTAAGACTAACCAAAGAAAGACCTATTAATGACAGAAAAACGCTCCACTTTGGATGAAAGTCTCTAAGAAAAATGCCTCGTATAAGGACTATCTATATCCTAATACGCGGAAGTGTGTCACACTTTTATTTTAGAGAGTGATATATTTAAGTAAATTTTAAGGTCGAGTTCTTCTTATGTGCACGTAAAACCATGTAGAGGCAAGAGACACTTTTCTTCACGATCATTCCAAAAGCACGTGGCATTTGACGTCAGTTTTTTTTATGATAACAGGGAATTATTGAATTGCATTCCTCATCGAACGCGACGTTTTTGGGGAAATATCTCAAGAATCAATAGGAATAACTAACTGTTTTTTAGGGTCCGCGATACGGGTGATGGGGTGACACAACATTTGGGCCTAAACTTTATTTGGTACTGCGGCTATGACATCATCAAAATCTTTGATCGACGATATCTCTGCAACGGTTGGTCGCAGCGAAACGATCCCATACACTTATTTGGTCAGTTTTTCGAGCTCTACAACATGGGTGCACTTTCCAGTCGTGATCCAATGATTTAACTTTTCGTCACCTCTTGCAACATGGGAGTGAGGGATTTGACACATCATTTCCACAGTAAGGCAGGGTAAAAAAACTTATGCTCGGGTTACTAGTCATGTTAAAATAGTCACAGTTTTTCATGGAAATATAAACATTTTCTTGAGGTTTGAAGGCTTGTTTTTAATTAAGAAAACATTTTAATGAATATATGAGGGCTTTTTTATATATGGGTAGAAATCCATCCCTTGGGAATGAAAGACCCCAACATTTGTTGTTAAATTACACAAGTAATGCAGCAAAATGCAACAGTCACTTATGAATACTAAATTTAACACTGCAATGGCTTCCTTTTCTGAATAAAGCTACTATGCAATGACTTCAAAGAAGATTTCTAGTGATTGCCTGATCACTTAATAAAATGAGTTTTCTTAGAAACAAAGTATAACACTAGTAGATGTGTTAGAAAACATGATGATGATGAAAAGTCGCAGAGAAACTTGAGCAAATCGAATTGTCTAAAAATAATTATTTGAAGGCCATATCGTCTATAATGCAATTATTTGCAGGATTATCTAAATCTTTCACTGAAACTTTTACAGCCTTTTAGTTTCGCTTCATGTTTCAAGCACACCTTGCAAAACATCATTGCTTTATGCTCATTATTTTCTTCTTTCAAAAGCCAATCAATTTCCTTTTGTCACTGCTGAAAGGTCTGATCTGTCAACATTCTCTTCGACATTTCAATTTGATTCTTTATGAAATAAACATTTATCTTCATATAATTTACATGCACTCTCCTCCGTTGTTACTAATCAACGATATATACGCTGTAATTAATAAAAGTTTTAATAACCAACTCTCAGTTGAAGGGCAGAAAGTTTATTTCCATATCACGGGAACAAGAGGTAGAAAGTCGAAAGTGAAACAAAGAAAACCGACTTTTTACTTCGCAACAAGAAAAAAAGATAATAATAATGCAGTTAAGAAAGAATCAACTAGTTAGCTACTTTTTTGGGGGGAAATGTATTGGCAGGACTGACTTTTTCAGTAGAGCATTTTGTGATAAAATGGCTGGTTAAGTCTATTTTAACCAGAATTTGTCCGGTATCCGGCCGTTATTTTGCCCCCCTGGAATACCATATAAAGATGAATCTCTCAAACCTCTTCAATTGGCTCCAAGCCAACATGATAGCTTAAATTGTTACCAAAACTGAAGCCCTCTTATTTTGTAATGGTAGAAAATCAATCGATCATAGCTTTAGACTGGTTATCAACAATATTGAACTGAATTTCAAATCCCATGTGAAATATCTTGGTGTATTAATCGATGAATTTCTTTCATGTTCTTATTAACTTTGTGTGTTCCAAATTAAGTCAATCCAATGGCATACTAAGCACTATCTTCCTTCAGAACCCCTAATCTCAGTTTGCCATGCTCTTTTTACCTTGCATCTAAGCTATGCTGCGATTGTTTGGAGGCCAATCTCCAACTCTCACTTCCAAAGTATTTATTCTTCAGAAGAAATCTATAGAATTGTTGTTTTTTTTTTTGGTTTTTTTGGTTGTTTTAACAGCTAAGTCACATCTACCTTTGATTTTAACATTTCTTTATTATTTTATATGCTAGTTTTATCGTACTTAAGTGGCTACCTCTCTCGAATACTTCGCTATATGGGGTAGTCTCCTAACCTATTATGTTGTAATCTTAACTCAATGTACACTGTAATTATATGGTACTCTATATGGCAAATAAACTCAATTGATTGATTGATTGATTGAATATGTTAACGATGATTAGATGGAAAATGAAGAAGTATCTACTTATAGAAGAAGAAGAAGAAGAAGAATCACACATATTTCATTAAAAACATTCTACAGGTGTTAGTTTCTTAAGTAAATATTAGCTTAGCATAGTAAGATAAAAAAAGTGGCAATTGTCTTCAATCAATGTCATATCAAATCCACAGCTTATGACCTGGCAAATTTGACATCGGACTTACCAGTAACAGCTTTAAGAAAAGATAGAGTTCACACAAATACACCCTCACTCTTGAAGAGTTGACAAACCACACTCAATTATCTAACTACTTTTGGGACTTAGGATTTTTCATCAAACACTATTTATTGTGATAGATATGAAAAGTTACAGAAACAAAGATCAACCAAGTGGCTGTTTTTACACTATGAAAAGTCTTACTTGGAAATAACATTGAGAGGATAAGAAAAAAAACTGAAAGCTATGCATAGAGACATGGTACTGTTACCCTGTCACTGTTGGAAGTGAAATGCACTTAAGGTGTATTGATTTTGAGTGGTTATCACAGACTTCTAAGTATAGAAGAAGCTATTGGAAGCAAAAACCAGACATGCTGACACAATTTCTGAAGGCAGTACTGGTTGTAAAACAGATAATGTGTCAAGATTTGGTTTAGGCACTGGTACCGTGGCTGATTTGGTTCATTTCTTACAAGTTTTAATAGCTTTCGCTGAAAGTCATTCCAAAACTAGCAGCCGGCAGTTAAAGTCGCCATTAGCTGCTGATGTTTAGCAGCTGGCCTGCAAAATATTTTAGATCTGGTCTTGAAGATTATTTTCTTTGTTTGCAGAATGTTTGTTTTCTCAATTACTAACTCGTGGCCGCCAGTTTCAAATTTCAAATCAAATACTCTAGTTTACACAAATTCCTAGGGTTATCACAAGTGGCATTGATTATGTCGGATGTTTTCCTGCCAAAGACAAGACAGCTGAGTCTTAGATCAATGATAATTCATTATCATTTGGTACGACCAAAGCTAAAGTATAAGGAAATCAGGAACATTTTATGTTGCCACCATGGCTATTTTGTCAATAGCTTAAAATTAAAAAGAATTTTGAAGGAAGAAGGACTGGACAGGAAAAGAAATGTGAGTAATCATGTGCTGAGTAGTGCCATTGAAAACGAGCAATCAACATCCTTATCCTTGGTAGGATATCGCCAGATGACAGAATGTTTAAGCATGAAATATGGTATGAATGTTTCCAAGGAAGACGTGAGACAAGCCTCGAAAGAATTTGATCCTTTCGGAGTGTCTTTCCGACGATCATGTGTTATAAACCCGCGGGTTTACTCTTCAGACGGTCCTGCACACATTTACCACATAGATGGCAACGACAAACTCAAACAGTCGCTTCTTCCAACAACGACCCACTAATCATAGCCAATTATATTTTACAATGAGTGAAGCGGCATTGAACAGTACCCACTATGTTGCGGATGGACAAAGGGAGGGAAAATATGTACTGCAAAGACTTGCAGGTTTTCTTCACAAATACCAAGAACAGCTATATTTACGCACAATCCACAAGAAACCAAAGAATTGAAGCGTATTGGTCTTGCATAAAAAAATTTAGAACCAACTGCTGGATAGACTTCTTCTCTGACATGGTACAAAGACA
The DNA here is from genome assembly GCA_027922465.2 of Turritopsis dohrnii. NCBI lineage: Eukaryota > Metazoa > Cnidaria > Hydrozoa > Anthoathecata > Oceaniidae > Turritopsis > Turritopsis dohrnii. Next base: position 921,196 of record BQMF02000083.1, on the reverse strand, counting down.
TTTATTTCGCCCTGAATTGGAAACCTATCAAGAGTGTTTATTGTTTGTATTTTTACCCATTATTGAAGCTAAGTTAAATGATTTTGTCAGAACGTGGAATTCTCGAAATGTCCGACAGTCTGCTAGTGCTCCGGGTGGTAAACCTGATCTTCTTCTTCATTTACCCTCGACCATTGGCTATACTAACCAAGGAAAAGTAGTCGACAATTCGGATATTCAAGTGGCTCTGCATGTGTTAGGGATATACCATCACCCGATTTACCATAACAAGGACATGCACAATTTGTTTATCTGTTATATACACATGTACCATGTCACAACACCTAAAGATGCAGGAGGTGGCTTAGACCTCAACATCCAGTTGAAAGGTTTCCTGAGCAATGATGGCTTTGCAGTCTGAGGAAGACACAACTTGCTGTAACGGAACTGTTCAACCTCATTCAGGAATGAGTTTAAAAAGTGACGCTTTTTTCTGGCCACCTTTTATGTGTAACAATACTGTAGTTTATTTAACAGAACAACCAGTGCATGCCAAAAAAGGAATCATTAATTCAGTGAAGTTGGTTGAGTTATAAAATCTCAGTTAAAACGTGATGCAATGGAAAATTAATTTCTGCGGGAATGTAACTCGGCAAACCAACCAGCATAAATAAAGTTTTAGTGTTTGGATTACCATTTCCTAACTTTTCCCTATTTTACTGCAGAGATTCTCAACTGTGGCAAAAATAAATGCCTTAGTACAAACGGGCAGCCATATTACGTAAGTCGTCTCTTCTTAAATAAAAGCGTCTGTAATAAAACAAATTTTAACAAAATGATAACAAAAAATATCAACTGGGACTTTATCGTTGGAAATTGAAAACCTTCAAATCGAAGATAAGTACTTGACACAAAAAGCTTTTTGCAAATGAATTACTTGACATAAAGGATTGATGCACCTACCAATTGTCCCAAGATAAAATAATTATTTTTACTGATACATTCTGGTAACATTTTAAAGGGGAACACAAGATTTTTTCAAAAACTTCAATAACATTTCACTATCATGAGTACAATGCAAAAAATAACATACAAAATACTCTGACGATATATTTTTATATGTATAAGCTCTACACAAATGCTAATTTTTTTCTTCTTTGAACGACCCACCTGATGCTTGTTTTTGACGTCATTGATTCAAAGTGTTTAGAGAAAGATTAAATTATAGACATGAAAGTGGAGAAAAAGAGTATATTTAATCTGTTTAAAAGTGAAAATGGTTGGATGTAGTGCTATAGGTTGTTCCAACAATTCGAAAAATACTAAGTTAAGTTTTCATCGTTTGCCCAAAAATAAAGAACTTCGCCAAAAATGGTTGCAAAAAATGAGAAGAGTAGATGTGAGCAAAAATCAAAAGGTTATTCTTTGCAGTGAACATTTCAACGCAGAAGACTTTCAGCGGGATCTTAAGGTATATTTTAACTTTTCTGCTTCTATTCGCAAATATATGTCATTATTTATACCATTTTGCGTATTTCTGTAGTCGGAACTACTTGGAGGAAAAAGGAAACGTTTGCTGAAAGATGATGCATTTCCTTCTTTATTTTCATTTATTGAACCACCAAAAAAGTGAATTCACTATGAAGAAAGAGCATCTAAAAATGCCAGAATGGATGTAAGTGTATTTCGCAAGTGTTATTTGCAATATAATATTTGTGCGGTAAACAGTCACATGATATCCTTTTTCAGTTATTACAGGATGCCTTAGAAACTTCAGCATCAAGTAGCGGGACGTCTCACATCACAAGATCTACACAGTACTGCACACAAGATTTTCAACATTCTAAACAAGTGTCAGCATCACAAAAAACGCCATTACTAAAGGTGAAAATAGCGAAGAAAGTTACGAAAGATGCCTCTACTAATACCAAAACTTCTTTCAGCCCACTTTCTACAGTCATTATGGAAGAGGTCAATACTAACACGGAGCCACTTCTAAGTTCTGACGAAGATGCAGAAACAAAGAGCCTGTCGGATGATGCATCATTTCATCTGTCTGAAAACGAGACAGAAACAGAAGATGATGATAACTTCCAGTCATACAATAATCCCCTGCTGGAAACAAAATACATTGTATTTTATCTTCGCTAAAACCTCTTCTTACATTCTGTCAAAAATGTAAAAAAAGTGAAAAAACTGTAGATTTAGTAGGCTCAAACGAATATGGTTTTAGATTGATAATCGACTGGATAATCTTCATCACTACTTTGATCACTTGAATATTCATTTAAATCATCTGACAAATCTTCGTCAGAATAATTGATAGAATATATCTCAGACATTTTGAGATGAAATCACGATGTAAACACTACCGAAAATCTCTTTTATTCCTTATAACGAAAACCTCGTCGAATAATTTTTTTCAAAAGATGAATCAATGACGTCATACTGAAGCTGAATAACATTATCAAAAAATAGCTGTTCAAAAGTTACAGATGTGGCGAAGTAAAATGATTTTAAAAATATTTCTGGCAAATGATGTTATTGAAATTTGATTTATTTTGGAAATATGAATCGATAAATTACTTATTAAAAAAAACTTGTGTTCCCCTTTAAAGAAAATATTACCTTCTTTGTCTAGAATGATCCCAGGTATCACAGGAAATTGCATCATTGTTAAAGTCAGAAACTCTCTCATAGGGCCTCCAAGGTCAGCCTCTGGCTCATCAGCAAATCTAATTGTTATGTCGTGGGTTTCAACATTAAAGTGTTGCCTGAAAAGAACAGGCCAAAAACCTTCCGGGCTACGTTGGACAATTATGTGTTTCACAATATCTACATCATCTGCATTTGGTACCTTTTTTCATGTAAACGCTTGTCTGCTTCTTTAATAAATCTTTTTAGATTCACATCACCTTGTGAAGGTACATGAAGAGGTACAGAAGAAATGTTCTGATTACTCTCCATAAATTTATTTATTTCATCATCACCGAAATAGTCAACTACATCAGGAATAGTGTCCTTAATATCATCGCAAGCAGATGTTACATTCCATTTATCAGGCACAACTGAAAGACTTGGGGAACCTATTGAATGTCGATATCGAGCAGGTCTTTGGGACTGCCTGGTAAAATGCATTAAGCGAGCTTCTCTCAGTGACCCTTGTGATAAAGAATCTTCCTGCTCTTCTTCCTCACCCAAATTGGGATTAGCACTTTCCACCTACAATACAATCCCAATAAATTGAAACAATGAGAAAAAAATAAAAACTATAAAAAGTAAATATAAGGAAGACTTCTAAAAACATTTTTCAATCAGATAATTAAAAGAAAAGTCAAACATACAACTTTGGAGAACAAAAAGCCCTCAATCCCAAAAGACCAGTGTTAATCTTAATCTATTCCGCATCAAGTCGTCAATGCGTACGGACATGTAATTCGAAAAAAATAAAGTTGAGCTATCTAACGAACAAGCAAATCATTGAAAACCTTGTAAACTTAAACAAAGATCTACAAGCACGCATACATTGTCTTGAGGAAAACATAAGAATTATGGAACAAGAAACAAACTGTACGGACCAGTATGTTGAGATAAGTGGTGTACCTAATGACGTTGAGGGTGGAGATCTTGAAGGTATTGTCATTGAAATCTTTGATAAAATGAACATAAAAATTGAGAAAAGGACATAGAGGCTTGTCACCGTCTTCCACCCCCGAAAAAAAATACTAATGGAAGCAAAAAGGTTATAACGAAATTTGGCAACAGAAAAAATTGTGAAACCGCTCTACGCGCCAAAAAAAGCCTCAATGATATCGATATGACCTCCCTTGGACTTTCTGATGAAACTGAACAGTAAGTCAATGAAAACTTGAACCTGTATTTTAGAAAACTTTCTTGGCAGTGTCGAAAGCTTCGTAATGTTAAGATCATCAAATCAATGACGTATCAAAATGAATCGATAATTATTAAATTTGACATAAAAGGACATGAAAAATCAAAAAAAAATTCTCAATGAGTCACAGCTCTTTAGTTTATTCCCCCAATTTGACTTTGCGCAATAGTTTATTCTGATTACATTCGCTTACCTTGGAAACCCCTACCTGTTCTAAGTCATAGTTGTTTTCTTTCCGCGCCAAACATAATGGTAGAATTGTTGCTGGGGTAGCCTGGTCGTTCGAAAGCATGAACATGTGGTAATTCTTTGTGATTTTGTATTTATATATTTATTTTTCTTTTTTTTTTTTCTCTAAGCTTATTTTCTTTTACTTTTTTTTTCTTCTCTCTTTGTGATCTTGTTCCCCTCCTCAGATAAAGTTTCTATGTGCAACATCATCATCGTTGTACTGTTTGCTCAAAGTCAGTTGATGATGACACATCTATATATTAATAGCCGATAATCTGTCTGTTTGTTTGTTTGTTTGTTTATAAGTCACGCAAAATGGTAAATTGAGTTGTAAGCGAAATTATTTCTTTTTTTTTGTGCGACGTGAGTTCGAAGCAAATACATTGTAACCCCGAATCGAGCATGACTTTTTTGGCTGATGAACTAATAGGAATTTTTGTTTTTATTATTATTGTTAGTTTTATATTCCACGTTGACTCATGAAACAAAATATTTATTTGCTTTTCTTTTAATTATAATTTAATTTCATTTTTTAATTGTTATGCGCTTCAGATCGAATGTTTTTTTTATTCACTTTATTCATTTAGCACGTGCCTTTTTTTCTCTCCTCCCGTGTAATGTTTTTAAGAAGAAAAACCATTTCCCCCTTACATTTGAAGCACCCATGTTAGAGCGCATAACTTTTTTAAAACAAAAGCTAATAAAAATTTGAAGTTTTCTCTTTCTATGTTTTGAGTGTATTGTTACACTGATAAAAGATTGGTTTTACCAGAGGTTGTGAGTTCGAATCTGCTTCTGGTTGAATACAAGTTGTACGAGCTGTTTATAAGGAAATTTGACGTTTATTGATACAGTGATACAGAACAGGTGGACATGGGCGGCGAGCAACGCCGCCTTGGCGGCTAATGTAGTAGATTATTTTTCTGTGATATTTGTGAATCCTGAATTCACTTTCATCACTGTTCTAGCCTTATCCCCAGTGAAGTTGATGCTTTAACAAGTTCCTCTGAGAAGTGGGCATGCCCTCCTTGTGTTAATTGTGCCTTACCCTTTCTTGAGTCAAATGAAACTAAATTTAAGCGTTGAGGTGAAAATGAAGGGCAAGCAAGCATCAACAATGACTTTGATGAAAAAACGAAACACCTTGTTTCTGAATTGAACAGCATCATCTGCCAAGAGATGGATGAAACAAACTCTGTCAATTTTCACTTGACTAACTGCAAATACTATGAATGTGAGAGCTTCAACATGAGAGGACTTCTCTGCATTTCATTTCAATATTACATCCATGACTAAACATTTTGACGAATTTAATTCCCTTTTAGCTCTCCTAGACCATAAATTTTCCGTCATTGAAATTAGCGGAACTCGGTTTATTTAAGGTAAAACTCCTGTTTTTGATCATAACTTTGAAGGCTATAATTGCCTGGATACACCCACTGAATCCTCTGCGGGTGGCACAATGCTCTATATCTCAGACAAATTTGCCCATATATCTTGTCCAGATCTCAACAGCCTAATGTATGAGACAAAAAATTTGGAATCATCATTTGCTGAAATTGTAATCCCAAATAAAACCAATATTATTGTTGGCACAATATACAGACATCCTTGCATGTCAATAAATTCTTTTAATCGTGAATTTTTATCACCTTTTCTACACAAAGTCAACACAGGAAAAAAGAAAGTCCTCCTCCCGGAGAACCTCAACATTTATCTATTGAATCCATCCCAGGACTCTGAAACATCAAATTTTCTCGATATCATAGGGTCTCAACTTATCATTCCACAGATATTAATGCGACAAGAATAGCAACTCAATCCAAGACATTGATTGACAACATTTTCTCCTCAATTACTGGACAATCAGCTATATCAGGAAATATTTTTCATCACATCTCTGACCACCTTCCGCAGTTTTGTATTTTTGCTAACCAAATATCCAGTAAGGGAGGGGAAAATGTTGTTGAATATCAAGATTGGTCTAGGTTTGACCAAGAAAACTTCCTTCTTGATTACTTTGAAATAGATTGTGGTGAACGGTTCGATGGACCTGCAGCAGTTGACTCTAATACTTGCTTTGATATTTTAACACCGAAATTCAGGAACTTGTAGGTTAATACTTGCCCATTAGTAGGCTCACCAAAAAACAGCTAAAGACAAAGCAGAAGCCCTGGATAACCCTTGCCATTCTAAAGTCCATATCAAAACATGATTTCTTTTTTTGAAAATTTTCAAAGGCCAAAAATCCTGCTTCAAAATCCGAATTTCATAACCTTTTTAAACGATATTGGAATATGATCGTTACTTTGTGCAGACAGTAAACAAAATTACTTAACTAACTACTTCAATCAATATTCTGGGAATATGCATAAAATCTTGGAAGGTGTTCGTGGTATAATATCCACAAAACATCAGAAGACTCCACCTCCAACCTGAATTCCTGTTAACAACACTGTAATTTCAGACCCAACCATCATGGCCAATAAATTTAATGATTTTTTCACATCTATTGCTAGTACTATCAGGTCAAAAATTCCACAAACATCAAAACACTTCACTGATTATCTGAAGCACCCTAGTGCAAATTCTTTTTTCCTTACTCCCGCAACACAAGAAGAAATCATTAAAATTATTAGCTCATATTTCACTAGTAAATCCTCTGGTCTCAATAATATCCCCATCAAAATCCTTAAGTTAATCAAAAATGATATAGCTTATCCAATCTCATTATTAAGTAACATGTCATTTGAAACTGGAGTATTTCCCCAGGCTTTGAAAACCTCTAGAGTTGTGCCAGTTTTTAAAAAGGGTTCTCCATTAGTTTTTCCAACTATCGTCCGATCTCTTTGTTGTCTAACATTGAAAAAAATCTATGAAAAAGTCATGTACGCACGCCTCACTGATTTTCTCAATCAGCATAACCACATTTATGCTAAACAATTTGGATTTAGAAAGCAACACTCAACCACCCATACACTTAACATTGTACAGTTTATACGTATTTGTCTTGATAATGGGGGGCTTGCTTGTGGGGTTTTTGTTAACCTACAAAAAGCCTTTGATACTGTTGACCATCAAATCCTTCTCACTAAACTCAATTATTATGGTATTCAAGGTATAGCAAACAACTGGTTCAGGTCCTATCTTACCGGTCGTTTCCAATATGTCTCTATCAGGAAATCAAACTCTAGATTGTTATCTGTTCTCCATGGTGTTTCACAAGGTTAAGTGTTTGGTCCGTTGTTATTCTTGTTGTTCATTAATGATTTGCATTACTGCATTAAGTCATCAGAAACCTAGTAAAACAGAATTTCTGATCTTTAAATCCCGGTCTCGTACTCTGGACTTTATACCACACTTAACACTATGAGGTAAGCGCATCTACGCAAGCCACAGTGTCAAATACCTAGGTGTTCATCCAGATGAACATCTTTCATGCAAAACCCACATTTCATCAATTGCAGCAAAACTTGCAGAACCAACGGGGCTTTATCCAAACTTCGTCATTATGTTCCTCAAAAATCCCTCCTTAATATTTCTCATGCAATTTTCAGCTCTCACATGCGCTATGCCTGTCAAATCTGGGGTCTATGTGACAACATCTATACACACAGAATCTTAACACTGCAAAAAGTAGCAATACGGCTAATGGCCTTCTCTGAGCCTCAAACTCCATTATGATCCCTCTTCTACAATCTTGGTATTCTCAAATTTTTTGATCTTGCTGAAGTCCTCAACATAACTTTTGTCCGAAACTTTATAAAGTCACAGATGCCTTCTGACACACTTAAAACCTTAAACATTAACAAAATCTCTCACTCACATAGAGCCAGGGCTTATACTTTGGGTCTTCTTGTTGAGCCCTCGGTACGTACTACCAACCATGGTCTATCTTGTCTGTCAAGACTTTCCACTATTCAGTGGAATATAATCTTCACTGTCACTTCCATAATCTTAAGCTATATCAACTAAGTATAAGCAAATTGAAAGCCTTGGCAAACAAATACTACATGAGTCAATATATCAACTGATTTTTAGCATTTCAGTGCAGCTATTTGATAATCTTCATTATTACAGCAGCAAGATTTTTATTCATTTATATATCGATTTATATATTCATTTATTTCATTTTTTTTATATACTGTTGATATTACCATTTGCATATTTAAGGTGGCCTTATCCTTGTTTTGCATTATGCTATCGAGTGGGTCTCCTTCCATTATTTAAATGTTTTCTTTCCTCTTGTAAATATTTCACTTTATTTCTGTTTGGTAATAATTGAATTTAAGTTGACTTGTTGTTACTCTTGAGATCTTTCCCTTTTGTCTAGTTCCACAGGCAGCAATGACTTACATATTATAACCACTTATACCTTGGCAATATCAGCTTGTAAGGAAGCAAAATAATCATGATTTTGTTCACATCGTAAACAACTTGTATTTTCTTCAAAAGTGCAGCCACATTCTGCAAAAACAATCTAAACAAATAAATTATAATTAAAGTCTGTGTAAAAATAGTGTGCACACTTTTAAGATTTGCTTGCCATTCGCTCAATACTGGACCAATTTTAACAAATTTGGTATCGTTGGATAGACATAAAAATGCACAATATTCTACAGAAATAAAAAACGCCAAAAAAGAAAAAGAAAATGAAGAAAACAGAAGATGAAAAAAACAAACTTTTTATACAAAAGTCATATATATTTGATTTTTATATCATTGGAAACCTTATTCTTTGGCGATTTCAAAAATATATATATTTAATGGAAAATGCTTATTAGTTTTTGTTTATTATGATACATTTGAGGGTATATTGAAATTTTGATAGTTTTGTTGATTTTTGAAAGACGGGGGAAATATCTGAAAACACAGTAATTATACTTGTACTTAAGCAAGAACATTAACCTGTTCACACGCTTGAAAACACTATTTGAGTGGTTTTTTGTCTATTTCGTTTTATCAAATCACACTTCTTTTAAATTATCATAGGTTGTTACCCAGAGTAAATAGAATTAAATAAAACTGCCTCTAAGGATTATTTTATTCCATCTTTGTGTATATGTAATTGTTTTGAATAATGTATAACTAAATGCACTATAAAATTATTTATAAAGTAACCCCCGGTTTTTTAAAAATTGCAAATGGTTGAAAAGTCTAAAATGTTCCAAGTAATAGCATTGTTGCTGCAATATTCCAACAACTAATGCACATTTTTCATTAAATATATATATTTTTGAAATCGCCAAAGAATAAGGTTTCCAATGATATAAAAATCAAATATATATGACTTTTGTATAAAAAGTTTGTTTTTTTCATCTTCTGTTTTCTTCATTTTCTTTTTCTTTTTTGGCGTTTTTTATTTCTGTAGAATATTGTGCTTTTTTATGTCTATCCAACGATACCAAATTTGTTAAAATTGGTTCAGTATTGAGCAAATGGCAAGCAAATCTTAAAAGTGTGCACACTATTTTTACACAGACTTTAGTACAATGTAACAATGTTGTGTAATTTTTAAAAATTAGTGTTTTACAATTCTCTATTTTGTTAAAGTACACATAATAATAGAGGCACGTAAATTTTTTAAAAAAAATTAGGCCACTCCCACTTTTCAACACCAGCTGCTGGAAAATGTTTACTACGCACACTCAAGGCTGGCTTTCAGTTCAATCGCTGCGGTCGCGCGACTGAGTGAACAGCTTTTTCATTCGCTCAGTACTTGAAATGATTTGAACTACCACACGAATGAGATTGCGTCAGCCAATCAAAAATCTGATCGCTCATTCGTGCGACCACAGCGAATGAACTGAAAACCAGCCTTCACAAACCTTTTGGTCTGCAGATAAACCACTTGGATTTGTATGAACATTTGTAAACCATGTTGGCATCTCTTGATGAGAGCCGTTTTCCTGTGAATCAAATCATTTTCATAAAAGCAAGATAAAAAACATCGTGACTGCAGCAGGACTGAATACCTTTTTCATCTTTTGACAGTGAACATACAAATACGTTTATAGGCAATATTGAATAAAATGATCAGATCTCCAGGTATATACCAGATAAAAACTAAAAATGCCAACAAACCTGTAACACATATTCTTCCTCACTTTTTTCATCACTTGACTTATGTCCGTTTTTTAGCAGCTGCTTGAAACAAAGTTTTGAGTAAGCATGTGAATACAAGTGAATGCCCTTCTTCTTTTCTTTTAGTTCAAAAGCCTAGATGCCAAGATCTGTGAACTTTGTTGCAAGTTGTTCCCCTTTATAATTTCCAAGATATACACCTTGTCTTCTTACTATGCCATAATGCTCCAAAGCAATCTGCATTAAGTCTTCATAGGAGGTTTGTCTACAAACTGTTTTTACAGTGGTTGTGTTTCTTTTCATAACAAAGGATTTCTTTTCATAGCATTTGAGGCTGAGTGTAACATTATATGATTCTTGGAAGGCCATTGGTTTTTCATTTTCATTCTTTTGATCTTTTTCTTTAGCTCTTATGCCCTTTGTTCATAGCTTATCATCTCAGTTTCTTTTGGATCCCTTGTCTATAAGCTACAATGTCACCATACATCAGGCCTAGTTCTATTAATTCCACATCAGATACATAGTGACAGCATCATCAATTTTATGACATTTGAATGCAGTTAAACAACTTTCCAGTTTTCTCTTTGATAAGAAGCATGTAATCTACAAAAACAATTTAATTTTTAAAGGAATACAAGTAGAATTATCAGCAGCCTTGTAAACAAGTAGGGAGGGGTCTGTGACGTCATCAAAATCTTTGAACAATGATATCTCTGGAATGGTTGATCATAGCGGAACGATCACATACATTTTTTGATCAGTTTTTCATACTGTAAAACATGGGAACACTTTCGGTTGCCACTACCTTAATTTTATTTTTCGTGAAGTCAACGCAGGCTGAACATGGACGGCTTGGGATGCCACCTTGGCGGCTATTATGTTAAGTTATTCAATGTTTGCTCTTGCATGGCTGCGTGTATAGTTTCATGTTTTATATTAAAACATCTGGCGATATATCTCCTGAACGCGAGAAAGCTCCATTTTAGGTGATTAGATCCAAACAGTAGCCATGCATTTTGTATTGTGACATCGATCCCCTATGAAAATAGGGGCCACTACCACCTTAAGGTTCGAATTGATATTCTAAACTTATCTTGTTGGTCAGTGCCTCCCATTGAACTGTTGTACTTGTGAGCTGCATAAGGCATATCCACTAAAACTTCTTTTTTTCCAACTCGATCCTATCTTTTAGCTTTTTGAATTCGATCTGAACCAAAATAATTGGATGCCATAATGAGATCACCGTTATCTTTCCATACTATCACTGCCTTTACCCTATCTTGATGTAATGTATTAGCAACCTCAAAATACCCTCATTCTTTCTTCAGCAAAGTTTTCTTTGTGGATATTGGTGCATCTTTTAGACAACTAGCACTCAGCTTTCTAATTATTGGATATTTCTCAAAGAACGTTGATCAATCACCGGAAAACTATTGAAAACTTATCAATAGGCAGAAGCATCCGCCTAAGGTTTCCTTCCATCTTTGTCAACTGGTAATCCATCCATTATGTCAACACCAGTGTACCATGGCTGATTTGGCCCATTCGTTATGAGTTTTAATAACTGTCACTGAAAGTGGTTCCCAAACTGGCAGCCGCCAGTTGTAATACGCGAACGCTAGCTATAACACGCGGTCGGCAGTTATAACACGTGGCCGCCACTTTAATATTTATTTATTTATTTCATAATTTTTACCCAGGTACAATCTAATCAGTTACAACAACTGTTTTTCATAGAAGTCCTGCTGCAAAAAATAAAACCAAAAGTTTAAAATTTAAAATTAAATAACTAAATACAGTATCAATAAAAATTAAATATATTTGTATACAAGTATCTATCAACAAAAAATAAAAGTTAAAAGTTGGGAAAGTTAAAAGATTTGCAAGATAGGCATGATGTTGTGAGCTCCAATAACACAAAGAAATAAGGATGTATAGCTGTCAGGAATTGCCGTGAACTCATGAAGTAAAAATCCAGTAAGGAAATCATTTTTCAATAAAATATTTGTCTAGTTTCTTACAAAATATGTTGAAATCATTTTCAGATCTAATATGAAGAGGCAGTTTGTTAAACAAAATAGCGCCATTATAAAAAAACACCTTTTTAGTGCTTTCCAAATTACACTTTGGGACCTTTAATAGTACACCATTATTTCGCGTGCCAATGTTGTGAGAGATTCTGTGAAAATAGTCTCCATAGTCTGGGTAAATGTCAAGTAGACTCTTGAATACAGTTTCACACGACTTCTCGCAAATGTTGATAATACTTGCAGGCCTCCCACAGAAATTTTGACTATCATATATATGAATATATGGCCAAAAATGATTAAAATATATGGAAATATATGAAAAAATGGGTAAAATATATGATTTTTTGCTAAAATATATGTTTTTCAGACCTGAGGTAATTGTGCAAATACAAACTGTTAGTACTTTTGACTTTTGACAAAATTAGAAACACAAGTAGCAATAAATCTGATTTATTAAGATCAAGATCTCGCAATTCTCTGTGTATAAGTTCTAGTGAAGAATTGACGTTTATACTTTTAAATCCTGAATAGTGAGAAATCCACAGATAATACTATCTTTTTGGTTTTTCAGAACAAATATCCTGAATTGAAAAGAGAAACTACAGTTCAAACGAACATAGTAAGAAAACAACCCAACACAATTTCAGAAAGTCCAATACATAACAAATGATACTCAACATAATCCAAGTTATAATAGATGAACAAGAACTATTGCTTGCTCTTTTTTCTTTACTTTTATTGTCTAACACTAGGAGTTCTGAGGAAAGCACTGCCTTTCGTTTCAATCCCATGTTAATTTTGCTTTGGCAGGCTATAAGCTTTTGCCTGTTTATGGTACTCTTTTTCATCACTTCACCAAGATCAGAATTTCCCTCCTCTACATATTTGTCAGCTACCTCTATCCCTTTCATGATTGACTTATTTCTTTCCAGTTGTCCAATCTCATCTTGCAATTTACTTTTTTCTATTACTTCGTTCTTCCTCTTCTCCTTCTCTTTTCTTTCCTTCTCCCCCAGCTCTCTCTTAGCAGACAAAAAAGCATCATACCTCATTTTTGCATGTTGACAAGATTTTATGAGTGATTTATCACACTTCACTTTTAATAAACCTCCATTTTTAACTATATGATCTTTCACTAGTCGCATTACAACATACTCTCTACAACTTGAACCTTCATAATTTGGGTGAATCCCTTCATAACTTAAACTATACATAACTAGAAACAAATTTCTTTTGGGTGTTAGAGTTATAAGGAGTTCACTGTACTACAACCGAAATAATCAAGCTCAGAAACAATTCCTCGTAATTTGAAACTAGTTCTTGTTACATGAACAGACACTTCTGTTTTTATAAAACTCAAATACAAATCAGGTATACAACTGTTAAAGCTAATAGTAAAAAGCTCAATACTCGATACTCCTTTTAAGTTTTCTATAAAATGAAGAGAAGTTCATGAAAAATGCATGTCAATACTATGTAAAACTATATGTATACTACTAAGTAACAAGAGCCATATGGCACAAAACGGTAGCAGCATTTCAACTCGCAATGTACGAAACAAAATAGATTCTAAATTAATTAGTCTGAAAGCCCCGTGAAGCTTTGTCGACCTTTGTTTATCTCTAAGGCTTAAATTAAGGCAATTTTCATTTGAAAAAGTGTAATCAGGGCTTAACTAAAACCACCAGAAAACTATTTGATACAAACAAAAGAAATATGCACAATACGCGAAACTACGTTTTTTTTATATCAGATTTTTTTTTATAAAAAGAAAGCTGTAAGACCGAAAAGAGAAAAAAAACAAACGTCTCCTAAAAATATAAGAAACAAAGTAAAACCGTTTCAAACTTTAATCCAAGACATTTTTGTAGACAAGCAAACCAAATACACACGTACAAAATATAAAAAAAATGTAAAATGCTTTTAAAAAGTTTAAGTTCGATGAATTTCGATGAATCTTTGTAACTGCAAGAAGAAGAGAGCTTCGAACTTCGAAGCACAAGACGTTACCAAAAACAAAGCTTAAGTTTATTTTAACCGTGCTTCAAATTAGGTGCAACTAAAGTTCCCCACCGTGTTTTTAATAGGAAAATGTTTATTGGAAATGGCGAATCTATGGTAAAATACCAAAAGAACGTATAAAGAATGTTTTGATAGTTATAAAGATTATTAGCCTCCGTTCTTAAGTTGCAATTTACGCAGTTTCGAAAGCGACATTGGTAGGCTGCACAGGCTAAACTGCCATTTCGATCGGTAGTAGGAGGAGGAGGAGGAGGAGGAGGAGGAGTAGTCCAAGGGTGTTTTAATACGGTATTCACTTTCGCTGCTACCGTAATAACTTAATCTACTAAGCAATCAAAGTTGATAATTGTATGAACAAATTGAAATTTTTAATGGACAGCCTATATGAACAATAATTAAAAAAAGATGATAAAAACCAATTCTGACTCTCAGCTACTGAAAAAGATTTGAAAATATATGAAATATATGAAAAAATCTCAAAATATATGATAATATATGACATTTTCACCATTTTTACAAAAATATATGAAATATATGAAATATATGACTTGTGGGAGCCCTGTACTTGGTACGTCAGCTTTAGTTATCTTCCTGATACGATATTCGAAGTTAGACAGAGTAGATCTTCTTGACGGATGGTGAAAGAAATTTGTTAATGAGCAGTAGGTGACCAGTGGTATGATTAAGGCTTGGTAAATTCTGAGTGCAGCAACGTCGGAGATATACGCTCTGATTTTGCGAAGCAAACGAATTCTTGTGGCCACTTTTTTGCAGATCATGTAGAAGTGAACATTCAGCCAAAGAGATTGGTCCAGATGCACTCCAAGATATTGGTACGAATTGGTGACATTGATTGTTTCCGAATTGAGCTTAAAAGTTATTTCTCTTTCTTGCTTGTTCAATCGAGCTCTCGTTCCAAAGATCATGACTTCCGTTTTTCCTTTTTTGAGGTTAATAATCAGTTCGTTGTCTACTAGCCATGATGATAACGTCTCAAGATCATCGGAGAGGGCTTTTTCAATCTCAATTGAATCATGATGATGAAAGTAGAGGACTGTATCATCGGCATACATAAGTATTTTGCAGTGTTTCAGGATTGTTAAAGTGTAACAAGAATAAAACAGGGCCGAGGATTGAGCCTTGTGGCACTCCACACTGAATAAATTGAGTCGAAGATAACGTACCCAAGAAGTCAACGCGCATAGATCTTCCAAATAGGTAATCTATGAACCATTCTTTTTCTGTTCCAGTGATTCCAAACTGAGGTAAGTTTTCAATAATAGACGAGTGACTGACGGTGTCAAACGCTTTACGCAAGTCAACAAATAGAGCACTAGTAAGTTTAGAGTTGTCCATAGCTCTATGGATATCGTTAAGAAAAACAGTGCATGCCGATTCGTTACTCCTTTTCCTACGGAAGCCATATTGTTTTTTAGACAGGAGATTGTGTTATTCTAGGTGGCGGACCAGTTGAGTGTACACACAACGTTCAATGATTTTGGAGATGATGGGTAAAACAGAGATCGGGCGATAGTTCGTAAAACTCGATCGCTCTCCATCTTTGTAAACTGGTGTTACTTTTGAAGTTTTCAAATCTGTTGGTATGGTGGCCGATTTAAGCGAAAGGTTAATAATATGTGTAACGTAAGGGGCCAGTTCATGTGCATAGTCCTTATAAATACGAGCTGGTATTCCATCTAAACCTTCGGATTTCTTATATTTTAGATGAGTTAGGTGTTTTTTGACCGAAACATGTTGAAAATGAAAAATAGCGTTTGTATTTAACTTTTTTTTGGCTGGCTTGGACCACACAAAGTTCTTAAGCCTCACATGACAGCGTTTTAGTTGTAGAGCAACTGTCTGAAAGAAACTACAAAATCCTTCAGCAATATGGATTTTCTCTTGGAGAATTTTACCGTCAATTTTGAATTTTGCACCTGTGACGTTGTTCTTTGTTTTAATAGGAAATAGCAATTTTATGTAGTTCCAAAAGTTTTTAGGATTATTGACATTTTCTTCAAGAAGTTTTTTGTGATATTTTGATTTCCCAGCCTTTATCAAATTATTCACGTGATTTTTCTGCCGTTTGTAGGTATTCTAGCTATCCTTAGTTCTTTTTTTCCTTGCACTACGTAGCAGGGAATCACGGAAGTTCATAGCTCGCTTAAATTTTTCTGTTAGCCACGGACACGGGTTTCCTTTGATAGTTTTTTTAGTGAGTGGTATATGTTTGTCACAAATATGGTTAAGTTGTTCTTTTAAAAAATTCCAAGCTATTGTCAGGTTCTGCGAGTTAGTTAAAGGTGTCCAGTTTATATTTTTGATTTCGGTGCGAATTTTGAAAACATTGTAGTGCTTATAGTTTCTCGTTTTAATTACTTTTGGTTGATATTTTTGTTGCTTTTGTTTTCTAATAGCTCCAACCATATTGTGATCACTTAAATGAAGTCATACAACGTTGCTGTGAATAATTTTCTCGGGGGAGTTCGTCAGGATAACGTCTATTAACGTTGATGAATTTTCCGTTGTTCTGGTAGGTTTGTTAATGAGTTGTCGAAAACCAAAATTTATAAAAAGTTGCTTGATGTCATAATGAGCGTTTGGGTCGTCATAATTGCAGTTTATATCGCCTAGGACAATTATCTCTTTGTTTTCGTTCTGAATAGCGTTGAGTTTCTTGTTAAGTATATTGAGAAAGTTTTTATCCAAATGTCTTGACGAATCCGGGGTTCGATATAGTACTCCTACTAGGAACGTTTTGGCATTTTTAAAAGAGATTTCGATCCACATTAATTCTAACTCTTTACATTCCAGATCTTCTCTTCTTGTGTACGGTATGCCATCTCTTATATACGCGCCGACACCACCTGCTATGCCTTTATCACGATTTTTTCTTTCAAAAGTGTAGCCCCCTATCTCTGTGTTCTTGTCCAATGAACTTAGAAATGTTTCACTAAGTGACAAAAAATCGATTTTGTTGTGTGTAAACAATAAATCCTACGGAAGCCCATAACTCTCACTTGCATATTAAAGAAACGCACACAAACAAAAAAGAAATGCTTACAAACAAAAAAGAATTGCTTTCAAACAAAAAGGAAACGTTTACAAATAAGAAAGAATAACATACAAATAAAATAGAAATGTTTACAAAAAAAGAAACTGCACAGATAAAAAACTTGCGGCAAATTCCTACGGCAAATTCCCACGGCAAATTCCCACGGCAAATTCTAACGATAAGTACCTTTTCTACTGTGTGAGAAGGGTTTTAATGAACCAAGGTTAGAGGCAATGACCTATAACTTATTTTCCTTGCGGCCATTTTACCAGAAAAAACATGGAGTACCGTTGTCCCTCATGTCATGGCACAGTATTATTACCTGCAGACACATGCAGACACTGCAATTCAAGTAAGTGAGGTTTAAGATTTATGTCAAAGGAAACCAATAGACGTTTTTTATGTAAGAAATGAATAAGTTTGGTCACTGTTTGGTTTAAAACTACCTTAAAATAGTCCTTTTATTTAGAGAGACAAATCTGGTCTGAATTCGAATCTTTTCTAAAGGTAGTATTAGGTTTCTCATAAAGCAGTTTCTTATTTAAAAAACATGTATTTCCTTAACAGAAAATAAGAGTTTCTCATTCTCTGAAGGCATATTCTAAACTCATGATCCCAACAAAATAATTTCACTGTATTATGTATGTATGTTTAGGTGTGGACCCTACTAGTATTTCCGAAGAAGATGCCATTAGGTTCTATTTTTCAAGAGGATATACGTATGATGAGATATTAGATTTCCTAACCAATAATCATGGATTTAAGATCAGTTATAATACTCTCCTAAGACGATTATCAAGTTACGGGCTAAGACGAAGAGTAAAAGCAGAAACTACTCAAAGAGAATTCGATATCGCAAGAGATCGTATTTCTGAACTAATTCTAAATAACGGACAAAATTCGAACAATGGTTATAGACATATTTGGCACACATTACGATTGGAGGGTATATCAATTCCAAGAAATTATGTTCAGAGTATATTGAAAGAATTAGATCCTGAAGGAACAGATAGGCAAACTCGGAAAAAATTCAAAAGGCGAAAATATCAAAACCAAGGTCCCTTTGATTCATGGCACATGGATGGGTATGACAAGATAAAACCTTGGGGTTTTCCCATCCACGGTGCAATTGATGGATTCAGTAGAAAAATTCTTTGGCTTGCAGTTACACGTTCCAATAACAGTCCAGATCGTATTTTAAGTTTTTATATGGAGGCTGTTCGAAGATTTAATGGCTGCCCAAAGAGACTCATTAGTGACCTGGGCACAGAAAATGGTCTTGCAGCTGCAGCTAACTGTTTTTTTTGTGATGATTCTGAAGCTCATCGTTATGTTCCATCCCCTAGAAACCAAAGAATAGAATCTTGGTGGGGACAATTTTCCAAACAAACGTCTAGCTGGTGGAGAAATTTCTTCAGTGACTTAGAAACAGAAAATTCTTTTGATGGAACAAGTGAGTTACACAAGGAAGCCCTATGGTTCGTATTTGCTCCATTGCTTCAAAAGGATCTTGATTTCGTTAAAATGCATTGGAACTCACATTACATTCGACCAAGTCGCTATGACACTATATCAGGGAGGCCTGATGCATTGTTTTCCTTACCAATGCGTTATGGTGGTAATTCAAATCTTAAACACATTGTTGACCAAAGAGACTTAGATTACATAGATAACAATATCTTAACCAGTTTCGATGATCATAATATCTATACGGACTACTTTAAATATGTAATGCAGGAATGTTCAATTGCTGATCCAACTAACTGGCGAGAAGGGCTTACTTTATACAAGCAGCTAATTCATTTTGGAGAAAATGGAATCTAAACGTTCTCCTTGAGTTTTTCATTGTGTGATGTGACCTTACTACTACCTTATTTTATTAATGAAATTATGGTGCGGATTTAATTTAGCAATTTTAAGCATTTTGCGCAAAATTTTCTCCGCACCAAAATTTCTCCATTTGAGGTATTCTGTACTGCAACCTCCAATGTGATCGTGAAAACAAATAAAGCTTTTTATAAAACTTTGTTCCTGAGCCATTCATAAGCAAACCGCCAGGCTATTGCACTAAAATACTTTCTTTCGACGAGACATTTCTCTACTACCACAGCTGTGTGAAAATAAGAAAATATTTGGTCAGATGACGTCAGGAGAGTAAATGTTTTAGGGAAAAAAGCTTGCTCACGTAATTTTGAACGCAAAAAATGACTGAAAACTTAAAAGTTTCGCGGGAATTAAATTTCGCGAATGGTTAGTATAGTGCTTATCACTCTCGTAATTCATGCGAGAGATCGGGTTCAATTCCCCTTGGCGGCGATTCATCATGTGCGCCATAGCCATACCATAGCGCCAGGTCGACCCATGCTATGCGAGGGAAATTGGGTAGATGATACGGGTGTTGCAGGATGCCATCCAGAAGGGCACAGGTCCTTGATTGGGTTTGTGTCACTCATGAGTGTCAAATACATCGGATTCAAATACCTCCAACCTACTGGACCATACTGGAAAGCAGATGCAATAGCAACTGATTCAGGCTAGCCACGTAAAACTTTCCATGTCTATGAAGTACATTTCTAATAAGTCAATACCTCTAATTACAGCATCATGAAGGCCGGTCTCCACTCATCGCGCTACATTTTTTGTTCTTTAATCTTATTGGTTCGTAGTGACGTAATAATCGCGCGACTTAGAAAAAAAGTAGAACGAAACTCAACTCTGCAGGCGATCTCCCGCATTCAAGAGATTACGTCATGTTTTGGAACAAGTTGCGCGATGAGTGGAGACCGGCCTTTCTTTCCACTTCTTCTCAACAGTCAGGGAAACAAGAATATAAAACAACAATTATGGAAGAATTGGTTCTTTCGTCTTGGTTGGTATCACAAACGTATCATTTACACTTAATCAAACGTATCATTTACACTTAATCTCCTGTATGGCGACTAGCCGGCAGCGAAAAACCCCCTCAGAGGAAACATCGTCTTCGAACCAATTGCATTAGTCGCCTATACCCCCGAAGTTTAAGGGTTTCTTATTCTTTCTTTATCATTATTATTATCGCTATTGTTTGTAATCATTTCTGTAATCTTTCTGTACTCTTTTATCAGGAAAAACATGCGTTTCTTTCTCGTGGTAAAGTTTGTACAATCCAGTGTTGCAGACGATGCAGGGTAAAAGAAAAATGAAAGATATCAGTTTAATCAATCAAAAAACATTAAGAATGCTAACAAACTATTTAGCTCGAAGAAAACTAAAACGTTTGCGATACTCAAAGCCAAGTGACGAGAGAGAGAGAGCTGGTTGTGAGCCAGATCCGACTCGCTTCCCCAAGCATCCGACAGTGATGCAGAATACGCAAAGAAACTCTGTTTCCATTATCTGTGATAGTGGAAACAACGCTATAGTTGATCAACTTCACAAAGCTTTTTTTATCTATACTTGGATATTGAGGCAAAAATCTTCCTTAAAATCTTTTTATAGTCATGACAAACATCCACTAGTTCAAATACCGCTTCATCCTATATTTCTGTGATTCAAACTGTAATCACTACGCCGATCAGAATAATTTTAGAAATGGTATTTACGTGCAAATTGTTATATCTTCTCTTAGAATGGATCTTACAAAGATATACAAAAGGAAATAAAACAATAAGAACTAAATGCTATAGGCTAAAGCCACATATAACACAAATCTAAGGTCACTTCTATTAACAAATACTCGAAAAGACATATGGTAATGAAAATGTTTCTTTTTCACTGTCAATAACCACTAATAAAATATTGATTTAACCAGTTGAATAACGAATCTTTGCCCAAACCTAGGTTAAATTTCACTTAAGAAGGTGAAAAACTGTAACATTAAAATCCAGTTAATAATCTTTGAACAAAATGAACAAGAACAAGAAGTTTTGAAAACTTTCAACTGGCTTTAGTAAGGAACAATAACAAAGAAACCCATGTAACACAAATGTTATGGCCCAGTTTTTAACTATTTGAGAGATGGTTTTTCAACAAAAGAAAGTCGATAAATATAATAAATAAGAGAAAACACAAGAAATATTCTTGAAGTCAAGCATTTCCAAAGAAAGGTGATTGTTTAATAGCTGAGTCAAAGTATTTCACAAATGCATCAAATGATGGAATTTCCTGGTGAACAGGAAGTGATAGTGACAGGGCACATGTTGAGCTTCTAGGTAAGCAACAACATCCATCATCACACGAGTGATCAAATACGATATCTATCTTTTTATCAAATCCAATAAACGGAATGTTTGAGCTGCCTGTTATAAATTGACAGACATCCTTTAAATCGCTTTTTGATGTACCAGAAAAAGTGAGAAAAAATATTTGAATGTAACACCTTCCAATTCTCTAAACTTTTCAACCTTTCAAAATCAACATGTCTTTTAAATGATACTTACTATCATAATGGCATTTTTCAACGTAGTCACAGAAAAGTTTGAACAAAGGTTCCTCTTTCAAATATTGGTTGGTTCCCTCTTCAGAAAATTTGGGCTCCATTTCTTCATAAAAATGCTCAATTGAAATATCTTCTTTGATGCAAACGAAACATGCTTTAAAGCCTTCAGGATTTTTTTTAACTTCATCAAGAAGTCCTCTTACATTTAAACCATCCTGTAGCTGTTGTATGCAAGGTATTTTAGGTTCAATCACATCTTTAAAATAAAGTAATCTAAAGAAAATATGTTCAAACTTAGGCTTAAAGGAAAAAAGAATTGCACCTTAATTGTATTTATTTCAGAATCTCGGAACACTACTTTGAATGGAAGTAATAACCCAGCCGGCACATTTGTTAAAAAATCACTGTGAAGGAGTACATTTCTATACAAAATACACACAAGTTTTAATTGTTCTTCGTCGTAGTGACTTTTTCACAAATTATAGTAAATCAGCCAAAAATCAATTTAAATAAATTTAAAAACACAGATATATATTTCATAAAATCTAGCACGAAGCTTTTCGTGAATTCACTTGACAATGTAACTCAGTTACGAAAAGCTTCGTGCTAGATTTTATGAAATATATCTGTGTTTTTGAATTTATTTAAATTTTTCACAAATGTTTTATATATGCAGTACAGAAAGGCTTGCATTTATTCTATTAAGTCTACATCTCCCATTCTATCTCTGTCATGCAGATGTTTTGTTTGAGTATGCTTTTACAAACGTATGCCTAACTGTAAAAGTATCCATAAAGCAACTAATATGTCAGAATATTTTTACATATGAGGATAAATCATTCTAATATTATATTAAAAAAATTACTTCTTACTTCAATATTCTGTCTTTATCTTCAAATTTTGGGAGTCCTCTGTACCCAATGGACTCAATCCGATCCAAAACATCACCAGTTAATATAATCTCATTGAACTTCTCCATATTTTCAGAGTTAGCAATCTAAAGATGAAGCGATAAACATTTGAAAAGCATGGAGTGATGACATATTTACCACATAGTAAAGAGCTATTAGTGTTCTCAATATGAAAAAAATATGGACTTTATCAAAATTTCCACATAAAAAAACTACCTTATTTATAATAGGACAGGCCAAAAATTTATCTGGAACTTGAAAAGATTCTGGGTCTATACTTTGTTCACTGCTGATGATTCTAAATACCCAATCAGCCAAAACATTTGGAGAAGGCCCCTCTTGTAGGAGAGATCGAGCGATTAAATTTCCTGTGAAATAATACTGTCTATCATTCAATAAGAATAAACTGGCCACTGGTTCACCTTCTTCATTGAAGATGGATTGTTTCATTTGCTTCAATGCAACTAAACAAAAAGGTATAAATTAAACTTTTCATAGAATTAACCACTGTAGCAAAAATTTTTTTTTTCCATTCCCTTTGAAGAAATTTTTTCTTCATACTCAATTTTTAATAAAAAAGGTATATATTAATAATTAGCACTTACGTGAATAAAATTCTCTTTTAGGCCCTCCTGTGTCAATTGCACTTTCTTTCAAAAACTTTGCCACTAAATTACTGTTAGGCAAAGTCCATGGTTTTTTTTGATGAGTTTGAAAATCTTGCCATGCCAGACACCTTCTCAACTTAAAACACTCATTTCTGGCATGTTTTTGTTGTTGAATTAACTCTGACAAAATTTCCTTGCAACTTGTTAATTTTTCAAATTCATCTTGAGCCACATTATTAAGCTCTACTGGCTGCTTGAGGCAAGCAAGATCAGTTTGCATATTCAAGTCACTTAATTCTTTAAGGTCATCTTCATCATATAAAATAAAATCAAATTTGGATTCTGCACAATTATTTGCATGATCTTCAATATCCAGTGCAGGAAATCGTTCATTGCAAATTGGACATAGCAAAGTCTGTGTATTCGAAGAGTCAGCTGTACTTGTTGATGGTTGATCTTGAGACTTATTCTGCTTTTGATCTGGATCATGGTCTGATTTAATCCTTTTTGTTTCAGATACACTGTTATCCATGTCACAAAAATCATTGTCAAGTGTTCTCTTGAATGGATAATCTTCTTTGTATTTCAGGTCTTGCAAAGAACATAAATACAAAATGATTCTTTTATAGTCCTTTCCAAGTTCTAGGTGATATGTTTTCAAATTAAATCGTTCACTAGTTCCAGGCATTAATATGCACTCATTGCCATTTTCAAAACACAATGTGTATTCTTCACTTTCATCATAACTGTCTTCATAATACGTTTTCCATTTGTCAATTGATTTCATAAGGAGAGTAGAAAATGAATCATTAACATCCACACGCACTGGCAGTCGTTTTCCACGAACTGGTTTCAATTTCAGTTCTTTTCCTGACCATATTAGCAATCCCACAGTTATCATAACTTCATTTTTCAACTCCTTTTTCAAGTTTTTCTGTTTGATCTTGCCAGTACGACTGCTTGACTTTTCTTTATAAAAACTTGAAAAAGACTTCACTTCACCTAAAATATTACCAATAATGAGGAGTCACAACACAACTTACATAGAACCTCAAGAAAGGAATCAACAAACATATGTAATTCAAAAATACTACCTTTTGATGCTTTAGAGATGCTATTTTCGATTTCATCAATATTCATAAGTTCTAAAAGAATTACAGAAGTGATATGATATTATATATATGTCACATGATCTGTAAAATGCTAACGTTTCGTAACAATCAATTTTGTAGAGTTTCATCTTATTATAATAATCCGCGCTGTGTGTCACACTTTTATTTTAGAGAGTGATATATTTGGTTTTTCTTTCACGGTCAAATCCTTCTTATTTTTTCCCTTTTCGTCGTAAAACCACGCAGCGGCGACAGACACTTTTTTTAATGTTGCGTAATCTAAGTGTGACGTCTAAATATTTAAACCAATCAAAACGAAAGAAAATCTTTTTTCTCCAATTTGATTGGTAGACGATTTCCAAAAAAACAGTTCGTTAATAACCGATTATCACTATCGCAGTTGTTTTCACGAAGAAACACAGGTTTGTATACATACGAGGGTATTGTTATTATGAAACTATTTATTGTTAAACTTTTACTGTTATTGTATTTTAGATTAATAAAAGAACAGGCAGCAGCATGTGTGTAAGTGATTAGTTAGCAGGTAGCACACATGCGTAGGTGAGTT
This sequence comes from Turritopsis dohrnii, assembly GCA_027922465.2. Lineage (NCBI taxonomy): Eukaryota > Metazoa > Cnidaria > Hydrozoa > Anthoathecata > Oceaniidae > Turritopsis > Turritopsis dohrnii. The sequence goes on along the minus strand of BQMF02000083.1, from coordinate 896,287 downwards.
TTTGAACAGATGTTTGTTTTTTTTATATATAGGTTTTTTCAGATGAAAACCAAACGAAGAACGAGTGGAAGAAAGTCGTGCTGATTTTACGAATTTCTTTTTATAGTTATCAAATAGTTATGGGAGTGCAGCAGTACAGAAGTAGTGTAGATGAAGTTGAAGAAAGGATGATGTTTATTTACATTGGTGAAAATGGTTTTACTTTTTTTCGGTGGAAAATTGTTTGGAAAAGATATAAAGTAATATACGTAAGTACATGAGTCAAACGGATTTAATAAATACAGCGTTAAAAGAGAATAAAAACAGAGTTAAAACGATCAGATCATAAAGATGCAGGTCCTACACGAGCAGTTACTGATTGTGTATGTTTACAATAGGAAAGTATGCTGGAAAGTTAATCGAGTGTTATTAATTTGTTTACAGGTATGAAATATAGAAAGTAAAAGAGTTTAGAAGTGTTTGATAATGGCTACAGAACATGATCAATATTGTTTACTATCATGATGATGTGAATTGGTATTGAAAGGTAAAGTTAAAATAGTATCTATTTAGTTAAAACATAGTTAGTATTAGTGGATAAATAAAGGATAAGGGGGATGTTTACTGTTGTGTTTTGAATTTTCCAGCGCAGAGAGGAGCTTTGAACTGGAAATAAAAAATGGCTCCACGAATGTTTTCATATGTTAAAAATTTTTCAGCTATACTAATTCTGTCATTACGTTTGTGTTTTTAATTATTAATTTTAAGGTTAATATATTTTCAAAGTTTCTTTTGCTTTGTTTTGTTTTTCTTTAGATTTCGTCATAGCATGATTAGGTTTTTTGTATATGTTTTTTGAATGTTTTCATCTGTTAAAATAGAAATGAAGCACATGATGGGTTATAATGTTGAGAGGGTTACTTAAGAGAAGAATGGATTATGTAATTTAAATGACTGTGCAATGAAATTATCCTACAAAAAATAAGCGTTGTTGGCTGTATTTTTCTTAAGTTTATCTTTTATCGTGTTTATGCATATTTTGTGTTATGGTAATCATTTACGTACTATGCCTAGGTATATAACTTTGGCTGTATGATTTTATTTGTGACTTTTTATCTTCTATGTAAATTTTTGTTCTTAGTTATTGTTTTTAGGATAAATGCGTACTTCAATTTCCTTTTTTTTTGTTTCTTTTTTTTTATTATTATTATTTTCGGTATTACAATTGAAATATTATTCTTTTAGGCAATAATAAAAAAAGCACAAAGAAATGAAACTCATGGTTTTAATCATGATGTTGATGGTTTTGGGAAGAGCTAAAACTATCATTTCAAAAATTCATTAATGGTTGCAGTCCAGTAGTAACTTTTGAACAAAAGAAAAAGTTGGAAGGTATCATTTTTGTAATATTATTCAATGTTTGGTTTTGTATGTCTGGGTAAACGGTTCTGTGTTATATATTGCGTTTTTTTACATTAAAGTTACTTCTCTTCTGCGTATGAATATATATTCTGAGCCATGTTGCTATTTGTTTCAGTTTTAAATTTTCTGAATGTAAGAAATGAATTAAAAAATTAATGCCTGAAAAGAAACTTTTGCAAGAGTTAAATTCTGCGACACAACGCATACTGAACATGGGTGGCGAGCGACGCCGCATGGGGTGTTTTTGAGTTGCGATTCTATGATTTATTTTTTCGTCACGGGGTACGTACACGGGAATGGTGGATTTGACCTAATGTTTTCGAAGTTAAGTTCGGTAAAAAGTTTTTACCCGGGATACTAGTTATCTTTATAATTAGACTTTCAACCTTAAATGATTCTTATTTACTCGAAATTGAATCTCATCTTTTATAAACAGAAATCAGAGCCACCTCAACAACGTGAAATCATAGCTGAAGAACGATAGAAACTTATAGATACTCGAAAGAAAGTACTAATAAGAATGAATTCACATACCTTTTCCACAATGGTAACAAAATTTCGCTTGAGACGATGCAAGTCCTGTCCCACATCTTTGACAAAACATTTCCCACGTTTTCCAAGCCAACCTAACATGACAGATTCGACACATGCTTGTTTAAGCGTTTTTTTCCATTGCTTGAAAACGTGCTCTCGTAAGGGCCGAAACACACCATAACTTTGTTTTTGCCGTGAGTTTTTGCCGTGAGAATTTGCCGTGAGAATTTGCCGCCAGAATTTGCCGTGAGTTTTTTATTTGTGTAGTTCTTTTTCTTTTATATGCATTTCAATTTTATTCGTATGTTATTCTTTCTTATTTGTAAGCATTTCCTTTTTGTTTGTATTTGTTTTCTTTTTTCTGTATGTTTCTTTTGTTTGTATCATGTGAGAGTTATGGGCTTCCGTAAAATCCGATACTAAATCTTTCTTCCCAATCAAGCCACGTATATTTTGATGTAGAAGAGAAAATCCTTTCACCCTTGAAAAACTATCCAAATCTTTATAACGAAAAGGTCCTGGACATGGCTCTATATCTCCACACATTAGGATTAACAAATGTAGATAACACTTCGATGTTCGTCGTGTAAGATGTAGTTTCTTCTTGCTAGCCCATAAGCTGGAGTAAATATAGCTTTCAATTCGAGAATCATAAACATCTATCTCACCAAGAGTTATACTAATACCATCAGGAGAACTAAAAGCATGTTTTTTTACACAAAATAATAGTCCAAGAAAAAGCACAGTGAACAGCACGCCCGTCACGTCCGTCCTCAACGGGGCCAACTTTGCGGTTGCTTTTGTAATACGCAGCCGCCAGTTATAACATGCAGCCGCCAGTTACAAACCCGACTGTCAGAACTCGCAGGTGCTGCCAGTAAAATCCGACGAGGGATAATCTGGTCTGTGAAATAATCACTTTCCAAGGTTGATTGGGATAATCTGGTCTGTGAAATAATCACTATGAAAAGTTTTAATGTTGATCAACAACAAGATGGCCGAAAAGGTATATATATGATACAAGTCGTTATGAATTTGTGCAGTAAGCATGTGCTATCCAGATCTTGATGCATACATGTTTATTAAACGGACAGTACATTTTTATTTTCACTGTAGTACAACAAACTGTTTCTCTCCGAAACAAAGCACACTGTCTTCGTTTGTGTGTCGAGCCCCAAGCAAATGTACACACAGTGATCTTATACCTTACTGTGAACCAGAAAGAAATTAGAAAAAATTAGACCCAAATTTTTCGTCACCCCATCGCCTGTATCGTGGACCCCAGAAAACATCAGTTATCCCTTTAATTTTCCCTTACGTCGCATTCGATTAGGATATCAATACAATGGTTTCACACTGACGTCGCGCTCAAAAAGAGAAATAATTTATGTGTGATATTACATTGCTGACTCCTCAATTTCTTTAGATAGAATTTTTGAAATGGATAATCTCTTTTTCACCAGCCATCAGTTACATTTCTTTGCTAAAAGAAAAACAATTTTTAACAGAATATGATACAAAAAAACTAATCCTATTCTGAAAATATCCAAAAAAACTAAAAAACTAAAAGAAACTTTACAAACATATACTTCAAGAACACATTTACCTTAAGAATAGTAATTGAAACAAAAGGTAATTATGGAAATTATTGGAAACATTCACATTTTCAGTTGCAGCTCAAGTCTCCTCTGGCTAATTAAAAACACAACAGTAAACATCCCTTTCTATATATTAATAGCCAATTCTCTGTCTGTTTGTAAGTCCTGCAAAATGGCAGATTGAGTTGTGAGCGAAATTATTTCTTTTTTTGTGTGCGACGTGAGTTCGAAGCAAATACATTGCAACCCCAATCGAATGCGACTTTTTTGGCTGGTGAATGACGTTTTGTTTTTATTATTATTGTTGGTTTTATATTCCAAGGACCACATTGACTTGGCTTTGAAAACAATACATCAACTAAATACAAAGACGCTAACCGATAAAACATTTTGGACAAAAAGCAGCAGTGGCAGAACGTCGGAGCATGTTCGGTTTGCCAGTGTGTCCTAACGTATCCTTGCCTGACTGTCTGAGACGGGTGAACATTTATTCGAGCAATCAAAATGTTTAAAAACCGATAGGTAAAAAAAAGAGTCTCATAAAACAACATTTTTTTGCTTTTCTTTTAATAATTTTAATTCTTTTTTAATTGTTATGCGCTTCTGATCGAATGTTTTTTTCTTCACTTCATTCATTTAGCACGTGCCTTTCTTTTTCCTCCCTTGTGATCTTTTTAAGAAGAGAAACTATCCCCCCACCCCCCTCCATCCTTACTTTTGACAGCACCCATGTTAGAGCGTGTAACCTTTCTTTAAAAAAGCTAATAATAAGTTGAAGTTCTCTCTCTCTACATTTTGAGTGCATTGTTTAAGTGCAAAACGATTAGTTTTAATAAGTAAATAGCACATCATGAAATTTGGGTTTTTTGGAACCATTGTTTAAACTGATATCTGATTTCCAATCTGCCTGAACACAAATTGTGCAAGCCGCTCTTAAGGAAATAATAGGTTTATATAATAGGTTGATTGGGGTCTCCGGGGTGACAAAGAGCAGGTCACATGGGTGGTGAGGGCCTTGGCGGCTGTGTTCGTACTAAATAGATACTGGTTTAACTTCAAACGAAAGTTGATACCTTTCATTACCAATTCATCATGTAAATAAACAAAACATTGATCATCTTCACAAACACTTTCAAACTCTTCACTTTCCATTGTAGTTCATATCTGTAAAGAAATTAATTACACTTTAATAACTTTCCAGCACATTTTTCTACTGCATTTTTATATATTGAAAGACAAAAAACTGCTTTCTTTGTTCCCAGAACTCTTGATGAATGCGATGTGGTACCTAAAACCTTTCTCTACTTTTTAAAATTTTGGAAACAATCAAAATGGCGAAAAAAAGAAATTCTTGCATTTTGATTGGCTTAAGTTTCACAATAATTTTGGCATATCTGAGTGGGACGCTGATGACTGTCATAGAGCATTATTCTTAACACTTTATAGAGCAACCAGTAGTTCAGACCTTTGGAAAGAGATATCTCAACTGGCAAAAGCTATAACTACAGAGAGGATTAAACATCCAGAGAGCCTGAAGCACCAATGTCCTGTGATTTAATTCCATTGAACAAAGACCCCGGCCTTAGACTGATAGGAATCAAGGAGGTTTTGAGACGCATAATTGGTAAGGCTGTAATGTCCAGTTTCAACTTTGTTCTGGATAAAACTCAGCATGCGAGATAGCTGTACATTCAGCAGTAGATGCATCCAATGATTTCAACTGGATTAATAGAGCAACGACACTTCATAACATCGATATCTTATGTCCAGAATTTTCAATGTATGTTTACAACTGCAACAACAAGTTGATCTCTTTGTTAATAGCAGGTGCCAAAGAGACTGAAGGCACAACCCAAGGGGATTCTGTAGCAATTGGAATGCATGCTACTGTCATTCTGCCCTTACTTATACCAAGAGACATGAAAAATGATGATTCTGCCAAAAAAATTGGATATGCGGATGACTGAATAAGGGATAACGAAACTTGCAGGCTTGCGATCATGACGCTACATGGTCCTAATATTGGCTAATCCTAATACCTAATATCTCCCAAAACCAAGTTGATTGTTAAGGAACTGCATTACGAGGAAGTGAGTAAAGTGTTTCAAGGAACAGGAGTAAAAATAACAAAAGAAAGAAACAGACACCTTGGTGCAATTATTGGATGAATATAAATGTACTAGTAACCCAGGTAAAACTTTTTACTGAGATTAACTTCCAAAACAATGTGTCAAATTTATCACACAACCGGGACTGGAAAGTATGCCCATGTTGTAGAGCTTCAAAAACTGATCAAAGAAGTATATGGGATCGTTTCGCTACGACCAACCGTTGAGAGATCGTCGATCAAATAATTTGATGACCTCATAGCTGCAGTACCAAATAAAATTTAGGCCCTAATGATATGTCACCCTATCACCCGTATCGCTGACTCCAAAAAACGTCAGTTAACCCTGTTGGTTCTTGAGATATTTCCCCAAAAACGTGGCGTTTGATTGGGGATGCAATGCAATGATCCCCCATGATCGTAATAAAACTGACTTCAAATTCCACGTGCTTTTGGAATGACCGTGAAAAAAGTGTCTCTCGCCTCTATGTGCTTTTACGCGCACATAAGAGGACGATGGCCGTAAATTAAAACTAAATATATCACTCTCTAAATTAAAAGTAGGATGCACAACACGGATTACTATAATAAGAGTTACATCAAAAATGAAGCTGAAGACTGAATAAAATGATGCACACTGTCCCAAATAAAAGAGCCATCAATTTATTAAAAGTGTTCTACGCAGCTATGAATGTAGCAATATAGGACGTCTCCTGTTTTCGCTTCCAGTTAAGTTTGGTAACAAAATTAATGGTTATAAGAATGGAAAGTTATAAATCAAAATGATTTATACGATAAATTAGTTGAACATATCAACAGAAAGTTAACCCTTGTGAATCGAATAAATCACGTTGATCAAGGATCATTAACACAGTAATATTCAGATGTGTCAAACAGTAATATTCAGATATGTCAAGGGAATGTCAGCCATTCTATTATAATAGACTCGCAGAAAAAAAAGGGAACAGTCAAGTGTCACCAAAAGTTTCTTAAGAACAAAAATCTGTTATAATCTGCTAAGATTACTGCTCATTTGTATTAGAAAAAAGGCATCAAGTGATAGATTCTTATCCGATACTGACTTGAAAATTATTGCAGAAAAGTCGATGATGGAGAAATAAATAGGAAAATAAAAATATTATGATTTTATATGTCAGTTGTATTACTATTGTATATGTATCTGATTATAGTTGCTTACTGAAACTGAAAGTGAAATATTGCATTGTATGTCACAAAAAAAAATGAATGAATAAATTGAAAAATGTAAGAACAATAGGTGGTTCAGGACCTTCTGGATGGACACTGTTGGCTGAAAGCTATTCAATTTGGCCATATGGTGAATGCTCTTTCGTAAAAGCTCTAAAAAAGCTTTGTACATCACAATCATCTAAAAGCATTCTTATCTTGCCGTTTGATCTTCATGCAATAGGTAATTTTGGTAAGTAATAAATTCAATTACATCTAGGTATAAATGAATACTTATTTACATGCATAGTTAAGTTTAATAGAAAGATAAATTTCTTTTAAAACAAACTTGAATTAACAAGCTGAGGAGGAAGAACAAACTCTGGGATTTGTTTGTGAACCAGCCCGGGAATCAAAAAAGAAAAGATTTGTTGCTCCCGAAACAGATATGTCAACAAACTACCTTATCGGTAACACATCAGATGTTGACAATGATGATGCCAGTGTTCTCTGGTCCTCTGGAGAATCAAAAGATTTTAACGTTAACACCTGTTCCTTCAAATTTAAGAAAGGAGTTGATTTTAGACAACTATTTACAGGGACTCTTGCCAGAACATTCCAAGTTAAAAGAGCTACATTTAGATTCAACTCTTGAAAAGATTTAATTAAAGATTACAAACATTTTTGTCCTTTGTCCACCTTGGAAATAGACAGGCAAAAATGAATCTACCAACTACGGCTGTTACGTTCGGAAATGCAATCGAAATTTGAGATTTTTCACCTTGCCTTACCTTTTTTTTAAATACCGTATTTCCTCTATTAAGCGCCCGGGCGCTTATAAAATTTTTTCGAAAATTAGGAGGGCGCTTATTGGAGGGGGGCGCTTAAAAGAGGGGGGCGCTTATAAAATTATTCCAAAAAAAACCCTACAAAAAATTGTGAGAGGTGTTAAAAATAAATACTTATTTCCACTTTTATTATTTTCTATAAAAACTATGTACAGAAAACAGAAGAAATATCAGGTATGGTTCATGTAATGTTTTCCAACTCTATATCTATGTTGTCATCTTCTTCTTAATCGGAGTCTATTAGAATGTTTGGATCATCTTCCATGTCTCGTTAAAAAGATCTACAAGCAGTTGGCTGACTGTTTTGGCTAGTTTCTAATGAGCAACCGGGCGCTTATCTTGGATTTTGACTCTAACATTGTAACTGTAATAAGCGCCCGGGCGCTTATTAGAGGGGGGCGCTTATAAAATTATTTTTGGATTAACAGGGGCGCTTATTAGAGGGGGCGCTTAAAAGTGGGGGGGGGGGGGGGGGGGCTAAAAAGAGGAAATACGGTATCTCAAGTTAGCAAAAAGGTATTTAACTTCTGTAAAAATCTTTTGATAGGTGATTAATTTTTCTTATAAATAAAAAAAATGCGAAAATTTCTATAAGATTAGGGTCAGAAGATTAGGGGATTCTGGGAAATTTGCCCCATTCAAAAAAGAAATCAACAGATTTCAACACTGAAAAGTGTAACTTACTAACAGTTTTGTAGGTGTGATGAAAAATTTCATTGCCCTATGACATTTTAATTGAATGTTGATAGTAAATGATACCTAGATGCTAAGGAGAACCATTCATTCTATACCCTAGTAATTCATTGAATTCAAATTTGGGTACGTTGGTCCAATTTGGCCCGAAAAAAGGACAATCAAGTAAAATACCCTATAAAAGTCTATTTTGTGACTTCTTTTGAGTTAGATCAATAATAAATGATACTTAGATGCTAAGAAGAACCATTCATTCTATATCTTAGCAATTCATTGAATTCAAATTTGGGTAAGTTGGTCCAATTTGGCCTGAAAAAGGGTTAATCAAGTAGGTTATCCTGTAAAGTTTATTTTCTATTGTTTTTTTAGTTACGTAGGCTGTTGTAGGGATATCTATATGTTAATGGCATAAATCTGTTTTGATTTTCACAATAAATGCACTTGCAATTGGAGTAAATTGGTCCAATTCGGTCCAAAAAAGGGCTAGTCAGTTAAATTACCCTGTAAAACTCTATTTTATATTGTTTTTTCTATTTAGGTGAACTGTAGGGATATCAAGATGATAATGAAGACTATAACAACAATATATTTTGAACAATATAACATTAAAAAAAATTAATATGAAAATAACATTAATTTTGAAAAAAAAACCTTTCTACCCCGTCCACCTTGATGTGGGGACATATGTCGAACCAGCATTGGAAAAAATTTCACTGACACATGTTGATTTGTCACATGCCTGTTTTCTTACTGTAGGTGACGTACACCCTTTCCTTGTTGCCTGTCTTTCCAATCATCGTTCTTCTTCTTTCTCTTTCTTCTTCTCCTCCACCTCTTTCTTCTTCCTGTTCTTCTCCTCTCTTCAATCGGTTTTCACTCTGCATTCCGAATACATTCACGAGACTTCTTTTGGTAACTTTGAAGAAATCAAAAGTATTTTACATACAGTAATAAAGTTTTGTTATCACATGAAAAATTATATTGCTTTTATATAACATTTTCCTGATTGGTCATTCTAATCTATGTTATTTCTATACTATTTCTAAACGAAACATATAAGGGTATTCACAGAAATGAATATAGATGGAAAACTTAAGTTTTTTATGAAAGCTAAAAGATTGGAGCGTAACATGAAATGCGAACACGGTTGATCTGAGCATTTTACAAAACTGTTTTCGTCAATTTAAAAAGAAAATCAAGGTTTTTCATACTGAAGAATCGCTGTCTAGCCCGTGTTCGCACGCTATTTGGACCCCCCTCTCTTCAAAAAAACTGGTTTTAGGCGGGAGAAAGTACATCTAGTTTGGTTTATAGGCACGGAAGGCAGTGGTACTTTTTTAAAAATTCCCGTTTTCGATGGATTTTTCGGTGAAGTTGTGTATATTTGAAAAATCAATAGGACACTTTTTGGTATGAATTTTTTCTTTATAAACATAAATCATAAATACAAAAAGGTATATCTTTCTTATAAAAAAAACGTATTGTGATATCATTTATACATTTTGAACTCGAATTCTGTTGAACTCGAATTTTGAAGAGTTGCTATTTCCACTTTGCAATGCAACGTAACAGCCGTGCAACAGCCTGATCAATGATTAAGAAAAGCTGGTAACACTAGTGGAGGAAGCTGCGCACACAGTCTTTCATCACAGAAAACATGTCCTGTCTTTGGTCAATGGGAATCCTAGGAAAACCTCGAAAATCTTGAAAGAGAAGTTGGAACATCTTGAGAAAGAGAAATCTGCCCTATTTGGTGAAAAATTCAAGGAGAAATTGTTGAAAACTTTAAAATGCAAGAAAAAATCACAAGATCTGTTTCGTGAACTTATGAAAGCCAGATCAAAAATGCAGCACTTTTAGTTTGCAATTCAGGAAATCTGGGGGCAACTACACCCAAACAGCAACAAATGTGGTACGGCCAATTATAGAGGAGGATACAGAAGTAAATTTAACTTTACATATATTCCTAAAACCTTTCTTTCAATATATTTCAAGATCCGTTGACAGAAAGCAATCATCCAGATGTATTTCCAGTGATAAAGTGATAGCGATTAAGGACTTGAAAAAAAAATTTGAAAAAGGTACATTTATCTGGCTGGTTAAAACAATTTAGAACAAACTGGAAAAACTAACTCAGGATACAAAATTCCTGTGTTATCAGTGCCAAATCAAAACAAGCGTCAATCGTGCAATATTCAAAGGGATCAACGTCAACTGGAACTCAGTCAGTACTAAAACAGTTTCTGAGCAATATTTTTCTATTCGGAAAAAAGGATGGTACAGGCATGGCGCCACTGGAAGCCCCCCCCCCCCCCACACACACATTTTTGATGAGTTAAAAAATTTTTTTTCACTGTTTCATTTTCACAACAAACAAAGCAGAAAACACAAAAGAGAAGATAATAATAGTATAATTAATGTTTTCTCATTACTTTCGGCAAGTGCGTATTTTCATTCATTCAGTAGCTCACTTTCTGCAATACAATGTCTTCACGGTCTTTGTATTACACAATTTATGCTTACGCAAAGGAAATTTCATATTAAGTAGCGTTAGAAGTGTTGTGTAACATCAATATGTTCAATATATACAGTGTTAATCGAAAAAGCAAGTGAATAGACCTCTTCTGAATATTTCTTTATCGAACTTCACCTCGTTTTCAGGTCTATTAATAAAAACGTAAGTATTTTTGACGTTGTTATTTTATTTTGTGCTCTTTTGCCATCGAGTAATAAAGTAATTTGCCGGATTTTATGTCATAGTGAAATTTGTACTTGTACTTGTTAAATTAGTTATCACCCCACAACCTCGAGGTATACTTCTGTCGTTTCCATTGGTTGTTTTATAAATGAGACTAGTGACTAAAATATATAACTAAAAAACATTTGCCATATTGCACTTGTCACCGTATCATAACCCTTATCTGTTTGGTTCTCAGGATATGTCGAAAAGGCGTTGCAGTATTACTCAATTTTTCAAACCTTCAAATCAGACTTCCGCTGTTCAAGTTTCAGATAGCAATGTTGGCACCTCATCTTCTCCCGTAGAAGTAGAAAGCCCTTCCACATCTTCCGATAGTAGCCCAAAGCCAACTTTATGTGACCAAAAACATCCTAGCGAAAATAGTAGTACTACCTTGCTTTCAAAACAAAAACTTTTCCATCCTGGTGATAATTACAAATTTCCAACAACAAAAATTGGAAACCAGAACAGGTCTTACCATTGGCAGTGGTTTAAAAAATACCCATGGTTACACTACTCTGTTGAAAACGATGCAGTGACTTGTTATGTTTGTGAAAAGCAAAATGCTAAAAATAATCTTGCAACGGAATCGTATAAAGAAATGGTTTTCTTAGAGTCGGGCTTTCGTAATTGGAAGAAAGTGCTATCAAAGTTTGATAAACATCAAAGTAGTAAATGCCATCTGGCTGCCACAGCTAATGAAATAGTCATACCACAGTGCGGAAATGTCATCACGATGATTAACGAAAATGAGCAGGAAAAAATGGAATTAAACCGCCGTTGTTTCATAGAGGTCTTAGATGCTATTCAATATTTGGCTCGTCAAGGCTTGCCTCTTCGAGGTGATGATGATGAAGAATCAAACTTGATTCAGTATCTAAAGAAGCGCTCCAAATCTTTTCCAGAGCTAAAAGATTGGCTTATGCGAAAACAATCTAAATTCACTTCACATGATATTCAAAATGAAGTTCTCAACATTATGGCAAATCATGTATTGAGAGATTTGTTACAAAGCATAAGAGGGAATGTATTTTCCATTATGGCTGATGAATACACAGATGTGTCTAACAAGGAACAACTAACTTTTTGCCTGCGCTGGGTAACGGAGTCTCTTGATGTTAATGAAAACTTCTTAGGTTTCTACGAAATTCCGAACATTTGTTCATCAACGATAGTCGCTGCCTTACAAGATATATTAACATGGTACCAATTAAATCTAGATTTGTGTCGGGGGCAATGTTATGATGGGGCCAGTAATATGCTTGGCAAGTCTTCCGGAGTTGCAGTGCAGATAAGTGAGATTCAACCATTGGCTTTGGAAACACAATGCCATGCACATTCTCTCTCCTTATCGGTAAGACATACCACCAACGAAATTAAAATCTTACGCGATACAATGGGAACAGTTGGTGAAATTATTGTGCTGATTAAATACTCGCCAAAACGGGAAAACATGCTTGGTACACTAAAAGAACAAATTGAGTGTGATTCGGAAGACGTTTTCAAGACCAATGGGCTACTCAAATTGTCACAGACTCGCTGGACAGTTCGCGCAAACTGCTTTAAACGTATTTTGGAAAATTATGAGAATCTAATGAGAATTTGGAATCATTGTTTGGAAAATGACAAAATGCAGGCCGATTTGAAAGCACGTATCAATGGTGTGAAAAAACAAATGGAAACTTTTGATTTCTTTTTTGGACTTACCATTGGCCACCGGCTCTTTTCCCACACAGATAACCTTTCTCGAACGCTACAAGCTGAAAAAATGTCTGCTTGTCAAGGCAAAAGAAATGCTGATCTTGTGGTCAGTGTTTTAGAAGAAATGAGAAATGAGGCATCCTTCAATCTTCTTTATGATGCTATTGTGCTCAAAGCAAAACAGCATTCCTTTGTATCTGAGCCAAGTGTTAAAAGAAAAAGGAAAACTCCCAACTACCATGACATAGTTGTAATTGACGGTTGCAAAAGTGGACCGACGTTTCACCCTAGCACTGCACGTGATCATTATCGCAGTATATATTATGAATCACTTGATACTTTGGCAGATTCTATTAAAGGAAGGTTTACCCAACCAAGTTTTCAGGCGTACGAAGTCTTGGAAGAATTTCTTTTGAAATCAATTCATTCGTTGGACACTTCAGAAGAAATTAGTTACCTACATGAGAATTGCAGCACTGATGTCAATGTTAATCACTTGGAACATGAAAAAGATATTCTAGCTACAATGTTCAAGGCAGAAAAACCTGTTTGCTTTCAAGAAGTTGTCCATTACATAAAAGCATTAGATCGTGCACAAAAATCACTCATTCCGAACATCGTCATGATTTGTAAACTGCAACAACAGCAACTGCTGAACGCTCCTTTTCACTGGCCAGAAGAATCAAAACATGACTCCGATCCAAAATGATGGCAGCTCGTTTTAACTCAACAGCTATTTTACATGCTCATAAGAACCTTACTGATTCTTTAGATTTATCTAGCGTTGCAAATGAGTTTGTGAGCAAAAATTAAAGTAAAGTCGCAGATTAGGAAATCAGGGAAAAAATCATTGAAATGAATCCTGAATTGGATGGTTATATGGAACAACTACTAGTTGAACACAATAAAACTATAACACTCCTTGTTAAGAAGATACTCAAGGGAGCACAAGAGAGAGACTGAAATATCTTTGGGCCTCTCTCACGCCTAACAGAAAGGGGTGAAATTGACTTGAATGATGATTATGCAACTAATGGTTTCTCTGAAATCACCAGTTTATTAGAGCAGTTCATTTCATTGACTGACATACAACGATATGGCAATATAACGTCCTATGAACTTTGATTGTAAATTCATTAAAAGTGAATCAACTGCCAAAAGATCATGCTCTGATGATGAATGATCCTTCAAATATTTCTATTTGGAGAAAAATTTGAAGAAATTTGAAGTATATCAACCACATCCCAGAAAAAACTGACAAGTTGTTACTGGTTTAAAGAAGATTGTTCATCCTTCAACAAACCCTTTTGAAAAGGCCCTCTATCAAATGAAAACTCCAGAGTAAGGGGAATGATTAGATTATCTGTTCATCCTATATTAAAAAATGCAGAACTATTTTAGCTCGAGATACAAATTTTGGGCTTTCTGATAAAACTGAAAAAATCTCAATTCCAAGCATCTCAAATTCTTTAGGGATGGGAAATGGATTCTTTAAAAATAACACGATTGTATCACAATTTCAAGAGATGATGGACAAAGAATTAGTAACTCTAAGGGAACTTAAGTTGTTAATTAGCAGATTAACATCAGATACAATGGCAGTATTGCCAGCTTCCCAGCTCTTCGGACGATGGAGAGACAACCAATATGGGAAATGAACTCAGGAATGAATTTGGAATCTGTGATTTGTCTGAGTCAAGTAGTGAAAATGTAATTAAATTGGTCGGTTCAAAATCGACACCTTAGCAACAGAAAGACGGTCATACCCAACAGCTAATGTATTGTGATTTCATCAGAAACTTTCATAAAGGGGTGAGATTCATTGCTAGGGTCACTAGACAGGGGACCCATAGAATGCCTTAGGAAAAATTATATCAATTATTTATAACTAAAAGCAGCAAAATTAGGAATTTTGAAAATGTTTCCTTCTATAAAAGCAATCCATTTACAAATGGACAATATTACCATATTGGCTTATCTAAAAAAATAGTGGGCATAAAGAATAAAAAAACTGATAACCCTAAGCAGAGATAACGGCAGAATTCTGATCAGTTATGGGATCACAATAACAGTTGAACATTTGTCAGGAAAATTGAATCAAGAGAATGGAAACTGTGTCCCGTGGTATTCAATCCTATAACCAAAATGCACTGGATACTCTACATAAACCTGTTTGGATCAGGACTGTTCCAAGGTACATGTCTTGGAAACACGATTCATAGTCTTGTAAGGGATGATGTAAGGGATGATGGACCTAAATTTGGTCTAAAAAGGGAAATGGTAAGTGGGGGAAACGTCATTTCAATGGTCCATTTTCTCTTCAAATAAAAAGCTTTGAAGAGAGATTATTGAAATTAGCGTACATAGTTAAGGGGGAGTCTGAAAGCGCCGTTCATCTATTGCTTTCCCACACAGCAAGTGTCGAACAGAGATAAAGGGGCAAAGCCCCTCACACATATGCTGACTGATAACTCAGGTCCAAATGGGGAACTCGACACCAAAGCATTCCAACGAGCCATGATGCAGTAGCGTATTCATGCATTCAACTCGCTCATCGGAATTTGTTGAATGAATATCCAGCTTTCACGCATTACATATTTTCGTGGGCAAACAGATGATTCCACGCACCCACTCCGCAAACCTTCCATATATTAAAACTTGATTCTCTGTCTGTCTGTCTGTTTGTTTGTTTGTAAGTCACGCAAAATGGTAGATTGAGTTGTGAGCGAAATTATTTCTTTTTTTGTGTGCGACATGAGTTCGAAACAAATACATTGCAACCTCAATCGAACGTGACTTTTTTTGGCTGGTGAACTAATAGGAATAACGTTTTGTTTTTATTATTATTGTTAGTTTTATATTCCACGTTGACTTGGCTTTGAAAACAATACATCAACTAAATACAAAGAAACTAACTGATTAAACGTTTTGGACATAAAGCAGCAGTGGCAGAACGTGGCAGCATGTGCGGTTTGCCAGTGTATCTTAACGCATTCCTGACTGTCTGAGACGGGTGAACATTTTTTCGAGCAATCAAAATGTTTAAAAACCGATAGGTAAAAAAAGAGTATCATGAAACAAAATGTTTTTTTGCTTTTCTTTTAATAATTTAATTTCTTTTTATAAAGCGCTTCTGATCGAACGTTTTTTTTATTCTATTTATTCATTTAGCACGTGCCTTTTTTCTCTCCTCCCGTGTGATCTTTTTAAGAAGAGAAACCATTTTTCCCCTGTTTGATAGCACCTATGTTAGAGCGCGTAACTTTTTTAAAACAAAAGCTAATAAAAAGTTGAAGTTTTCTCTCTCTACGTTTTGAGTGTATTGTTACACTGATAAAAGATTGGTTTTACCAGAGGTTGTGACTTCGAATCTGCTTCTGGTTGAGCACAAGTTGTACGAGCCGTTTATAAGGAAATTTGACGTTTATTGATAGAGTGATACAGAGCTGGTGGATATGGGCGGCGAGCGACGCCGCCTTGGCGGCTATCTATATATTAATAGCCGATTCTCTGTCTGTCTGTCTGTTTGTTTGTTTGTAAGTCACGCAAAATGGTAGATTGTAAAAAAAGAGAATCATGAAACAAAATATTTTTTTTTTTGCTTTTGTCTTAATAGTTGTCTTAATTTGTTTTAATCGATTTCTTTTAATCTATTTTAATCTGATCGAACGTTTTTTATTCACTTCATTCATTTAGCACGTGCATTTTTTTCTCCTCCTGTGTGATCTTTTTAAGAAGAGAAACCATTTTTTCACCTACTTCTGACAGCACCCATGTTAGAGCGCGTAAAACAAAAGCTAATAATAAGTTGAAAAGTTTTTTCTCTCTGCGTTTTGAGTGTATTGTTAAACTGATATTTGATTGGTTTAAAATCGTAAATAAAAACCACGTGAAGTTCACGTTCGGAATGCATTCTGTAAAGCAAGAAAGTCTACTGATATTTTAAATGCGACCGCGACAATGACCGGCTGAGTTAAAAACATTCAAGATTTGAAACACCAGGAACGTATTTCTCTTCACGTGCAAACGAGCTTTATTAAGCGATAAAGCCAGCAGCAAAGGAAGTCTTATCACTGCTTTTAAGTGCAATAATTTGGAGCAGGTGGCGATACAACGCAGGCTGAACATGGGCGGCGAGTGACGCCGCCTTGGCGGCTAGTATTATACTAATTCGCGATTGTGTGTCACACTTTTATTTTAGAGAGTGATATATTTGTTTAATTTTTACGGTCAAATCCTTCTTATTTTTTCCCTTTTCGTCGTAAAACCACGTAGAAGTGACAGACACTTTTTTTAATGTTACGTAATGTAAGTGTGACGTTTCTTTCGGGAGACCAACACAATGCGCATAATACCTGGTAGAAGCCGAGAGACACTTCTTAAAGTTACGTAATCAGTATACGCGTGTACATGATACGTCATCTAAGTGTGACGTTTCTTTCGGGAAACCTATACAATGCGCATTTATTTTGATTGTTTTGATTGTTTTAATTGACGTGAATGCTTTTTGACCAATCAAAATTGGTTTCCAGAATCGGGCAAACTATAGCAACCAATTCGTTCAGAACGTAAACAAATTAATTTTTAATTTTCCAGTTAAGGACGCTTGCGAAACATATACGAAATTACGAAATATACATTGCTTGTATTATCAAAAGCGAAAGATCAGGTAAACCGTTTGTTTAAAATTTTAAAATAGGCTACTTACTGGCTAATGTATGATGATTTTTTTATTTAATTAGATCATTCTGTTTGTTGTGGTTGCTGCCCTGTTGGTCGAGAGATTGTTTTGTTTTGGTTTATACGTACGAAATATACGTCAACGAGGTGAGATCTCTTTATTTGTTTTCATAGTAATTTAAAAATGGTAAACTTTATGGCGGTTTATCCTTTCCTAAGAGCTGTTTATCCTTTGTTTATAAGAACTGTTTATCCTTTCTTTATGTTTAAAACGATGTTTATGTTATGTTTATGTTAGGTATGTTTACGCTACTCTTTCTGTCTTCTAACACTTTTTCTATTTGCATTCCAGGTTCGTTTTTTGTACGTTACCGTGTTAATTTCTCCTGTTAATTTTGAAAAGACGTTAGTTTTAGATAGAAAGGTTTGTTGAAGATTATTATCACAGTTTCGACTATTTCTGTTTATTTTGTATTAGTCAGCTTGCTTCTGCTTCTGCCTAGATTTTTGCTGTTTATTCACAGTTGGTAGCTATTTCTTTCTTTTTTGTTGTTAGTGTTTCTGAACTGTGATGTTTAATATAAGAGGCACTAATATTATTCCTGGCTTCCAAGCAGTTTTTAGGAATGGCCAGTTTGTGCTCCAGCCACCTGATCAGCAGCAAATGCCCTCTGTTATTCAGCGTTGGCATGCACATGAGGATGTGGCTGAGGCAAGGCGCCAACAGCTCCAGCAAAACATTAATGTCCAGCCACCAGATATTCAGACAGATAATGAACGTCTGAGAATCAACGATGCCGAAAGACAAGCTCAGCATCGTCAAGTAGAAGGTGACGAGCAGAGATTAGCTCGACAAAATGCAAATATTCGTCGCATGAGGGCAAGGCGGGGTGCTCAACGAAATGCGAATCCCCGATTGCATCGTGTTGCTCGGCAAGACCAACTACCTGAGCTACACTATCTTGGTGCCATGGACAAGGTCTGTCAGTTTTGTGGTGCCAAGATGTTTGCTGACGAAACTAATTTTAAGTGTTGTCACAATGGTAAAGTTCATTTAGATAACATTTATTATCCTAATGACCTTAAAGATCTTTTAGTAGGTGATAACAATCAAGCAAAGAACTTTCAAGAAAATATTCGAAAGTTCAACAGTTCGGTTGCTTTTGCTTCTATGGGTGCAAAATTGGCTGTACCGCTAGGTCGTGGTCCACCAGTTTTTCGTATCAATGGCTAGGTATGTCACCGAACAGGTAATTTACACCCACCGCCAGGTGTTCCTCCATCGTATGGTCAACTATATATTTATGATGGTATGGATGCATTCAACGAGCGAATGGCAAGACCAGAAAATCATGGTTGCTCCCCCGAAGTCATGCAAACTTTGCAAGATATCATTTTACGGGAGAGTCCTTATGCAGCTGCTTATAAACACATGAGTGAGGTAGAAGCAGAGGAACTGCATCGCGCAAATGAACAGAATCGCCAACCATCTGAGGTAAGTGGAAATATCTATATATACTAAATACTGATCTTTCAACTGCTTTTGATTTTGATTTTGACTTTGCTTTTGATTTTCAGGTTAGAATGCACTTGAGAAGTGGTGGTGACAGGCGTCGATACAATCTACCTCATCATGATGAAGTAGCTGCTGTTTTTGTTGGTGAAGATGGTGCACCACCATTGGCTCGAGACATTGTTGTTTACCCTCGAGATAGACCATTGCAGGATTTGCCTGTTCATTCACCTAATCTTGATCCAATGGTGTATCTTGTATTTTTTCCAAGAGGAGAGTTGGGTTGGAGTTCTGACATTCCTCATGTAGCAGAATATGCAACAGGCCAGCATTGTCGTACTACCATGTTGCAATATTATACTTATAGGTTTGCATTTAGAGATGCTTTTAGCCCCATCTTAAAAGGTAAAAGATTACTTCAACAATTTGCTGTAGATTGTTATTGCAAAGTTGGATCCAACCGTCTTAATTATATTCGTCGAAATCAGGGTAATTTCCGGGTTGAGCAATATCAAGGGCTCATTGATTATCTTGAAAATGTTGCAGAAAACCGTGGCCTTCAAGCAGGCAGACCGGTGATTCTTCCTTCTTCTTTTTCAGGGTGGTCCAAGGGCCATGCAGCAAAATTATCAAGATGCTATGGCCATGGTAACTAAAATGGGCAAACCGGATTTGTTTTGCACATTTACCTGCAATCCAAAATGGAAGGAAATCACGGAAAACTTAGATAATGAGCCTGCACATTATCGTCCTGATTTGATTACACATGTTTTCAATTTGAAATTAAAAGCACTTTTGGAGGACATTAATAAGAATGGTGTTTAGGGGAAAGCCATTTCCCATTTGTATGTTATTGAATTTCAGAAACGTTCTTTACCTCATGCTCATATTCTTATCCATTTAGCACAAGAGGACAAACTGCGTAATGCAGATGACATCGACAGCTTAATTTCTGCTGAAATACCAGATCCTGAACAGGAACCTGAACTTCATAATATCATCAAGTCATGTATGATTCATGGTCCTTGTGGGAATGCTAACCCTAATGCAGTTTGTATGGGAGATGATGGCAACTGCACCAAGGATTTTCCAAAGCGATTTTGTGAAGCAACCCAAATGAATGCAAATGGGTATCCACTGTATCGCAGACGTAACAATGGCCGTACAGTGAGAGTAAGAAATGTGGACTTAGATAATCAATGGGTAGTTCCGTACTGTCCATGGTTGTCCAAGAAGTATAATGCTCACATCAATTTGGAAGCATGTACCACAATCAAAAGTGTAAAGTATCTCTTTAAATACATTTACAAAGGACATGATCGTGCTAATATCGAGATTAATGAACGTTTGGAACATGACGAAATTAAAACGTTTCTGGATGCTCGATATGTCAGTGCGCCCGAAGCATTATGGAGAATATTTGAGTTCTCTATGCATGAAAAATCGCATACCATTAAGCGATTAGCTGTTCATTTACCTGATCGTCATCAAGTTTATTTTAGAGCTGGCGAAGAAGCGGAAGCTGCTGAAGGGGCATTGAATGATAGTCACCTTACAGCATGGTTTAATCTGAATGTAGAAGATCCTGATGCTCGACAGTATCTTTACTCAGATATTCCGTATCATTATGTCTTTCATGGCAAAGAGAAAAAATGAACATTCAAGCCTATAGTCGCTCGGTTATATAAAACGTACAAACTTTCGCGGACAGAAACTTTCGCGGATGAGCAGTTCAAGTTTTTTTCGCGTGCATAAACTTTCGCGGAGAGCAAATTTTGGAATATTTCCCGTGTATAAACTTTCGTGGATCGGGTCACTATTAACTATTCCTCAAAGAGGAAAACAATATTTTTTGATTTTCATGATACCAAATGAAAGAAATTAAAAAATACAACAAAACACTTGTAAAGCAGTACAATATAATATAATATAGCAGTACAGTATAATATAAGTGCTTATCAAATGCCATCAAAGTCAGTAAGTAAATATCAAGAAAGTTAAGGTTCTTCAAAGTTCCTCTTCATCAAACATGTCAAAAGCACCACGGTTATCGTACGATGTAGCTATCCATTCTTCATTCTTCATCATCACTCTCATCGTCACTTTTATCGTTTGGGCCTAGAATGGCAAGGTCATCACCACTTAAACATGCAATGGCTGTCATGTGTAAGACGTTCACTTCAAAAGCGTCTTCATCATTAGTAACCATTGGGTCAAGCTCTTCAAATGGGTCGATAGAGGGGAGCTTTTCAGTACCAAGTTTAATGGCATCCGTTATCCCTGAGGAGTCCCAACCACTTCTAATGATCTCAACACCTTTAGTTGTTGACATTTCGTTGTAAAAATCAATAACCCAACCAGCTTGAAGGGGTTTCATAGTAGACAACTGTAGCTTTACTTGAATCTCGTCCGCTGGGACCTTGTTCGCTAATTACTTTGATACTTGAGATGCATACCAATGAGTGAATTTCCGTTTTAAGAATTTTTTGCAGTATCCATTGACTGTGAGATCTAGTGGTTGGTAATACTTCGTCATATTCCTCGGTACATTTACGACCAGGATGTTATTATCTTGATACTTTTTTGTAACTTCCTTGGTCATTTGACCCGTGAAGACATCCATTATCATCAACGCTTTTTGATCTTTGGGTAAATTTAAATTCGATCGCTCTTTCTCGACGTACGGATTGATAACTTCATTGAGAAACTTTAGTGATTCTTCCGCATTGGAAAAGTGTGTAGGGTTAGCACTCAAACTAAATTCCTTTGGGAAAGAAACCTTCGGGACACTTTGCATTGTTTTGCCAGTATAGATCAGTTGGACAGGTAGAAACGTTCCTGATAGCGTGATAGCGAAAGTTCCAGTAATCATTCGCTTGTCATTGCTTCCCTCGATCATAACTGAGGTTGCTCCACGTGCTGCCATGGTATCCTGAGAAACCGGAACATATTTTAACGGGGTTTGGTCTAGATTGAGAATGAGTGAGTGAGGTATGTCATACTTCTCCACATAAGAAACGATATCGTAATAGAAAAGAAATTCGATCTCTTCTCTTGCCTTGTCAGGTATTTCAACTTTTGATGAAGTTTTGCGACGCCTTACAAAACCCATGCGCCTAAAAAGACTACGAGCCCATGAAGAGGATTCCACATCAATATTGCCAACGACATCAGGGTATCTTTGAACCATTGAAATCGCTGTTGCATTTGCAATAGCTGTGTTAATCGGTGTACCATTTCGACTCTGGGCAAGTAGATGAGCTTGAATCATGGAGTCTAATTCTCCAAGCATTTGCTTGGTTCTCTCTTTTCTTTCGTTGCTTTTTTAATCTCTGCTTCGTACTTCTTTCGGAAACCTCGTGCCGTGCTTTCATTCAAAGATGGATAATTGCCACTAAATTTTCTCACTGCAGCTATTGGACCATTCTCCGAGGCATATTTTCCTATGTTACATCTATCTTTTGGGCACCATTTCGTATATGAAGAACACCGCTTTCCCTTGATGGTGGCAACTTGTTGCTGAATAGCAGCAGCATCGACGATTCCGATAGCACCGATTGGTTCTACAGAAGAATCACCAGACGATAAACCTGAAAATAGTAACAACATTTTCTATTGACAATACTTGGTGTCCAAAAAACGGTTACTCAGAAATTAACACTAAAGGCTCTTAGTATCATTTTATAGAGGGTGGCATAGAAAAAAGTCTATCCAAATTTGAAATGGATACAGATTTCGAAATAATTTCATATGAAATAAAATCTTTAAGAGCATACTTTAAGCATATTTTGAAGCTAATTGTAAAATTTTGGTTACTCAAGGCTGTTTTCGAAAATTCATGTGCTATCTTGTATAAAACATTGCTTTTCAATCCCCCGGTTCAAAGCATGTTCCTTGAAAAAACAAGCATAATGAAATCTTTGTGTGATTCTGTAGAAATATTTATAGAAGCTTACCTTGATTTGGAGCTGTTTTTTTCACAATATCTGTTCCATCGTTGCTTCTTTTGGCTTTGTTACTAGTTTCTTTGTTTTTCTGTAGCGTTTTTCTTAGGAAGGACATTTCTCTATGCTCTCTTCTTATACTTTCAAAAGCGTTCGTTTCCTGTGTGATGACACGTTTTCTGCTTTATGTTTAAAGCCAATCTGCGCAGAAATATATAAGGTCAAAACAATTTTTTTTGTAGTTTCTCTCCTTCTTTGTAATAAAAAAGAACAATGCTTATAATATTGATGAATACAATAGATTGTACGATGGAGAACGTTAATCTTTTCTGAAGATCGAACGTTTCTACAGTTCGGTTGTTTACTTCCTGCCAATAGAATTCGTTTTGATTGCGTAATCTTATTTCAATGAATGAACGGTCTGAAAAATCCTTTCTATAATTTCTTTATATAATCGAAAATTATCTTTAAATTCGAATGATTTTTTTGACTGGATAAGAAAGTAATTGACACTGATTATTGATTTTTGTTTGACGTAAGATACCGTCTGTGCATTTTCTTGATTGAAAAGAACAATATGGAGAACGTCTACACTTTTACTGCTGCTGTACGTGGATATCATCACTATCGAAAATTTTGGAAACCGAAAGAGAACGAAACATTGCAATGTTTATTTGAAAAAGACAATCTGTATGACCATTTTGCAATTAAAACTGTATCAAGTGATGGGAAAACTGTTGGGCATTTACCGAGAGAAATTTCTCGAGTCACGAAATTCTTTCTTGATCGTGGAGCCCGAGTGAATGCGAAATTAATATCAAGACATTATCGTCGATCTCCCTTAGTTCAAGGTGGAATGGAAATCGCCTGCGAAATAACAGCAAAGATCCCTGCTACTTTGAAAAACTCACAGCTTGGCGAGAAGTATATGAAACTTGTTAAAGAAAAATACTCAGAGCCCAAAAACGAAGAAATCTTGGGCTGTTTTGTCACTGAATCTGATGAGACCGATGCAAACCCGATTAGAAAAGACCGGACACCAACAGTCTTGAAAGGGCCGCCTCCTAAAAAACAATTAAAACAAGTAGATATAAGAAAGACATTCACACCAACTGGTCGTGTTTTGTCTTCAAAGCGTTCGACAACTAAAGTTCATGAAGTTATTGAACTTGATTAAAAATGTATTTTTTGCTTAAGTATTACTTGTATTAGTGAAAATATTGTTAAAAACTAATTTCGATCTTTTTTTTTTTTTTTTTTTTTTTTTCCATGGCCAAATTTTTGAGGATATGCCCTGTTTTTGGAATTTTTCGTCGACATTAACTTTCGCGGATGGCCTATTTTGAAACATTTCGCGGACATAAACTTTCGCGGATCGAGCAATTCAGAATTTTTCGCGGGACAAACTTTCGCGGATTGGACTAAAATCCGCGAAATCCGCGAAAGTTTCTGTCCGCGAAAGTTTGTACGTTTAAAGTAATGCACGACCGTCAGAAGGAGAACGATTTTTCCTTCGAGTTTTGTTGCTGCATGTTCCAGGCGCTACTTCATTCGAATATCTACGTACTTTTGATGGAGTGGTTTACGACACATTCCGAGAGGCGTGTACTGCCAGACATCTTCTTCAAGATGACGAAGAGTGGCACAATACGTTGGAAGAAGCATCAACCTTCCAGATGCCTCAACAGCTTAGACAACTGTTTGTCACGATTTTGACACATTGCGAACCCTCCAATCCTCTCGAGTTGTGGAATACATTCAAGGGGCATCTGTGCGAGGACTACGCCCAAACATTGGCGGCTCCTCAAGCAGAGCAAAGGGTTTTGGGTTACATTGATAATGTCCTAAAACAATTTGGTATGTCCTTAACACAATTTAACCTTCCAGAGTTGGTTCAGCAGATCCCTGAGGAAGAAGTCGATGTGAATGTTTACATTGACAGGGCCCAGCAGGTAAGGCCTCAGCTTAACGAACAGCAGTTAGTTGTTGCAGATGCGATTTTGTCTGCTGTTTCAAATGTGCGCAATGGATTAGCACAACTTGAAACATTGTTTTATCTGGATGGACCAGCTGGCACAGGTAAAACATTTACATATAACTATGTTATTACAGCATGTAGAGCCAGAGGTTGGAAAGTTGCTACTGCTGCATTCACAGGTATTGCAGCCACTTTATTATCTGGTGGTTGTACATTGCATTCCTTATTTCGTTTGCCTGTTCCTGTTTTAGAAAACAGTGTATGTAACATAACACCAACATCTAAACATGCAGAATACCTTGGAAGTATTGACCTGTTTCTGATCGATGAAGCCACAATGGTTTCTACGCACATTTTCCATGCTATCGACAGGCTGCTTCGTGACATTTGCGGCAGTGACGCACTTTTCGGTGGAAAGGTACTTTTGTGGGGCGGAGATTTTCGTCAGTGTTTGCCAGTTGTGAAGAAAGCAAAACCAACTGATGAAATAGAAGTTTGCTTGACAAGTTCTGTTATGTGGGCATCAGTGGTAAAGTACTCACTTACCGAGAACATGAGAGCCAGGCCGGAAGAACAAGAATTCTGTGCTTGGTTATTACAACTTGGTAATGGTGAACTGCCAACAAAACAAAATGAACCGGCTAAGGGTTGTATAGAAATCCGCGATTGCTGTGTTGTTCCCCACAACACTTCAATTATATCGGTGATGTATGACGGATTGGAACCTCACGAATATGCCTCAACAGCCATTCTGACACCAACAAATGAACAATCATTGATCATTAACAATGAGGTGTTGGAAAGATTGCAAGGAGATGCAATTTGTTATTACAGTGCTGATGAAGTGGTATGTGATGATGAAGACGAGCGGCAAAATTATCCGCTTGATTTTCTGAACAGCATAACACCTTCCGGTATGCCTCCACATTGTTTGAAACTTAAAGTTGGGGCTATCATAATGCTTTTGAGGAATTTGAACATCAGGAAAGGTCTCTGTAATGGCACCCGCTTGATTGTTCGCGAATCTCATAATTTTATTAAAGCTGAAGTTTTGACAGGGTCAGCAGTTGGAGAAATCATTTTCATACCTAGGGTTGAACTGTCACCTTCAGATACAGGTATGCCTTTTATATTAAAACGCAGGCAATTGCCTATCCGTTTGGCCTACTCTTTCACTATTAACAAGAGTCAAGGCCAAACATTTGATAAAATTGGTTTGTTTTTGCAGAGGCCATGCTTTTCTCATGGTCAGTTATATGTGGCATGTTCCAGGGCAAAGGCATTTGATAATGTGAAAATCAAAATTGCTGCTACTGGGAAACAAGGTTATATCAATGGAAAGATGTATACTCAAAATGTTGTCTTTCCACAAGTATTACAGTAACTTAATTCTGCATATCTTTTGTTTTCATCTATATACTTGGTATGTGCAAAGGATTTGGATTATGAGTTTCAAAGATACCGGAAAAGTAAAAATATCAGTTTCCGGTTGTACATTGATCGTATCGTCACTCATTTGGGAGTGATTTGCATTGCAGTTGTTTAAAAGCAGCTTTTCCTCTATAGCGTCATGACTTTTATATCGTAGTATATACTGTCATGAGTTTTCCTATAGTGTCTGTTGCTCAACTGTTAATGATTGATATTATAGTGTTAATTTGTTAATTCAATGACATTTTCTTTGTTGCAATGCTAAATATGGATGTAAAGATATGCTTTTATAGTTACTTAATTATTTTGCCTAAAAAACAGTTTATTTCTGTATATTTGTTTTTTAGGCGGAGTACAAGTCCCATTGACTTACGTTCACGTTGTGTACTCTGTTACCATGGGTTGTGCATGCATTCGTCTCTTGCATCTTAATTTTGTTTATTATGAAAAGTTCTTGCATGCGCCATCCATGAACCAAAAGTCAGGGCATTCATCCATTTACCTTTGTGAAAATTAATTCAAAGTTGCTTCTTTTTTTAGTGAACTAAAAAAATTATCACATGGCTGTGGCACACAACGGTAAATATTTCTATGCTTTTTATACTGTTGTTTTTGAATACAAAATTAATTTTTCACTGTTTTATTTCAGGTCCTAATGTAACTGATGAAGCCAGTAAGTTTATAGAGCTTTCCAATATATTGGAATTATTAAATGCAGTATAATCCATGTTAGTATGTATTATATTTTAGTGCTTCATGATGGAGTTCAAGAACCTGGTAAGTTTTCAAAATAAAACTGTAAATATAATAAAGAAAAAGAAAAGACGGTCTATTTATACCTTCTATATTTTAGAGAATGATGAAATAACACCCGAAGGTAAAAGGAATTATTGCTTCAATAGAATACCATTAGTGTCATTTAGAATTACTATTGGTGAATATTAAATTACTCCTTTCATTTCAGAAGAGAAGGGTCTACTGGGGGAAGGTAACTTCTTATTTTCATTCAGCCAAGTTTTGCTTATCAGTCATGTTATTGTAATTTCATGATATTTTATTCATAGGGAATGCTGCAGAAAATGGTTTGATATTTTCCTTTTTAACATTTTACTTAAATACATGTATTTAACTTGACAGATGAAGTGATTTATACTGTTTCTCTTATTACCATTATAGTAACAACTTCTGTTCAAAATTTGAGAAGTAAGGATTCTTTCTCTAATACATGTTACCTCTTATCATGTTCACTATTGAAATATTCTTACTAATATTCTTTCTGTTTAGATGCTAAAGATCCCAGCAGTTGTGAGTTATAAATTGTTTTACATAAAACATCGTATTAGTCTGTTGATCTGTGTAGAATGCACTTTGGCAGACGTAGTATTTATACTGTTTCTCTTTTATATTATAGCAGCAACATCTACCCAAAATTTGGAGAGTAAGGATTTTTTCCCTAATACAAAAATGTCTGATAAATATCAATTGAATTTATTCTTGGATATAATAATTCTCAGCCTTAATAGCACATTTTTAATCTGTGTATGTGATAATTCCTTTAATGCTTCACTGCCTTTTTTAGAACGAAAGGAGGCTGAAGAAGCTACTTGCCGTAAGTTGCACAAATCTTATTATACTAATCTTAATTCATTACTAATCATTTTTTGTTCTTACATTATAGTGACACGAAAAGATTTCCAGCTTTATAGAAAAACCCACCCAGGACCGCGGTCTAACCGCGCGTTCTGGGTGTGGAAAAATAATGGGGGGCGAGACCACGAAGGGTTCGCCCCCCCTCAAAAAAAAAATAAAAAAATTATAAAAAACACAAAAAAACCGTTCATCCCCAAATATTCGGGGTTGAACACAAATTTTTTCGTTGAAAATGTTTATTTTAGATAGTTTAGTTTTATATGGTATGGAACTACCGTACATAGAGCTCAAGCTTTTTCATTAAAGTTAATTTTCTGCGTTTTGGAAAACATCTTTGGCTGGTAGGAGTCTAAATAACTGCTCCTGTGAATGGTTGGTTAATGCCCATTGCCCATTAATAAGGAGTTTTAAGAATTTTGTTTTTGCTTAGATCGATTCTGTTACACAAGGTGTAGAAATTCCTTTTTCTAATAAACTATAGAGCTTCTACTAACAAGAAATGCATAGGGTATTTAATCAGTTATTCACGGTCAGTGTATGGTAGTTCCATACCATCGTTGTATATGTTAATATTTGTTGTTTTTAGTTAGAATAAAAGTTGTTACATACTTCCTTTGATCTTTATTTCACTATCCTGTAGCCTGACATTACAGGCTATGGTTTAAGAGAAAACTTCTTTGTCAGTTTGAGAGATACTATTCCTAAAAGTTAGTTCATTTAGTTTATTGAGGATAAAGAGCTTATTGTCTGTGTGTTAAAGATAATGAATGGAATATGCTGATGTCAGCAGAAATAGAACAATTGAGAAATTGGCTGGGAACGAGCAGCTGTTTATTAATAACAAAGCGAACTGTAAATAAATAAATCACATCTTCTTTCCTAACTAACAAAATTGATTAACTGCTGACACAAACAATCGATGATAATTCATTATCTTTAACTTATATTTATTCAGATTCTTTAGATTTATAGTAATGAGGTCAACTTGGTGTTGGTAGTTCATGGGAAAAACCTTTTTTGATAGTATCCTGCTTAGTCTAGATAGCGTTGTCAGGTAATTGTAAATGAAAGTTTAGTTCGAAGATATATTGTCAGCTGCACATTTCGGATTTTAAATTCAACTTTAACTTTATTTATTTATTTTTTAGATTCTTTGGTTTCTCTTACGAATAATATGTCATCAACTTTTAAGAATTCACTTTTCGGAAGATCCGATAATTCCAACTAAATGCGTACGTAGATACAATGCACTCGCTACCGAGAATTATTATTTCCAAGAATAATGGACTAAACCATAAAAACGAATTGGAGGACTGTTAACGAAGTCATATCACTGTTATCATTGCACAACTACGTTCAAAGATGCAATGTACTCGCTATTCACCGAGAATTATTATTTCCAAGAATAAATGGATTAAACCATCGAAAGGCATTCGAGGACTGTTAACGAAGTCGATATACACTTTTGCAAAAGTGATTAAAGATAACCTTTATTTGGTTTATTTATTTATTTATTTATTTGTTTGTTTATGCTATCTTAGGATACTTTTTTGGTGTAGTATTGTCAACAGTTTTTCATGAGAATTTATGTTCCTGCTGATCATTCTATGACAATTTTTGTTATCCTTATAGTCAGCATTTTCGAAAACGTTTTACCCTGTTGAATTAGTGTCGAACAGAAATTTTAAATATTTATAGCACGTTTATTAAAAAATATCTGCGAAAGAGTGCATTTCTATAGAAATCTACACACAATTTCACTAAGAATGCTCTCCGTCACAGTGATTTTTTGACGATTTTGCACACTGGGTTACAGATCTGATTAATGGAGTGCCATCTCATTGCTTGGTTTTGTCAGCTTAGTTTCCAATTCCAAACTTAGTTTGAAGTTCGTTGATGTATGAAATGGCTGTTTAAATGTCGTAGCAAATATTTAATACACTTTTCTGATGAACATAATAAATGCTCACAAATGTTTTACCAATGACACAACACAGGCTGAACATGAGTGGCGAGTGTCATTTTTCGACACCATTTTTGAGACATCATTTTCAGAATTAAAACCCGTAAAAAATTTTTACACGGGATACTAGTCTTATTATAATAATCCGCGTTGTGCATCCCACTTTTATTTTAGAGAGTGATATATTTGTTTAATTTTTACGGTCATCGTCCTCTTATGTGCGCGTAAAACCACGTAGAGGCGAGAGACACTTTTTTCACGATCATTCCAAAAGCACGTGGCATCATTTGACGTCAGTTTTTTTATGATCACGGGGAATCATTGCATTGCAGCCCCAATCGAACGCGACGTTTTTGGTGAAATATCTCGAGAACCAATAGGGATAACTGACGTTTTTTGGGGTCAGCGATACGGGTGATGGGGTGACGCATCATTTGGGCCTAAATTTTATTTGGTACTGCGGATATGACGTCATCGAAATCTTTGATCAGCGATATCTCCGCAACGGTTGATCGTAGCGAAACGATCCCATACACTTTTTTGATCAGCTTTTCGAGCTCTACAACATGGGTACACTTTTGAGTTGCGATTCTATGATTTAATTTTTCGTCACGGGGAACGTACACGGGAATGGTGGATTTGACCTAATGTTTTCGAAGTTAAGTTCGGTAAAAAGTTTTTACCCGGGATACTAGTATATATTATAAAAAAACAAAAACATCTGGTTAAAAACTCACCTACACATGTGTGCTACCAGTTCTTTTATTAATCTAAAATAAAATAACAGTTAAAATTTAACAATAAAACGTTTTATAATCATAAAACATTCGTATGTATACAAACCTGTGTTTCTTCGTGAAGTTCACAACAAAGAAATGAAAGCCGTTATTAACGACCGAAATTTTTGGAATTTGTCAGCCAATCAAAACAGCGCAAAGTAAAAGTTTTCCTTTATTAGCCAATGAAATCGATCAGCGGCGGGATTTCCCCATATACTAATCGTAAAAAAAGTTCTCGCCTCTGCATGGTTTTACGACGAAAAGGGAAAAAATAAGGATTTGACCGTGAGAAAAAAAACAAATCACTCTCTAAAATAAAAGTGTGACACACAATCGCAGATTATTATAATAAGATGACTATTAGAATAAGGAAAATGCTTGACTCATTCTACCCATCTATCACTGGTAATTTTAGTCTGTCTTGATGGACAAAAAAGAAATATCAGCAAAGAGTTTGAAATTATGTCCACTGGATAAGGAGGAAGCCATTTTGAGAACCACATTGGCACTAGTCCCTAGGTTATTTCCATCGATCTCTGATGTTTTCCCTTGGTATACATCGAAGTCATACAAATAGCCACTCACACCACTCCTTCCGCATATCAAGCATGAACTGTCGCATAATTGATTGTCCCTTGAAAGGAACCATTATCTCATCAACTGCATGATATTCTTCTGGTGTAACTTGAAGAAAGTTGTTGCGTAAATTTACAATCCATGGTCTTAGTTTCCACAACCGATCTTGCTTTTTATCATCTGAAATAAACATATTATCAACAAAGTGCACATTACGAATAATGGTCTCAAAACGATTGCGTGACATTACTGAAGAGACACCATCGTAGGACATCAATTTCTCCCAGTATGATCTCTGGCTGGGCAATCGAACCAGGCCCATACGAAAATAAACACCAATAAATTGTTCCAGCTCTTTCCCAGTCAAATTTATATTCATTCCAGTTTTCTGCATGCTGTAGATATTTGTTTGCCCAGCAATATCATGCAAAATCTCATCTGTAACAAATTTTTTGAAGTACTCATATGGAGTGCAATCTTCATTTACAGGTGGTTCTAACTGCAACTCCTGAAATACAGTGTCAAACAGACTAATATCCTTCTTGCACCAGTGATATTCATGATTATTTACATCTTTATTATTCACTAAATTTTGAAGGGGTTCATCATCATCACTTGACGCATCATGATCTAAATTATCGTGCTCAACTTGAGGCTCCTCATTTTGGTTATCGTCCTGCAATTGTTCAACATAGTCCGGTTCAACATCGCTGTCATCATCTGTTGATTCAAAATCACTTTCTCCATCATAAATATATTGCAAAACATCATCAACACTATACTGATACACTCTACAGATATGCTACACAAAATTACAGAATATTGAAAAACACATATGCCTCAACAACATTAATACAAATTGCATTCCTACATCACAATCTGCCCTTCTGTAGTAGTCAGGAATAAAAAAATTCACAGGAAATCAACCTTCAAACAAGATATAAACACAGTTCTACATGATGTAACGCCAGTACAACTACTAGCTTCACCAAGCAAACCATCAAGAAACGTTTTGACTTGATTAATCAAATCTTTTGTCCGAAATCAAGCAGCGAGGCAAGCTCTTGTATCATATTTGATACAACAGCCATTTTTAATCAATACAAATCATGGTGAGGGCCACGGTTGACCCTGAAAAAGTATGTAGCATATCTGATACACAGGGCGTTTAAGGGTTAATACTATCTTATCATCAATCAATGATATCCGCACACAATGTACCTCTCCAATTGCAGCGCAAAGTTATGGGATCGAGTGGGACTCGAACTCACAACCTCTCGCTAGCCGAGCAATTGCTTTAACCACTAAGCTACCGACCCCTTGCGGTCACACTAGTTCGTAGCAGACGAGAGGAGCATATACGCTCAATTGAATGTCTACGAATCAGGTGAATCCCATTGGATAGATGCTCAGAGGCCTCCGATAACTCCGATAACTAGTCTCCGATAACTTTGCGCTGCAATTGGAGAGGTACATTGTGTGCGGATATCATTGAGTAATATATATATCTATACTGCACGTTAGTTTCAGTTATCATCAATCGTTGAATCAGTATTATTTTCTTTGATAGGAGTCTGGTGGTTTCAATGTATCGACAGGTGAATGGTGTTTTTAATCGTCATTTAGCAGGGAGGTCAATTCGGATCCAAACGATACGCTTCTGAAAAATTCTTTTGATCACATCGCCTACAGTTACGAAGCATTGAAAAATGAAAATTTCGTAAAGAATTTTTATCCAAGATGTGAATCGTCTCTGTGTAGTTGTGGGGTAGATGTTTGTTACTATTTTAGCTGTTGTATTGAAAATTTTCACTGCTTGTTTTAAAATTGATGTTGTTATTCTTAGGAAACTTGGCCAGCAGATGAAAGTCTGCTTTCATCTTTCATAACCTCACTTATGAACATGACACTACTACCACCTTATACACAAAGTTAGCTGCAGTATCCTGTCAACTGTTTAAAATGGTATGTTTCAACCGTACTTGTGTTGTCACATGGAATGGATCAGATGATAGCATTTACCGACTATCGATTCAGATATGTTGCGTCGAAGAACTCTGTTAGGATTTCATTGAGATGGTTTGCAATATGAAATGCAACTTTGCTGGTTATTGTAAATTTTTATCCGTTTCTTACGTACGAAATGGATCTCGGCCGTTCATGAACTCAAAGACCTTTCAGGAACTTTTCTTTGCTTGGGCATCAAGTCAGAAAGTCTCTTTCCGGAAGCCTTGTCCTTGGTGCGGTGACTCACCTGCCATATTAGCATGCGACGCAACCAAAGTCTGTATTTTGTCACAAAATTCTGATATCCTTCCGATTGAGAGTACCTCTGATGAAACAGTAACGTTAACTAGACATCGTCGTTACAATCGCTGTTTCCTATCATATCCGGAAAGAAATTCCTCGGTACCGCTATCGAAGCAATAGGAGAAAGAAAAAATGATTCGAGATGCCAGAAACCATTTGAAAAGTATTTCCAGCTCAACCGTGAGTATCGAAGATGAAGTGTCAACAAACGAGAAAAATTCAAACCTTGTTGGTGTATTTCCTTCTAATTGTGTCCTTCTACTTCAGTTGTTCCTTCAACAAAACTTATCGCTTCCTCAACTGCAAACCACAAAAAGGGTATTTTATCTACTTTCTTTTGATGCACCTTTACGAAGAGGGTATGCATCTACCGGTTTCAAACCATCAAACTTCTCAGTGAAAACTCTGTTAAAAGCGTTTGGAAGAACGAGATATCACTTGGCCAAAACCTCACCCTCCCAAACAAATTTAACAAGGTTTTTACCGTAAAAATTAGCTGGTTTGAAACCGGTAGATGCATATACAGCGAACATTCATTCCACACCAGTTGCTACCAACTATTGAACATGCCATTGATGACCATTTAAATCCTGTGAGTGTTGATTCTATTATTGATGAATGCAACAAATTAAATGCAGCTATTGGAGTGTTTGTTAAAGCATATTTTGTGAATGGTGAATTGCAGGCACCAGCTCGTAACCTACTCCGTTACATTCGAGATCGAATCGTTGCCATTCATGATGGAGATATTTTCGGAGTAGTTTCATGGGACAATTTGAGTTCATCAATCTTTTCGCAGGAAAGTCTTATAAAAATGTTTGAAAGAACGAGGCATGACGTAATTTTATGCTCACTGACCCAAGCAAGCTTAACAAGGTTTTCACCATGAAGTTTTAATGAACTCAATTTTTCACATGAACTGTATGTTCGACAATGTTGTTAATGCAATGGTAGGCATGTACAATCCACCTAAACTATGGGCATACTATTTTTTTGAAAGTGAGGAACAAACACGTCAAGTCCGGAAATATTCTATCAACGCTAAATCTATAAATCATGATGACACGCCAACCACATCGAATTGTACTAAACGATTCCCGTCCATTTCCAAACATGATGCAACGTTTCTATTTTTATGGTTTTGCCTACAACATGGACATTGTTTTGGCTGTCATATTGTGAGCGGATCAGAGGGCCAAAAAGATCCTTTCTTTTCCGTTTTTAACCCATCTTTCTTCTGCACCACAAGTGATATTTCATGATTTTGCGTGTGGTTTGGAAAAGTATTGTTTAAACAGAGAACCGTAATATTTCAAGAATACGCGCTTCTTTCACAACATTTTTCATGGATTCTCGCATAATTGTTCACCTTTGTACAGCAGTAGAGGTCTACGTGGCTTAGAGTCTGTGAACACAAGCATCTGTGAGCAATTTAATTCTTTTCTACAATGCATAAAATCATCTGCAAAGCACATGTCACAAGAACACTTTATGTTTTACGTTCAATTTATGATCAGTGTAAAAAGTAATAGGATAATGGTTTGGTATTCGAAAGAATCGTATTCAAAATGGTTGTTAACAAGTGACATTCGGTCACTTATGACTTTTATTATTAATACATGCATATATAGAACGTAATACTGCAGTTTTCCATTTGTTTTCTTGATTGCTATGTTTACGCCCTACAAAATTACTGAATATCTCCAGTCAAATTACTTTTAACGTTTTTCATCAAGTCATACAATGTACAAAATCTAACACGAATATTGTGTCGAATCGAAGAATGTGTTTCTCATCTTCGAGTGGTGGTTGTGTCAGTATCATATTTTTTTGAATTGTTGTAAAACTACTTTGTTATTATGGATTATCAGTAAAAGAAAATACTTTTTAGTTGCACTCTTGAATTCATAAATTCCCAATTGGATGTCTAATATGCCAATCTGCACATGCAGTAGTCCCACTTCTGTTGTTTTGCCTATTCGTTTATTTAACCAAACGTTATCCTCAAAAACAAACTAGTGCAAAAGTGCCCACCTGTGTCCGTTAAGGTGTGAGTAAGGGAAAAATCATAGACTTTTTTGAAAAAAAGTTTTTTTGCACATCAGGATGAAAGGAACTCTGAATTTTCCAATGGTGAAACTATTTTTTCAGGAAGTGGATGGGAAGTCCGTTTATTTTCCAAAACCGTGGTGTTAGCGGCTAGTTTGTGTACATTAAAGACCTTGAAAAAATAAAACATATTGATCATGTTGCGTGTATTGATCCTTTTGTTTCAAAATTCCGTTTCATAAATAATTAATTAGTTCACGCAATAAAGAAAAATCTTTAAAGCTGTTTTTTTCAGTGTTCACTTTTCGTGTCAGAGCCACTAACGTTTGATGCTTCATTTACAAAACTAGAAAAGCTCTGACAGTGAGACTTGGCTTACTGAAAAGGTGAAGGGTAGATCTAAAAGCGGGGTTTTTTTTATCTTTTTAATTTGAACAGAATATGAGTTATAGTCTTGAAAGCAAAAAAAATGAAAACAGAAAACGATACTTTTGAGAAATTGAAAATAACTCTGAAAATAATTTGTTTGAGTAAAAAAAGAAAAAACCGTTTTTTACTCTATCTCTTGTGATTACAAAAGTGCAAAAAACATAAGTTAAACTTAACTCGTTTTGTAAATGGAGCTACGTTTTTACAACAAGGTTCATTTTCTTTGACTCGTTCTAAAATCTTACATTTTTAGTTAACCTTAAAATTTTTAACATGGGCTTTTAGAGATCTAAATAAACTTTCCAAAAATGTATCATACTTGATATAAACATATTCCTGTCAAAGGAATTAATTAAAAAACAAAAACACGTTTTTTTCCCTTACTCACACCTTAAGAGAGAGTTGATTGCATTTTAATTCGTATATCTTATGGTTGTTTACATCATATTGTTGATGTGATGGAAGATCAACCCATAACCATGTCAAGTTTTATCTAATCTCATTTCATGTTCCCTAAAAACTACACACAAACAAAAACTAACAGGCGGCAGGTTTTTTGTTCTTCAGGTAGAATGTTGGGAATGTCCATAAGGCTCAGAGACATAAGGTTAAGGCTATAATTAAGTTGGCAATAGGATTATATTAGGATTATACAAATCCACAACAGAGGTTTTGCTTATTTTGGGCAGAAACTTGGCAGAAATTCTACTCCTAAGTCGGTAACCCATTATAGGTATGGCCATATTATTACCCTTTGCTATTGCTCAGTTAGAAAAAAAACATTCATAAAAGGAAATTTGACCTTAAAATTTTGCAAAACATTTGTGTGGCATATTTAAAAACCGTTAGGACCAGAAATGATTGCAAAGCTGTACAGCTCTGGGAAACTCATATAGGTGCATGACAATCTATTGACAAATTGTTGTAGTTCCACGTGAATGATCAAGAAAAGGCTATCACTTGGCTCACAAATGAAATAAACCTAACAAGAAAATATTGTAAACAAAAAAAAAGAAAAAGAAAAGAAATAAAATACTGAATTTTGATATTCTTGTCGATTTTTTTCGGTGTCTGCTTTATAGAGTTAAATTTTAAGGGGATTTGTCGTGCGGGACCTGGGAAAAATTTCCATTTCAAGGAGGTATCCGCTTTGGGTTGGTTTCTTTATAAATAAATTTGCAAGCTTCACACGTACAGCAATAATGTTATTTCTAACATAGAAAACTATTTGGAGCCAATGGCCCAAATTATGTACACATGGCTCCAGAGGTAAAAACGAAATATAATTCTCGATGATTATAAGTCAGTGGTATTGCTTTGTAATGATCAAGTTATGAAATTTTGATATTTACATTTGGATTTCCACATTAACTTCAATTATGTCTATATAATCATGAGAAATATATGCAATATTATGGCACCTAGACATCAATTTACGAGAATTTTTTGTTGAAATGGCTGCTGATGTTGGTAGGGCCAACTGAACACTAGTGCACAACTCATCGCACCAAAAGAATGTCGCCTAAAATTTCGTTGGTCTTAGTTTTTTGAATCCTAAATTTTCGTCATCTGTCATTACTCCTACAACCAGCATTGTTAGGATATCATATTGCTACTTGGCCGCGGAATTGCATGCATGCCTGAATAACATGCAAAAATTTGAATAAGTTGAGTTTCTACTGTTCGTGTTCAAAAGTGGAATATTGACATAAATCTGTTAGTTTCATGTGCACAACTGTTTATTTTTACCACAAAATGCTGCTGTGGAGCGAACGGTCAAAATTTTGTCCACAAGCCTCAGAAAGTAATCTATATTCTAATACGCGCTGTGCATCCGCTTTTTTCACGCTTTCACTCTCTAAAATTTCGGGTCATTTTTGCTGTCACTTATTCATAATGGAGTGTCAGACCACAGCGGTTATTATTTTTCTCCGATTAGTATAGAGGAAAGGGACTGTTCACAAATGACGTCAACTGTTAGGGGGGGAGGGGGGGGGGGGGGTTATACTAAAGTTGACGCTGGTTGACGGGGGAGGGGGGAAGGGATCTGATACTAGTTGACGTCAACCCACACAATTTTGTAGAACCTTGATTTATCTAATTAAGTTAAAGTTTCTTATGAAAATGTTAACACTGAATGTGATCTTGATGTGGTCCGTGATGCACGAACGTAAAACAATAAGCACAGATGGAGTTTGATCAGAGAAAAATTACACGAAGATCATTTCAAATATTTTCACGTCTTATTAAAAATGCGTAAGAAACTAACATACAAAAGGACAAGTGGGGTGGATGGAGGTTGTTTTTTTGTTTTTTGTTTGTTTGTTTTTTTTTTTTTGGGGGGGGGGGCGGGGGCTCTTCTCAAACGATGACGTCAACTGAGGGGGAGGGGGCAACCCAAAGTTGATGCAGGTTGACAGAGGGGGGAGGGGGGGTCAAAAATCTTGAAAAAATGGTTGACGTCATTTGTGCACAATCCCAAAACAAAATTGCAATTAATCGTTTCAAATGTTTTGATTATTCGCGAGATCAAGAAACAACAACGAAAGTATTGCACGAAGATTTATTTATGTTTTTAAGGTCAGTACACTTTAGAACCTTTTTGTTTGTTTGTTTTGTTCTTCTTATAGTATTAATAGGGTTTCTGCGTCATTACTTTTCAAACAAAGAAATGAATATCATGGTTTTTAATCATGACGCTCTGGGTTCGTGAAGAAAATCGCAATTGTTTTTAATTCACATTTTGACACTTTTGCGACTTTCGCGTTTAGCTTTTATTTACATTGGGGTGTGGATTTCATGAACAGTTACAGCGATTTTAATCTTTTTGTTGTTTACCTGTACGCACAATTTATTTTCACTACTGCACATATCATATCGTGAAAGATTTAATACGAATATTTTGATGTGTTTAGATCGTCTGATTAAAATTTTTTCTGTTCATAACTCCAGTGTTGAAATAAATATGCTTTAGCCAGAATACCTAGAGATTATTAATTAAAAGAGTGAAGAGTGTTTTTTTTCTGTATTGACGTTAGGTATTTTTAATCAAGAGGAACCATTGCATTGCATCTTCAATTTACAAGGTAAAAAGTGAAAAAAGTGGACGCGCAGCACGTTTTTTATTTTGAATTAAAACCCGTGTTCTACACGCTGTTCTACACGGGATACTACATTCTAAATATTCTACATTCCAAACAATTGAGGAACTATATCATACTAAAATTCATACTAAGCCTTTCTCTCTCTGTTCAGCTCACATACATTTAAACATGTAAAAATTTTTTACACGGGATACTAGTTTGACTATTAATATTTTAAGTGCGCAACAAAAACAGAATAAAGACCAAACAAAAGCTAGAGCTGTTCTCCATTGGAAGCTATCGAGTCTTCACATTAATTTGTTTTTTAGAATCTATCTATTAATAGCCGATTCTCCGTTTGTTTGTTTGTTTGTTTGTTTGTCCGTAAGTCAGGCAATATGGCAGATTAATTTGTGAGCGAAATTACTTCTTTTTCTTGTGTGCAATGTGAGTTCGAAACAAAATACATTGCAACCCCAATCGAACGTGACTTTTTTTGGCTGGTGAACCAATAGGAATAACGTTTTGTTTTTATTATTGTTGTTAGTTTTATATCCCAAGGACCACCGTTGACTTGGCTTTGAAAACAATACATCAACTAAATACAAAGAAACTAACTGATTAAACATTTTGAACAAAAAGCAGCAGTGGCAGAACGTGGCAGCATGTTCAATTTGCCAGTGTTGTATCCTAACGCTTGCCTGACTGTCTAAGACGGGTGAAATTTTTTTTCGAGTAATCAAAATGTTTAAAAACCGATAGGTAAAAAAAGAGTATCATGAAACAAAATATTTTTTTTGCTTTTCTTTTAATAGTTGTCTTAGAGACGTTCTACCGTGCAAATTGCAAGATAGAGATGTTCTGCTGTGCAAATTGCGAGATAGAAATGTTCCAGCGTGCAAATTATTAGATAGAAACGTTCTACTGTGCAAATACCGATGCTCTCTGCACGATCGATTGTCACATGATCAAAGTTTCATATTTTCAGCCAATGAAATTGTCAAGACACATCAAAAATCGTGGGTAAAGATGGCGAAGATAAACAAACTATATTTCAGGGAAAAGTTTCTGTATTCTTTTCATCCAGAATATGAAACATGAGATAAGATTCTTTATAAATGTTTATTCATCATATGTGCTTCGTAAAAAGAAATAATGCTCAAGATAGCAGAATTTCCAAAACAAAAATTAAAATTAAATATTTATTATGCAACATTTATGTTTTTAGGTTGTCTCATTCTTGAAATCTTTAAATTGCTCTCTTGAAGTTATAGAGAATTCTGAACGTGAAAAGGTATTACCAACTTTATCCATGTTTATAGAGTTAAATATTTATAAGGTACCTTGACCCATACCTTTTCAAAATCTATTTGATGTTCCCTTAGTTGGATGCTGAAGCTATCATCAATGCAGAAGATTCTGTACTGAGAAAGAATGGTCTTGTAGCTGATGGAGATATTATCCGGTTAAAAGTGTTTTGCAGATCTGATGACTTTTCGGAGAGAAAAATACAACTTAAGAGTGCTGTACGATTTAATAAAAGATTG
Source organism: Turritopsis dohrnii (assembly GCA_027922465.2). Taxonomy (NCBI): domain Eukaryota; kingdom Metazoa; phylum Cnidaria; class Hydrozoa; order Anthoathecata; family Oceaniidae; genus Turritopsis; species Turritopsis dohrnii. The sequence goes on along the minus strand of BQMF02000083.1, from coordinate 855,548 downwards.
TCACCCACATCAAAAGAACCAAAAATGAAAACTCTATACTTAAGTTGGGTAAATTATGATATTAAAAAACAAAAATGGTGTTTAGTGAAATCAGACAGAGGTGGTGGATCTAAACAAGTCAAGTTGTCTGTGGATGCTACTAAAAGTGATATCATTGGTGATGTTATCAGAGATGAAAGTGGAAATGATGTTCCATTTACTCTTGGAAGTTATTGCAATTATCATAAAATAGCAAGGCCAGGGATTTATTTTAGAACAAAACCTAAAACAGCCTATCAGAATCTTAGCAAAGTTTTTGAGTCAGATGATGAAGATGACGACGACTTCAGTTTGCCTATTCCTTGGCAAACAGTATCTACTCCACAAATAGTTTCACCAACACATTTTCAGGAAATTCCTTCAATTCCTCCCCAAACTGTTACAGCACTTAATCAACCAGTTACTGTCTTTGACATCTCTGAAGATACCTTAGAGGAGAAAAGAGAACTTGTAAACAATTAAGATCGAGAATTCCAAGAATCTTTAAGAATGGATATTGAGAAGGACCTTCAAAGATTGGAAGAGGACAAAGAGCGAGATCAGCTGGAGCAGTTACGTAAAGCACGCCTCGAAAGAGTGGAGCCAGAAGTTTCCCTTGAAGATGAACATGTTGTCATTGCCATATGTCATCCTAACCTTAGAATGCAAACCAGATTTTTTAAACCTTCTTCCGTAATGTCAGCAGTTTATGATTGGGTTTGCAGTCTCTCTGTTCACCCAGAAAAATTTCAGCTTTATAATGCTGAACAAGTGCCAGTGTCACCAAGTCACAAAGTGGAAGCTGGGGTATACAATATGTGTGAAATCAGAAGTCCATTACTTTTATCACCAAGTGGAACTGTGGCTTTTCAGGGCTATGGTTTTGTGGAAACGACAGAACTAACTACTGAAAAAAATCTCGTGAGGAAAGATGCCTTAAATTCCTTAAAAGATGATAGTGTTAACGGTATTGTTATTCGTGAGGAGATATTTGACATTGTGTTGCAATTTTACATGAAAACAGAAGCATACAAATACCAACGTATAGTTCTGGCTTTTGATAACGAAGATGCTGTAGGAGATGGTGTTGAAAGATGCATTGTCACATTTCTTTTATGAATTGGGCAAAAGATGGGAGGGTAGCCGCGAATTTGTACCTACCTTCACTGAAACAAATATGGATTCAGGTAGAAAAAACAACATAAATAAAATAAGCAAAAGCTTTTCGATTTATTATGAAATCATCATCAGTGCTATGTAAAATTATTATAAAAACATGTCAATAGGAATTCTGGTTTATATACAAAGTTTGTAAGTAATATGAAATTCACAAGGGATATAAATATATAAAACTAATCATTTAACTAAAATCATTCATGTGATACCATTTCTAAAAAGGATTAAATTATTTTCTAATTGTTCATTTAATACAGGTCTCTTTAAAACAATACAATACGCCTCTTGGGCTTTACGCACTCTAGTCTTTGTCGAAGCTTTCATAATAACTTTCCAAGTGAAGTTATGGTCGGGGAATTCCAAAAGATGATTTGCTGGTTCCGAATTATATTTCGGGTTATTGTGTTCTTTAAAACGGACTTCTGCGTTTCGTTTTGTTTCACCAATGTAGTTTTTCGAGCAACTACATACCCCTTCATAAATGACACACGCTGGATGTATATTTCGGTCTTTGTTTTTGAACAAAGATTGAACTTTCTTAGTTTTCCAAATTACTCGAAAATCTATATTATCTCTAGTAAACAGTTTGAGTTTTATCAAAAACCTTTTATACAATTCTTCATTTTGTACACAAAAGGGGATTTCAATGGGTACAGTTTTCTTAGGTTCTGCAAACAACCAATCAGGAATAATCGATTCATTATCGTTTTCAGCATTCAATTTATGTTCAAATTGTTTAATTACACTTTCGGTGAAGCCTTTCAGATAACCTGCATTTTCAAACTTTTTACGTATCATGGTCTTTTCGTTATTGAAATTTGTAGAGATTCTTCGTGCACGATGTAAATCGCCATTGATTGTATTTCTTTTATATCGTTTCGGTACCATTGATTTCCAGTGTGCAGGTAATTTATTAGGTTTGCGATATACTGAAGTTGTGACTATGCCATTTTCCACGTTTATTGATGTATCTAAGAATTTCTTAGGATTTTCTTTGATTGTAAATTTTATTTTCGGATGATATATATTTAACTGTTCGAATTGGGTGTCAGGCTCATCTATATTACGGCGTGTGATAACATCATCAACAAATCTCTTGTAAAATTTCGGTTGGTTTGGTATAACTACTTCTTTTTCTAACTTTGTTAGTGCAATGTTTGCAAATGTGACTGAGAGTGGTCCTCCCATGGTACAACCATCTATTTGTTTGTAAAGTTTGTTTTGAAAGCTGAAAGTGCTATCAGTTGTGAAAATATGGATCAAATATGGATTTGATTGGAAAAATAATAACTCATGCTTTCCTGTTATTTGAAATGTTTCCCAATCAGATTTCACATGCTGCTTTAAAGTATTATATATTTGGAGATGTAAATGATGATGAGCTTTTAGTTTCCTTTTTCAAGCATCTTCCAGAAAAAGAAGCACATATCTTGGAGCAATATGATGGCCAATCTGCTGCAGCTCGACAAGCCTGTATTGACATTCTTGCTGAATTCCGTTTATTTGACAATCCAAATCAACATAACATTAATCATCTTTGTCTCAAAGCAGCTCGTATTTGTCTAATTCAAACCCCCTGCTTTCAACTTCAGGAAATTGTGAAGGGAATGGAGTTTTTCAAACGTATAGGGATGTTGTTTTTTGATCAAGTATACAGTGAAAGAATTCCAACAAGTGAACGACTGATTAAGAACATTATTACTGAAGAAAATAGTAACCATGAACAAAACATTACTACTTGGTTTTATAGGTATATTCGATGCTGTAGTGCAAAAGAACTCACAACACTTGTTCGATATGTTACTGAATCTACATCTATGCCTAGAAGCAAAATCAAAGTGCTTTATGTTAATCAACCCACTGATTATTTGAGAACAGTGTCTGAAACCTGCTTTGGTATCCTTTATCTTCCACGACCGTACACATCTTTTTCTCAATTGCGGAATAATCTCAACTGTTGGATACAAAATGATTCTGCTCTTCTTTGGCAAATGCATGATGATTAAGCCCTTACTGAAAGTTGTGGAAAGATTGGAAATCGTTATTGTTGTTATGTTATAAAACGATTTTCTGTTATTACTTGTTTATCTCTCTAAAGGAACTTTTGAATTTTTTTTGTTAATTTTTTATGTTCTTAATATTTCCAAATATGTTCAAAGGAAATTTTATGAAAACCAAGCCTAAAGGTGTTTTCTTTACTTCTATTTTACTTATTGTTTTGGAAAATATTTACTTAGTTATACTTTTGGTTTACGTTTGTTCATTGATATATTTTAGTTCTTTTAATATTTTAGATTTTCAGTAGTTTAGCAAGCAGTATATTGGCTTTGTATTTTGCTTCTGAATTTTTGTTTTAAAGGACATTAATCAGAGAGATTTTTAATTGGTGTTCAGATACTGGACATAATGACCGTTTTTTTTCTTTCCTTAGTATTTGGTTTTTGTTACTTACATATTGATTGTAGTTACTATTTTCAGTTAAAAATTTGTTTCATCTGGTATGTTTTTTATTTTATGAAGGAAGCATTAGAAACCACATGTCGAAAACTTTCTTTCTCAAGACTTGACTCCGGAATGAATTGTTTACATACAAATTTTGATTGTTTTTGTAGCATATTCATGAAAAGTTTCTCAATGTTTTTAAGTGTGCCAAAATGTCTAATTAAACTCTTGATTTTTCATTTAGAAAAAATAAGAAACCTGTAAATCATGGAGGAGTACATCAAGGAATATTTTCGACATGGCTACACATATGATGAAATATTAGGACTTTTACAAGAGGAACATGGTATTTCCATTAGTATACGTAATCTACATTGAATTCTTCGGAGAAACAATTTATACCGAAAATCAAATCCAAGCTCTTTTAATGGTATTATTGAATACACTAGTAACCCGTGTAAAAATATTTTACAGGTTTTAATCGATGTGAGCTGAATAGAGAGAAACGCTTAGTGTAAGGAAATAAGTATGATAATGTTTGGAATTGAAGTAGAAAGAACATGGTAGGAACTACTAATTAGCAAAGATCTAAACTTTGATGTGACAATTGAACTAACAAAAGATAACAGATTGACAACAGACATCTATTCTAAAATACATATTTACAATTACAATTTAATTTACAATTTAAAAAAATACACGGTAGAGTTTACTTGTTCAAGTTCGATTTTCACTTTCGCGAGCAAAGATGACATTATTTCGGTTACAGACGGATCCAAATTTGGAATAACTTTTCGGAAGTTTTACTTAAGACAACTATGTCAACCAAGGAAGATGAAAGATACCAGAAGATCAGAAACGCAATATTTTACATGATGCAATCCGGTGTCACTCTCTCTATGATTAACTTTTATCCAATATTACGATTCCTTCCTAATGCAGATTTAAGAGAAATGACAAAAGTTTTAGCTGAACTCATGGTCAAACAGTTACAAATTACGTGCAAGGCTTATTTAAGACAACTATGTCAACTATAAACTAATTATTAACTAATTATACGCTGCAAGAAACATTACACTTAACTAAAAAAAATAAAATTATAAAATTTATAACCTTTCATTGTAAGCTGTTTCTTACAGCGTAGAATTATTTAATATTTTTATAATATTGTTAAGAAGATTTTTTTTATATTTTTTTTGGGTTTTTTCTGTTTTTTTGTAAATATAATCGGGTCGGTCCCGACCACCATTCCGGACCCAGACCCGAAACGCTGCCTGGGATCTGGAGCCTGGATGGTCTTCTCTGTATCGTGCGAAGTCTACGAAAGTGAGTTCTAAACAAAACCAATAAAAATTAATAGTTTACCGCGAATATAATAGATGGACGATGTTAGATTCTACAAATAAAATCTTACTGTTTTGATCATCGCCATCGACATCGAGATCTGAAAAAATATCATATGTATATGTACACGTGACTGATTAAAGAAGACAATTAAATCAACTAAGATATGTGTTGAAAAATAAAATCTATTCAAAAACTTACTATTTGCACTGACTGAAGGCATAGACTCTAGTCTCGCCTTTCCAACATCTAAAAACATATGGAACATAACACTTGAAGGAGTGTGAAGAAAGCATAATTATACATTCATTCAAAATAAGCATATTTGCACTCTTACTGCTTGAAGTTGGCGTATCCACATCCATTAGATCTGAAAAAATACATTACTCATCACTGTTTAAATAATGTACTTTTTTTATCGTATGTCTTGAAAAATATTGCTTATAAATTAACATTGATTGAATATAATGAAAACTTACTGCTGACTACTTTATTATTCTTTGGAACATCTAAAACGTATATATGCATAGGTATTTACATCCATAACATGAAAGAAGGAGTCATTTGAATAAAAGAATACAGACGTATACTTGTATATAGAGAATAGAATGGAGGGTCACACAGAAATATTTATATCTAGCTATATGCTATTATTTAGAACGCTTACCAGCAGGTTTTTTTGGTATGGGCTCTGCCCGTTTTACCATCCTTTTCGTTACTAAAAAATAAAATGTTTATGAATCAAACTAATGAAGAAACATTCAAATGACTTCCTTCAGGGTGTTCAAATGGGGACATAGAAAGGTAGTTATGCTTAAGTTGCATACCTGGTTTTTTCTTTTCAAATTCATCTAATTCTAAAAATAAAGCAGTTAAAACCATAGAATGTATATTCTTTAATGAAAAAGTGGTGAAAGTAAATAAGGTAAATCTTACTTGCAACACATTCTTTTTCAAATACTAAAATATAGGAGGAAGATATATTTATTAGAATGCAAATAATGAAATGAAATGAATGAATGAAAATCCCACTTAAAAAATGTACAACTTACTGAGATCTTTGTTGGCTGCAGCCATTTTTTTTTTTTTTTTTTTTTTTTTTACAACTAAAAAGAAATTAAAATTTCATAGTTTTAATTTACAACTCCTACAAAAATAATGCTAAAGATTTTACATTATTAAACTGCAAATAAATCTCTTTGAAAGAGATGCCCTGACTTTTGGTTCATGAATTGCCTATGGAAATGTGTTGCTATTGACTAAAAGCTCGTGATTTTCCATGCGCAATTCATGGTAACAGAGTACACGACGGGAACGTAAGTCAATGGGACTTGTACTCCACCTAAAGAAGAAATGAACATATCATGTGATAAAAGTTGATTACATTTCTTCAGTATTAAATATAGCAGTTAATAGCTGGCACCTTAAAGAACAGTCATCGTATATCAGAAAAACGGAGACGGTAGTTCTACTATAAACAGCATTAACGAACCACCTAGTGGATAGAATAGATATCACACTGGTAAAGATACCCAAAGGAAAACTATACACAGTGTAATAATCATCCATCACATCCGTCACAATAATACACATGTTACTGAACTTAAAAAAAGGGCACAGATTATGGCAAACTGCACAACAAACAAAACAATAAATAATTTACTGTAAAACTTGTGGGAATACAACATTCTGTGTATACAACTTCCCATTGATGTAACCTTGTTTACCTGTGGCAGCAACTTTGACTTTAACATTATCAAATGCCTTTGCCCTAGAACAGGCTACATAAAGTTGACCATGTGAAAAGCACGGTCGTTGTAGAAACAAACCAATTTTTTCAAATGTTTGACCTTGACTCTTATTAACAGTGAAAAAATAAGCCCAACGAATCGGCAGTTGTCTACGTTTCAAAGTGAAAGGCATACCTGTGTCAGAGGGTGACAATTGTACCCTAGGTATGAAAATTGTTTCTCCAACAGCTGACCCTGTCAAAACGTCAGCTTTAATAAAATTCTGCGATAGTTCCCGAACAATCAAGCGTGTCCCGTTGCAAAGACCCTTCTTGATGTTCAAATTTCGTAGAAGCATAATTATTGCTCCAACTTTAAGTTTCAAACAATGTGGAGGCATACCAGATGGTGTGATGCTGTTTAAAAAATCAAGCGGATAATTTTGTCGCTCGTCCTCATCATCACAATCAACTTCATCAGCACTATAATAGCAGACTGGATCACCAGGCAATCTTTCCAACACATTATTAATTATTAATGACTGCTCATTTGTAGGTGTCAAAATAGCAGTCGAAGCATATTGATGAGGTTCCAGGCCGTCATACATGACTGAAATAAGTGATGTGTTTTCAGACACGACACAGCAATCTGGAATTTCAACCTGGCACCTTTAGCAGGATCATCTTGTTTAAATGGTAATTCCCCATTACCCAATTGCAACAGCCACTGACAAAATTGTTGCTCCTCAGGTCTAGCTCTCATGTTTTGAGTTAATGAGAATTTTGACACTGAAGTCCACAATGCAGAACTGGTTAAACACACCTCCATAACATCAGTAGGTTTTGCTTTCTTTACAACAGGTAAGCATTGACGGAAATCTCCGCCCCATAACAGTACTTTACCACCAAAGAGAGTATCGTTTTTACAAACATCACAAAGTAATCGATCGATGGCATGAAAAATATGAGTGGAAACCATTGTCGCTTCATTGATGAGAAACAGGTCTACACTACGCAAGTATTCAGCATGTTTTGATGTCGGAGTTACATTACAAACACTGGTTTCTAAAACAGGAACAGGCAAACGAAATAATGAATGCAATGTACACCCACCAGAAAGTAAAGTGGCTGCAATACCTGTATATGCAGCAGTAGCGACTTTCCAACCTCTGGCCCTACATGCTGCTATAACATAGTTGCATGTAAATGTTTTACCTGTGCCAGCTGGTCCATCAAGATAAAACAATGTATCAGGTTGTGCCAAAGCGTTTTTTACATTTGAAACAGCAGATAATATTGCATCAGCCACAGCCACCTGCTGCTCATTAAGCAGAGGCCTTACCTGTTGTGTCTGGTCAATGTATAAGTTTACATCAATCTCTTCCTCGTTAATTTGTTCAATTAACTCAGGAAGGTTTAATTGCGTTAAAGACATACCAAATTGTTTGAGTATGTTATCGATATATCCCAAAACCTTTTGCTCAGCTTGAGTAGCAGGCAATGTGCGCGCATAGTCCTCGCACAATTGACCCTTGAATGTATTCCACAGATCCAACGGATTCAATGGCTCACAGTGTGTCAATGTTTTGACGAACAGTTGCCTCAATTGTTGTGGCATTTGGAATGTAGATGCCTCTTCCAATGTATTGTGCCATTCGTCATCATCTTGTAGAAGACCTCTTGCAATACATGCTTCACGAAATATATCATAAACAACCCCATTGAACGTGCGCAAATACTCAAATGATGTGGCACCAGGAACATGAAGCAATAAAACACGAAGGAAAAATCTTTCTCCTTCTGTTGGTCTTGCATTGTATAGTCGAGAAATTATTGGCTTATATGTTTTATCTCTTGCTTTCCATTTTTTTCCTTATCATGAAATACATAATGATATGGAATGTCAGGAAACAGATATTGTTGGGCATCAGGATCTTCAACATTCAATTTAAACCATGCTGTGAGGTGAGTGTCTCTCATAGATGCCCTGTCTGCAGCTGCATACTCTTCACCAGGTTGAAAATAAACCCGTTGAAGATCTGGCAAATGCACTGCCAATCTTTTGATACAGTGTGATTTCTCATGCATGGGGAACTCAAATATTCTCCACAGAGCCTCAGGTGCACTAACATATCGAGCATCTAAAAAAGTTTTAATTTCATCATATTGCAATTGTTCGTTAATTTCGACATGCGCTCGATCATGTCCTTTATATACGTATTTGAATAAATATTTAACACTTTTTATAGAAGTACAGGCCTCTAAATTTATATGTGCATTATATTTCTTTGATAACCAGGGACAGTATGGAACTACCCATCGATTATCTAAATCTACATTTTTAACCCTCACAGTTCGACCATTATTTCGTCTGCGATACAAAGGATAAGCATTAACATTCATTTGTGTTGAATCACAGAATGATTTGGGAAAATCTTTGGTACAGTTGCCATCATCTCCCATACAAACAGAAGTCTCATTGTAAATCCCACATGGACCATGTATCATACACGATTTGATGATGTTGTGTAGTTCTGGGTCCTCATCGGGATCAGGGATTTCAGCACATATCAAGCTGTCAACATCATCAGCATTTTGTAACTTATCCTCTTGTGCTAAATGAATAAGAATATGTGCATGAGGTAAAGAACGCTTTTGAAATTCAATCACATAAACGTGAGAAATTGTTTTCCCCAATACACCATTTTTTATGACATCATTTAAAAGTGCTTTCAATTTCAAATTAAAAACACGTGCAACCAAGTCAGGTCGATAATGTGCAGGCTCATTATCTAAATTTTCGGTAATTTCCTTCCAATTTGGATTACACGTAAAAGTGCAGAACAAATCAGGTTTTCCCATTTTAGTCACCATAGCCATTGCATCTTGGTAAATTTGTTGCATAGCTCTTGGACTGCCCTGAAAAGACGATGGTAATATCACAGGTCTGCCTGCATTTAAACCTCTATTTCCTGCAACATTGGCAAGATGATCAATCAACCCTTGATATTGCTCAACACGTAACACTTTTTGGTTTCTCCGAAGATAGTTGAGACGTTCAGATTCCACCTTACAGTAACAGTCAACCGCGAATTGTTGAAATAATCTTTTACCTTTTAAGATGGGATTAAAATTGCTTCTGTATGAAAACCTATAAGTATAATATTGTAATGCAGTTGTGCGACACCGACTACCTGTAGCATATTCAGCCACATGAGGAATATCTATTGTCCAGCCAGACTCTCCCCTTGGAAAAAAGACTGGATAAACCATTGGATCCAAATGAGGTGAATCTGTTGGTAAACATCGCAGTGGTCTGTCTCTAGGATAAACAACAATATCCCGAAAGGCAGGTGGTGCACCATCTTCACCAACAAAAACAGCTGCTACTTCATCATGGTGGGGTAGATTGTAACGCCGCCGATCGCCACCACTCCTCAGATGCATTCTAACCTAAATTTTAAAATGAAAGATTTTGAAAATAATTGATTTTAAAAAAAACTTACAAAGATAACTGATTAATAACTCAAAATTTTACCAAAGATGGTTGGCGATTTTGCTCTTGGGCAAGCCGTAATTCCTCAGCTTCTACCTCACTCATGTATTTGTATGCAGCAGCGTAAGGACTTTCTCTAATAATGATGTCTTGCAAATTTTGCATTACCTCAGGCGAACAACCTTGATTTTCAGGTCTTGCCATTCTTTCATTGAATGCATCCATCCCATCATAAATGTACAACTGACCATATGATGGAGGAACACCTTCTGACGGATGCAGATTCCCTGTACGGTGACATACCTGACCATTAATACGAAAGACAGGTGGTCCTCGACCTGGTGGTACAGCCATTTTTGCACCCATCGACGCAAAAGCGACAGAACTGTTAAACTTTCGAATATTTTCTTGAAAGTTCTTTGCCTGATTTGTATAACCTACTAAAAGATCCTTAAGATCATTAGGATAATTAATGTCATTAAGGTGTATCTTGCCGTTATGACAACATTTGAAATTACTTTCATCGGCAAACATTTTAGCACTACAACGTTGACAAACCTTGTCCATTGGGCCTAAGTAATGTTGCTCAGGCAATTGATCAGGTTGACGCGCAGCACAATGCAAACTTAATGTAGCCCGTCTAGCTCGCATACGTTGCATATTTCTATTCCGCCTAGCTAATCTTTCGTCAGCGTTTTCATTTTGACGGTACTGAACGCGTCTTTCAGCATTGCGATTCCTACGGCGCTCATTCTCAGAAATACCTTGAGAATTATGGAGATCATCCGTGTTATCAACTTGCGTTTCGCGACGTCGCGCAATTCTTCGCCTCGGCTTGACGTCATGACATTGCGTAATGTATCGCTTGTTTTGTCTACCATGTTGAAATGGGTGAAAACAACACGCGCATATCCACTTGCAGCAGCGTAGAATCATAGTTATCAACTTGGAGAATCACAAAGTTTTATTATATATAAGTCTATAAATGTCTTCTCAATACGAAGAAACACTACAAAATGCTGCTAAAAAAAGATATCGAGAAAAATTAACCGTCATAGGTAAGGGAATTAGTTATTTCAAATCTTATCTTTCCGACACTTTTCATCAGATGCAATATGCAAGGTCTTTGCCCTCTATTCACTTGATGTTGATAAATATTTGCATTACCTGAAGTAGCTATATATATTATATGATGAATTAATTTGAGAAAGAAAACAAAAAATTAGCTTAATAATTCTAAACATTTGTAAAATGTTGTTAAGTTATCTTGTCTAATCTTTTCTTGTAGGAATTAATGAATGTCCTTACTCATATCCTGACGAAGAATGGGTTGATGATCCAACTGCGTGGCCTGAATTAATGTATCATCATCTCTACCATTACTTGATTAAAACACCAAGTATGCATAATGAAATTTTTATTTATTTATTTAATTTAATATTTTTTATTTTTGATCACAGTTGACTGATCAAAATGGAAGTCCTTTCAGTTAACCACTGGCACTTAACCTTAACCACTGATCAAAGGCGTTACTTACAATTTTATATTTGTTATAGGAATTTACTCTCCTGAGGCAATGGAGAATTTCAAGTCTCTGGAGGCATATAAATTCTTCATCGATGGTTGGGTTCAGACAATTAGGCATATAAAGAAAAGTGGTGTCATTTTAATGAAAGCTGATGTTCGACCCTCATACAAAACCACAAGCAAGCCACATAAACCGTGGGTAGCACTGAGTGATTTTGGTTCTGTTTTAGCTGGTCATTGTGATTGTATGGCAGGGTGAGTAAATCATTAATGTTTTGTTTTGAGCAATAGATCAAAGTGAATGTTTATGCCATATATACTTTTGTACTACTGCAAAGCAAGCTAAACCAAATCATTTGATGTTATGAACATTAACAAAAAATGTTTAAAATAATTTCAGTTTGTTATTATTATTTCTTGTATTGAAAATGTTATATATATAGTGCTTAAAATTTTGCTTGTTGTCTACATGATCTTTTAGTCTATTGTAGTTACTGTGAAAATATGAAAATATATTGAAACTTTTTCACATTTGGCATTTTAATAGATTTTATTTTGCCTATATAGGAAATATTCAAATTTAAAAATTTAATGTATTTTTTTTTTTAATTTATTATTTAGGTTGGGGGAAACATGTTCACATGTTGCAGCATTGCTGTACAAAGTGGAAGCGGCTGTTCGCATTGGTATGACTAAAGTAGCCCCCACAGATCAACCATGTAAATGGAATCAAAACTTTACAAAAAATATAACAGGAGCAACTGCAGCTAAGATAGATATATACTCAGAGAAAGCTAAATCAAAGATATCATCTACAAGTACACGGCGTGAGATTTCTGCATCACTAGATGACTTCAATGAATTTTTGAACAATTTAAATGAGAATGAGCCGAAAATAGTTGGTTTGAGCTTGTTTTGTGACTACCAAAAAAACTTTGCTTACCGAAAGCTAGCCGTACCTAACAGCCGTACCTAAGCCGTACCTTAGCCGTACTTAAGAAAACCGACTGTGTATGAAAAAAGTAATTAAATCAAGTTCAAAACAGTTAGAGAAGTGATATAACAATAATAAATTAGCATTATTTCGTATTCCAAGTTCAACTTCTAATTAAATCAATAAGTAGTATTTTAGGCGATAGAAGCTATACTCCATCGTAGAGATATCAGGGAATCTTCTTTTCCCTCAGAACTTCAGCTACATTGATTCATTCATTATCTGAACTCGAATCTGTTAGTGCAACTCGAAAATTAAGTACGGCTGGCCCCAAATCTGCTACTGAGATTGGAAAAAAGTACGGCTGGTGAAAATAAGGTACGGCTGACCTCGAATTTGGTACTGTGACTCGAAAATTAAGTACGGCTGGTGAAAATAAGGTACGGCTGACCTCGAATTTGGTACTGTGACTCGAAAATTAAGTACGGCTGGTGAAAATAAGGTACGGCTGACCTCGAATTTGGTACTGTGACTCGAAAATTAAGTACGGCTGGTGAAAATAAGGTACGGCTGACCTCGAATTTGGTACTGTGACTCGGAAATTAAGTACGGCTGGCCAAAATAAGGTACCGCTGACCTCGAATCTGTTAGTGCAACTCGAAAATTAAGTACGGCTGGACAAAATAAGGTACGGCTGACCTCGAATTTGGTACTGTGACTCGAAAATTAAGTACGGCTGGAAAAAATAAGGTTATCAATAATGAATACGTAACATATTCGTTTTGATTTTAATTTATTGACAATGAATCATTTTATCATATTTTTAAAGAAGATTCTTGGGTTTCATTCAGAACCAATGCATTGCATTGAAGTAATGGAAGAAGCAGTGTGCTCAGGATGTAAAACGATTTACAGAAAAGGTAGTTTGTGCTGGCATTTAGTTTGCGAAGAAGTATCAGAAATCGGTTTGCTCAACGGAATTCGAGCGCTGAAACCCCGCTTAAAATTCAAATGTTGTGGAAAAGCTATAAAGAACATCAACTGCTTTCCAGTGTCCTTTCCACCATTAATGATTGTGATGAACAAAGGAATCGTCAGAGATTTTTCAATTGCTGTTTCTCAGTTGTATCCTTTGCATTTGGAACCAACTACGTCAACAATGCACAGTTATGAACCACTGTTATCACTTTCTGGTGCTGATGTCTGCATGTTTAAGAATGATTTGGGGTATGTACTATCTATGGATGGAAGTGTGCAGTGTAAAGAAAGAGATATTCCAGTTGTTAGAAACAATGTGATCATATTAAAAGGAATTATGAAAAAAATCGGTAAGATAACATATGTACAACTATCCCAAAACTATGACGTCACATCTTTAGGGGTTTGTGCTGAAATGTTACCATTTCCCAATCATATTTTTAGGAAAACATGAAGACGGTATTGTTCAATTATATGATGAAGCAAGTAATGACATGGATGAAGAAGAAGTAGAAACATGTGTGGACACATTATGGTTGTGTCTTGAAGATTTAACATCAGACGTGCTTTCAAAAGATCATCTGAAAAATTTGTCAGCTGTTTTGCATGGAAAAATGTTTACTCCGAAAATGATTTCAATAGTTCTGAATCGCATGTTCTCTGATCTTGGTTCACGCTGCTGTATATTATTCTTCGATTCAACTACACATTTTGACGAGCAAAGTTTGGAATCTATGCTGGCTAAGACGGCTATGGAGGGTAAAACTAGCTTCAGGCCCGACATAATGATTCTTTTCATTCCATACGGAGTTGCGGTTATTGATCTAAACGAAAAGAAAATATATAATGTTGGAAGCGAGATGCTTCTTACTTCAAGTGAGTTTTGAGTTTTGAGTTTTGAATTTTGAATGCTTTTCATTTCAGGTACAACATTTGCAAAACTTCTTCATTTTGCCAACGTTCTTTACTTGCAAAGGACAGGCATATATTCGACAGTGACATTTTCCATCATAAAATTGAGAAAATTCGGAAATGAAAATGCTCCATATGATGAAACACTTGCTGCCTGTTGTGAAGTGCTTTTCAGTCTTTATGGAAACAGTCTTTTGGTATATCCACCTAAGATTCGGCAACTCCGCTTTGTAATACAATTTGTTTCTACCATTAAATTAAATGGAGTGACAGCCTATCTGCATGATGTAACAGCAGCTTTAAATGCTCATTACCTGTACCTGGATTTGGTTAGGTTAGATCGTTATCCGTGTTCAAAATGTTTTGTTGCCTCTGACGGGCAGCTATTCGCTAAGGAAGTAGACACCAACATGGTTGTAAAAAAATGAGAGGTTAACTGTCATGTGAAGTTCCAGAATTACTACTATTACACATTTTAAAATTCATTTCTACTGAGGCTTCCTTCATACGTGCTCATTGTTGCGGAAATACCTCAGCTGAAATCTACGGCAGAAGCACAAAAAATATTCTCGGAAATCGACTGTACCGCAAATCCATGGTAAGAACAGCTTTAGCTGTGTCAAAGAAAGAAGTTCTAACCAAGTTTCTTCCACGACATTTTTGAATTGCTTGGCTGCCGGATTAACAGTGACACTGACAGATTTTAAGCGCAACTGGCCAGTATATATCCCAGTTATCTCTGGTTCGCCATTTACGACATTCGATTACGCCAATATCATTCTTTTGGAATTATGTGTACTCCGTTACATTTCCTTAAAATCAGGGAAATCTTTTGATGATTTGGTCGAACAGTTAGAAGCGATTAACAGCGAGGATAGCTCTCACGAGGATAGTGAAAGGAGTGAACATAGTAGTATTCATGACGTCTGATTTATAACCGTATTAAGAAATTTACAGATTTGGTTATATTCAATGTAAGTTTAATAAACTCTCCGCAGCCATACACATTCCTACAACTTAACTTAACTTCTCTTGCGGTTCCCCTGTACAATATTTTGTCCAGCCGTACTTATTTTTATCAGCTGTTCTTATTTTCATACAGTATAGGTTCCAATCGTTTGTGATAATAGCTAATCGCCCCTGTTTTAGTAAAGATCAAATGTATAGTAGTAGTATTTTTTGAAAAGATTACTGCCAAACTGTATTTGTCATATGTTCTTTTAAGCAACTGAAAAGACCTTGTTTGTTTTTGATATATTGTTTCTCACTCTCACATTCAAGCAGTCACCTTATTTTGGCCAGCCGTACTTAATTTTCGAGTTGCACTAACAGATTCGAGGCCAGCTGTACCTTATTTTCGCCAGCCGTACTTAATTTTCCAGTCACAGTACCAAATTCGAGGTCAGCCGTACCTTATTTTGGCCAGCCGTACTTAATTTCCGAGTCACAGTACCAAATTCGAGGTCGGCCGTACCTTATTTTGTCCAGCCGTACTTAATTTTCGAGTTGCACTAACAGATTCGAGGTCAGCCGTACCTTATTTTGTGTAGCCGTACTTAATTTTCGAGTTGCACTAACAGATTCGAGGTCAGCCGTACCTTATTTTGGCCAGCCGTACTTAATTTGGTCAGGAAGCTTTATTACAATAGTTTATAATCGTATATATTTAGACTTACATTGAGCAGCTGGATCTGAGATGTTGCACAGGGGATTCCCTTACCTTCTCTTCCCTGCAGATCACCTATCATTACTTAATTTTGAAATGGAAATTTTCGTCTTTTTAGTGGCGATGTTGATTAACTAACTGTAGTTGTATTTCAGTAATACTTTGTTACAGCAGTTGTTATTGATCTTTTTGCTTTAAATACATTCTCCTATTCTAAATGGACATATTTTCTTAAGTACGGCTAAGGTACGGCTAAGGTACGGCTAGCTTTCGGTAAGCAAAAACTTTGTCAGTGTCAGTGAACTTGACACAGACCGTGAAGTCACAAAGTTGATTCCATCTTTGCGATCATTTTACAATGAAAAGAACATAAATCTCTCTCTGGAAGAGTATGAACATTTAGTTGATGAAACGATTGCTGTCATTAAGAGTTACGACTCTTCACAATATACATATGTGGAGGAAGCTACTAGGAACCAGTCTCAATGCATAGAATGGTTTAGACAGAGGGCTGGACGCATAACAGGATCCATGTTTCATAAAGTATGTCATACTTCTACTACCTCCATTTCCCAAAGTTTAGTATCAAACATATGTTCTGACACTCCAAATAGCCCAAACATTCCTAGTTTGCAGTGGGGTAGAGAGAATGAGCATAGAGCAATCGATTTATACATTAACGTGCACAGTTATCCTGAATTTGTCATTGGTAGCATCCCCCTTACAGACAGTGTTCTCCATGAAGATCTTGACGTACAGCAAATTGGTTTTGTAATCTCAACTGAAAAACCATGGTATGGGGCATCACCTGACTCTGTTGTCTTTTGCACATGTTGTTCATATGGAACATTGGAAGTGAAATGTCCTTACAATTTAAGGGATCGTTCATTAAAAGAAGAAATTGGAAAAGGAAATTTTTATATTTATACAGATAATTCAGGGAAGCATAGACTAAAGGAAGACCATCCATATTATTTCCAGGTTCAGCTACAGTTGTATGTTACTGGAACACAATACTGTGACTTCTTTGTCTGGACTCCAACCGAATATTTGTGTATGCTAATCACCCCAAATTACCATAAACTAGAGCAAATGATAGTGAAGTGTGACTTTTATTGGAAGGAAGTTATTTTGAAAGAACTCTTGTTGAGATCATTTGAAAATGAATCAAAAAGTAACAAACCACCCAAAGACTTGTGTGACAAATGCAAAACGGATGATGACGAGGACACCATGCAATGCATGACATGCAAAAAACTATTTCACCCAAGGTGTGTTGGTAGAAAGACTTTATCTAAGCCAGATACTTGGAACTGCAAGAAATGTTCGAAAACAAAGAAAAATTAACTTATTTTGCAGTTTCTTTTAATGTTTTCTTCCACATAAGCATATTGGGTTTTGAGCTAACATTGTACTGTGTTCATTTTCTATAAATAAATAATAACATTAGATTAGTAGTTCTTTTTGCTTATACTTATATTTTTCACAAGAAAATAATGTACTAAAATGACTTTTTTGAAAAAAAAGTTATCGCTATTCAGCCTTAAGGAAAGAAAGTAATGTGGAAGAAAAGATTGTGAATAATAACTAAATTCAATGAAGACGATAAAATGGACAAGAATTTGCAGAAACATTTTCTAAATTAACTTAAGGGATTTTTGCAAAATTACTTTTGTCGCAAAAATAAGTTCAAAAAAACCAGAAATGATTTTGTGACCTACAAAATATACGGTGAAAACAATTTTCTTTTTAAAACTTTTCACTCTGTCACGCAATTTTAAGTTCCACAATTTCGAGACTAGGTGGTGGCCAATTCACAATCCTTAATTACGCAATTCACGATATTTTCGTCCATTGATTTGCAATAAATCAACCTTCAGGTGTTGCGCGAAAATACAAATCTTTCACGAAAGTAGGTGTACGAAAATTACCTTATTAAGTTAGGGTAATGGATTAATTTTTGCGCGGATTAATTTTTGCGAATTTTGGTGTTTTCGCAAAATTAAATCTGCGCGAAAAATCGGAAAATGGGCGTTCGCAAAAATTGATCCACTTAAGGTAGATTACACGGAAGTCTATAAGAATTTACCGGGTTTATTTCAAAAGAAGACAGCTGTATCAAGCAGTTTAAAGTCATCTATTACAACTAAATTACAAATTTTAAGTTATAGAAAGTAGTATGAAACAGACTTCAAAAAAGCTGCAAAATCTTGACAGATCTTATCTTTTCTATGTTCAAATGAAAACTTCATTATGATTACACAAAGCACAATCTTGTTGAATAAAGCATAAAATGATGCTTTTTATACAATTTCATTTTCACTATAGATTAAACTCAAATGCCAATTGCAGCAAAGCAAAGTGTTTTTTCTATCAACCCAACCATAGGTAGTTAAAAAGAAATTATAAAAATAATCTGAAGAAAACACCAAAAACTCAGAAGTTTAATTTGAAAACAATACTTTCACACAGGTTAGTCAAACACACTTGAAAAGACCTTATGCAAAAAAAAAAAAAATAAATAAAAATATAAAAAATCCAAAAAAATTTATTTAAAGACGATACTTTCGTGCAAATTAGTTAACGCTGCACAGACAGTCACAATTTTGTCACAATTTACAAGAGGTGAGCAGCAAACTTCATCTTTCAAACTCTTCACCATTTTCAGGGGTAAAATGCCTTTCAAAATAGTGTATCTGTTACGAAGAAGCCCAATAACTCTTTTAATGTGTATTCGGACTGATGCTATTTTCCTTGATGTTTCTACATCCTTGGCAGAAAGTTGCTTCTTTCCAGTAGTAAATGCTGGTATCAGCAGCTCGGATGAACTTCCTGCGGCAAACTCATCTTGCAAAGTAAAACCTCTATCAGCTAATATCTAATCTCCTGGCACATGATATTTTAATGTGTGATATTCAGACTCTTTCACAACCTGAACATCTGGCTCAAACTGAGGACTTGTTAACATGAATTTCCCTGTAAAACCTGAAAAAAAAAATTGAAAGATTTACCACCATTACCCTATCACTGGCTTCAACAAACACATCAGTGAATAATGTTAATCTTTATTTTAATTACAAATTTACCTTTTTTTAATTGTAAGTTAGCTCTCCTGGATTGTCGACTCAACTTTTGTCGATGCGGCGATGATGGTATTTTTCCAGATTTTGGTGTGGTCGTCGATACTGATGATGCAGACTTTGGTTTCTGCGGAAATACAGAAGGTATATAATCAGGATGGTTTGTAGCTAATGATCTTTCACCTACATCAACAAAAAAACATCATCAGACTCAAAATCCCTGGTCTGTTTTTTACACACTGAAAACAAAACAAGAAAGAACTGTAGCAGCATGTAAAGAATGAAAGACAATTTATACATACCAGAAATAAAATGGTCTGAGCAGACATAGATCCATTTTGACTTGGGAGACCACAGCTTATGCTTTTTTCCAGGTGTTGAGTCAGCTCGATTTATTGCGACCAACCATTGTTTTCTTTTTGTTTCATCTTCTGGAAACTTGTAAAACTTTTTATTAGTGTTCTTTAAGTTGTTGTTAGTACAGTAAGTTACACAGCAACTCTTTGGCATCTTTATCTTGTTGTGAGCATATGAGAAATCAGTGAATTGGCTGTTTTGTTTCCACCCATTTCAAAATGGTAGACTTTAGCGGCGCGCGTACGGTGATTGGTCACGTGACTTTCCGTGGGCAAGAATAGCGACATCTTCGTGTGCAAACCTACGTTGGATTACTGATCGAATTTGTTGTTGATCAGGTGGTTGCAAAACAAATTGTCCATTCCTGAAAGTTGCTGGAATGGCAGGGGCAATAGCATTGCCTCTTCCTATATTATACATGACAGACAGTAGTAATAATAACAGACAGTAGTAATAATAAGGAAACTTTAGAATAAATATAACTACCAAATTGTTGATTAACTCCCAACCCTGAATAAAATAAAAGTTTGACTTTTATGAAAATTAAAAACGCAATTAAAATATGGGTTTCATGAAAGAAAAAGATAACTGTAACACACTGTAACAATCACCTGAGAAAACTCTGAACTGTTCTTAAAATATCGCCACACTCCTTTTAACTTTCTGCTTTTTAATTCATATATCAACTCTGAATAAAGAATTATAAAAACACACTTTCATTTTCCATAAATCATCTTCCGAAATTAACAACAATAATAAATTATATACCTCGTAAACTTTACTGGCTTTAATCTTTACTCTATTCTTTATCCCACTTCTTTTTCTGTTTTCTGTTTCTCTGAATAAGAATCATAAAATAAGACACTTTCATTTTCCATTTCATTTCTATCGAAATAAACAACAATACGAAGTTACCTCATAAACTTTACTGGCTTTCGCTTTCTTTTCTTTTCTTTTTCCTTTTTTTTTATAATCACCTCCTTCACTTTTTCAATACGAAAATGAATTTGTTTACATTTTGAACGAACTTAGTTGCTATGTTTACAAAACGTTCGAAACGATAAAAATAAAATGCAATGTAAAGGTATCTGTCCTTTACTAATCGTAGAAAAATATTAACCGTGGTCTTAAACACCTTTATGAAAAAGTGACCGCAAAAACGACTCGAAATTTTAGAGAGTGAAAGCGTGAAAAAAGTGGTATGCACAGCGCGTATTAGTATATAGATATATGAGCAACTCAAAGGCAGTGGATCTTCAATTGGCTACTGACAAATGCATCAAAGGTGCATCTTAAATGGACTCAGAGTTAATGGAAATAATGTTCTTATAACAATGCGCGAAATTGACCCTGATGGTGTTGAATTCAGAAAACAACATTGTCTTCATCGTAGAAAGTATTACTCATGTGGCCCAAATTGATGCTTATGACAAGCTGAAACCCTATGGATTCAACATCCATGGTGCAAAAGATGGTTATAGTAGAAGGATGATGTTGATGTTGATATTGAAGTTAACAAGATCAAACAAGGATCCACGAAATGTTTGCAACTTTTTCATTGAAACTTGTCATGATATAGCAGGATTTCCTTGAAAGATTGAGGGACAGAGAATGTGCACTTAGCTGCAAGCCAACGTTTTCTTAGAAGAAATGGTATGGATGCAAGTAATTTTAATGCAAGAAAATAGACTTGCTTCGCCTGAAAATGCAAGTGAAGCCTTATCTTTATATAAAGAACTTCTAAAATTAATGTTGATATTGAATGCTCCATCAAATGTCTTGGTGTCATGATTGATGATGAATTGAAGTGGGATCAGCATATTCAAAAAGTTACCAAGTCATTCAACTCCAAGCCTAAGAAATTATACCAAATGAGTGAAATGCCCAAATCAACACAATCAACAATATATTTTCAGGGCATATTACCCCCGTCTTGAATGGCATCCTCATTTAGGGAAATTTCCTATGTCGAAAAGATCCATATCAAAGCCGCTTGCTTCATTAACAGAGTTAAAAAGTCAGTTTGTGATAATTCTGTTCTCGGTATTGTTAAATGGAAACCCATCAATTATTACAAGAAGAGCATTGCATGCAAAGTTTATAAAATCTACAATAATCTGGGCTCCCCATTGCTATCTGATTTCATTATCAAATGCGAATTTCGTAAAGCTCGTAATTCCTTGAGAATTGACCTAACTTCGTTTAAATATGTAGACTTTAAACGTTTCGTTACAGAGCTGCTATTGTTTGGAACAACATCCCTGATGAGATCAGCAAGAAGGACAGTTTTGATTCCTTTAAAAAGGAATTGAAAAAATCTGATTGCTTGGATAAGATTAACTTTCATATGACTGGTGGAGCGATTTATCACAATGATTTTATTTATTACTAGATTTTTATTTTTATTAATAGATCTTTGCCTCCAAAACTTTCGAAATTACAATTCTCATTACTTTCTCATCTGCTATTCCTCTCGTCCTCAATTTTTCGTAGGTTTTTATCATTAATTTAATTTATAAATTTTAAATATATAGTTTTTAATCATTCATTACTTAAATTTTTCAAGGAGATATTTAGCTACCCAGTTCATGCTCCCCTCTCTAAATTCAAACTATGCGAAATTTTTAACTTCTCCCTTCTAAATCTTACTAACATCCTAATCCTATCCTATTCTATTTTACTTGGAGCGTTTCTACTTTTTTATTTGCATTTACACAGTAGGTCCACATCAGTGTTAGACACTGCCATATATTATTGTATATTTGTATATATGATTGTATATAGACTATGACCTGCTTTACCAAATAATGATAATAATAATAATGTCGATATCAAAAAGACAAAATAAGAAAAAAAAATAAGAAAAAATTCAAACTAAAAGAATGTTCGAGAACAAATTTACCTTAAGAATAATAACTGAAAACACGAACGTAAAGACAGAAATTTATATAGCTATAGAATTTTTAACAATTGAAAGCATTCTATGGAACCATTTTTGAAAACAGGGTAAAATCTCCTCTGCTGGCTAATTCAAAACACAACAGTAAACAACCCTGCATTTTTTATTTATTCAGCTTACCAACTGTGTTTTAATTAAATCGATACATACTATTATAACTTTGGTTTAAACAAAAGAGGATACCTTTCAAAACCAATTCACATCATCATGTTTGTGAACAACATTGATCATCTTCTGCAGCCATTTTTAAAAAACACTTCTAGACTGTTTACCTTTTATATTCATACCTGTAAACAAATTTTAATAACACTTATTATAACACTTTATTTACTTTCCAGCACACTTTTCTACAGCAGCACATTAAATATCCTTGCTCCTACTCTCGTTAATATTTCTCTGTTAGTGAAATTTGTCCGCCGTTTTTATAACACTCAAAGACAAAAACATGGTCTCTTAGTTCCTCAGTACTGTTTTTATGTCGTTCTTATGTAAGTCTTTTATATACCTAAAATACGTAAATAAACAAATAAATAAATAAAAAAAGATCGTTGTGAATAAAAATGGCAAGTAACAAAATAATCATATTTTGTGCAGCCATTTTTAAACAACTTTCACAGCACTTTGCACTGCACTGCACGTCTCTATACTAATACTTGATAATTCCCTTACAGATGATCTACAATACAATACAATAACAGTAAAAGTACAATAAAAGTTTTAAATATAATAAAACTTTCCCGTTTCTTCTTCAAAAGAGCAGCAGAAGTAAAGAAAACTCTGTTGATATGAATTTCAAGAGTTTTCCTTCATAGCCAATAAAAACGATCAGTGCCGGGGGTTCCCCATATATAAGACCCTTGTTCAAAACCACCATTCCCTTATTTTGATGCAGTAGGAAACGGTTTTATTAGGGCCTTTTTATTAGGGCATATAAGCCCATTAGAGATAGGAAAGTGCCGATGCTAGGACAGAACTTGTATCATATGATTTCGAGAATTTCCCTACTATCATCTTTGTTTTCATAACACGATACGAGTTACGAAACGTGTTATTTTGATTACAAAACAAATAACAACGCATAAACTGTTTCTATTATTATAACCACAAATTACTCATAAATGTAAACAATTAAATATCTCATAAAAATGTAGTAAAAAGCAGTTTGTAGTAGTTTCATTTTATAATATAAATGAGCTAACAATACATATAACATACAGATCAGCGTAGTCTAGTGGATAAGAACGCTAACTTGTAACAGCAAGGTCGTGTGTTCGAACCCCACGCAGTTCGTCTGAGAGGAAGTATATATACTTCGGCGGTTGTAGATCTCTCATGTTCTGGTTGTAAAACTTGCATGAGTGCGCACTTCCCCGCAGTTGTGTTGAATATATCGCGGAATGGTTAGCATTGTGTCTGGGTGATTTATCACTGTCAGGTTTCTCTGGTCCATAGAGACATTCAGGTTACCGTCATTTCGATCGAAATTCAACAAACGCCAGGGCTTAGAAGTGTTAGCATGTATCCACAATGCCGACTATAATTGCAAACTACATACGCTGATCAGCGAAATACATACCATATACTAAACATCGTGGTAATCGCTAAAACCAAAGCTATTTTCTCTTCTTCGTGAGATGGTAGTGAATCTGTTTGACTCACTACTCTTTTATGAACTTCCTTTTGTGAACTTTTATTTTGTGTTGGAGAGCTAATCACTTTGGGTGAAATATGATGCTCTTGCATAACATTAATCATTTTATTTCTCCCAAGGCTTAGGTTATCATTAGATATGAGAATTTTATTATTATAACCAGACACTCCCGACTTGATGTTTAGATTCATGTCACTAGGTAACATGTAAATACCTTGTCCAACAGAATAATCAACTTTACTTGAAGCGTAATTTAAAGTATCTTGATAACGTTTAATGTCATCTTGAATATCAACTCTGCGATTAACAATGTCTTCAAAGTTGTTCATAAAAACTCTTTGAGCTGTCAAAGAGCTTGAATTATTACCTAAAATAGAAGAACGAGCTGAGGCTTGCGAACTAAGAATAAGATAAGCATATGCTCTAACACTCTCTGAAATTTTTACAAGACCTGTTTTTGTAAAGCCTTTAGATTTTTCTATAATCCATCGTGTCATGGAGTCGTCTGTGAAATAACTCACACCCGGCGTTGGATAGTCTCTACGTCTTTTTTGATACGAGCTGAAAAAGTATTGCCCTTTGTATTTTTTAGGATCAGAATGGACACCATATTCACTACAGATTTTTAAAAACTCTTCTTTGTTATAAGGATTATCGTATTGGTTGAAACTATCTTCAAAAGGTAGAGGTGTCTGCAGACGCTTAATGATTCGTCTAATATGATAATAGACGTGAAAACGATATACTGCTCTAATCATAGGAGTAGAGCGACCTTCTTTCAGATGTTCAGAACTGACCCCACAAGCACTTGAAGCACACCAAGTGACAAAATTGAGTTGGGTTTGCCATAATTTAAATGGTTGTTCCTGCCAAATTTTCATGCGTTGATCATTTTCATCCATTTCGTAATTAGTAAATATATTTGGAAAAGTTGCGGGGAAAGAACCGCTCTCAGAGACAATAATTGTTTGTTTGTATAAATCTTTAGCATTCAATATCTGAAGGTATTGTCCTCCATTTGGCTTATAAAGCGCATTGGGAACATATTTAAAAATATCCTCCATTATTATTTAATATTATTATCTTATATTTAATACAAGAAAATGTATATCACAGCAAATATCGCAAAAGGAGAAAAGACCATATATCTATCTTACCCCATTCAAAACTTGGATGGCTCAAAAGAAATTGCATTGGTTGATATGTTTGCAGACAATGTTACGTATGAAATCACAACACCGATAACATTGAAAACGTCTGACGATGGGAAAGCTGAAAAGTCGATACCAAAACGAACATTCACGAGTAGGGGATTGAATGCCTTTTTAGCAGGTGCCTTTTTAGAAGGCGATATAGAAATTAAATCATTAGCCAAATACCCTCAAATAATCAAAACAAATAAGCTCGCTAACGTAACCAAAATTAATTTGCATCTCTCTGAACTTGACAACACTCAAAATCTTGAGAATGGAAAGCTAAGTGATATTTTGCTAACCTATCACATGGTTGAATATAGTGACTTCACACATGTTCAGCCTAAAAACCCTCAATACAAAAAATTAAAAAATGGTGTATTTCAGTCTCTCACGTTGAAACTCACAGATCAGCATGGCAATATGCTAAAAGAAGACCTAGGAAGAACCGTTGTTTTGCACATTCGCTAAAACGAGATAAAAAGTAAAAATTAATTATATATCATAATTAATAATGAAGTATGGAAAGAGGTTAAATCCAGAACGTTCACTTAGAACTGCCCACGGTGTAAAAGGTTCTCGTCAAAAAGTAATTGTCACACACAATCCGAGTGAGATCGATCAAAATCAGCTATTATTGGTTAGGTTTCCAAATTTAGGAAGTGATGATGTTATTATCCCAGGAACAACGAATCTAAGTTTTGATATTGAACTCGAGTCGAAAGCTGACTCAGAAAGAACATTGGTCAGTAACATTGGGAGAGCTATCGTTAAAAAGTTGGCTGTCAAGTTCGAAGGTAACGAGATATTGAGTATCGACGACTTTGATCTTTTTGGGTGTTACACAGATTTATGGTTAACCAAGTTTGAAAAGAGAAACGCGATAAGACAGGGTATCATCATCGACGATGGGTGTACAGAAAATTGTATGAAATTGAGGATTGGTGCTTCAGATAAAGACACCTCTGATGCAGAAGACAAAGCCATTGCTGACACCTATAAAAACAAGTTTGTCATTCCACTCGACTTTGAGATGCTAGATAGTACTATCCCATATTATCAAGCGGGTTTAGGGAATAGACTTTGCTACAAGATCACATTTAACGATTATAACCGAGTTATTTATTCTGACCCTAACCCTTCTGCCGCAGGTCAAAGAAAAAACCCAGACGGTAAATACAAAATATCCAACATCTCACTTGAATATGAGCTTGTGACACAACCCACGTTGGCTAGACAAATCGCTTCTGAATATCAAAACATGGCTTTGCTCTATGATAGGATTTTGCGGCACAGACAAATTAGAGTAAACAAGTCAGACACAACATGGAATTGGTCATTCAACACACCTGCCAAATCTTTGAAGGGTATTTTAGTTCTATTTGAAGAAGAAAAATCCTACAAACGAGAAACCTGCAAATTCTACAATCCAAAGATCGAAAAGGTATCTGTCATCGTCGAGGGTAAGCCTATCCAACTTTTTGCTCAAGGGATGCAGCCGTTTGAACAATACAATGAGATTTGCAAGTATTTTGCTGAAGGAAAACCAAAAGATAATAGCGTCGGCGAAAACCGAAAGCGCTTGGGATTACATGATGTAAAAGTCTCTGATTACTTAACAAACAAGTATGCTCTATGGTTAGATTTCAGAACAATTGATGAGAATGCTTTGCATGGCACCGGTCGAAAGATTGTAAATGCAAGTGAAGGCATCACTTTACAGATTGAAAAGACCGCTGAAACTGCAGGAAACTTAAACGCATATATATATCTAATAATGGATGCTCAATTAAACATACAAAACGGTCAATTTATGTCTACATTATATTAGTAAAATGAACACACTTTACATGAAAGAACCTCACACAGCATTATTCGTCGGACCAACATCGTGCGGCAAAACGGATCATGTTGTAAAATTATTAGAAAATGAATATCTCAATCACTTTGATTTCATCGTGATTATATGTCCCACCTTAAGGTGGAATCAGACTTACAGAGATCGGAAGTGGTTCTGGAATGACAGCTATGTGATTTTAATTGAACCGGAAGGATCTTTGTATGAATATATTAAGAAAATGGACTTCTTTTGCGCCGGATACAAAACCTTATTCCTCATTGATGACATCATAGCTGATGAAAAATTGGACAAAAAGAGAAACCCTTTGCTCGAGTTGGCAATTAGTGGTCGCCATCGAAACCATTCGCTATGGTTACTTACACAATCATACACGGCTATACCTAAAAATTTACGACGGCAAGCTAAAATGTTATATGTGTGGTATCCAAAAGATAGAAACGATCTAGCCACCATTCATGAAGAGAACGATGTCATTGAATCGCAAGAAGAATTGAAAAATGTCAAGGAAAAACTGAAAGAAGGGAAACACACGTGCCTAGTCATGAGAATGGAACACCCAAGAACGCACGTGATTTGTTAAACAGATTGATATATTTGTTACAAGACTCTTGTAACAAAA
Source organism: Turritopsis dohrnii (assembly GCA_027922465.2). Taxonomy (NCBI): domain Eukaryota; kingdom Metazoa; phylum Cnidaria; class Hydrozoa; order Anthoathecata; family Oceaniidae; genus Turritopsis; species Turritopsis dohrnii. Next base: position 827,606 of record BQMF02000083.1, on the reverse strand, counting down.
ACTGTAAGACTGTTATAAGACTACTGTAAGACTACTGTAAGAGAATAATTTACGTCTCAATACAGGTTCTAGAATTTTACCAATATGTTTAATCCTCGATTCAAAGCGTACTCTGTCAACAGCAGCCTCTATCCAGTTACTTCTATGAGATTCACAAGCAGGGATATAATGGACCATTACTTTATCATTAAAAGTAACCCTTTTTGTATCTTGATGGGAAAATATAATATCATCATCTGAGGATTCATCATCGAACATAATTGTTTACTTAAACAATGTTTATTTTATTTAACAATGTTAGAATATATCAACTTTATATTATTAAACATCATCATCCTCTTATAATTATTTAAGACAAAATAATTATAAGAAGATAGCAAACTCTTATACAACAAATTTCAACAAAATTATAAGAGGATAGCAAACTCTTATACAACAAATTTCAACAAAATTATAACAAACACAACAAAATGATAGAATATGTCAACTTTATATTATTAAGCATACTGCTGATCTCGCTATTTTACTTTTATTTTGTGTTAAAAAAATACCTCTCTCTAATAAAAATGGCGGAAACAGCGATCGATAATTTAATCAACCAGAGTTATGATGTTCCAGGTGAATTTCCACCTTCAGATGGTAAAAGACAAAAATTACTCGAGTGTGTCTTAACCGGGAAAAGCAAGCTATACTTAGGGAAAATGTACACGGAAGAGCAGATTAACAAACTCAAAGATGAAGAGGTAGAAAAACTTTTTAGTATTTACGAGGCTAAACTATCAGGTCAAATGGTAAAATCCTTGGGGAAATCACTCATACGTATTTATTCCATGGGGGCTTGTACAACGTTAGGAATAAACAATCAAGATGCGTTGAGCAATGACCTGGAAACTGACCCCTTCTTAAACTCTGCCCTTCAAAGATTTACATGTGACTTATATTATAAATTCGGCTCATTATTAGCACCACTCAGTGTTGGACTTATTACCGGGAGGCATTATATCAATGAAAGGAATTTAAATAAATCCGATGATGATAATATAAATACAGTAGATAATAAAAATGTCAGAAGAACAGACTCCCATTCAAGTGACAACGAAGAACCCAAAAAAGGTTGAAGCGGGTAAGAAGTTGGTGGAATACAACCGTAAAAAATGAGAACAATTAAAACAAGTGAATAAGCTCGATGACTCTCTCACCAAACCAAATGAACAACCGATGAATTACACCTATGGTGTAGGTGGAATAATAGCTCTCGGTTTAGTTGGTGGATTTGCTTATTTTGTGTATAAAAAGAAAGAGCAAATATTACCCCGTGGGTCACCATCCACCCCCCTTCCACAAAAATCTAAAATACCAGTGAAAATCAATAAACATGAAATGGAATAAAAAGAAAAAAATGTATATATAACAAACATGGACAAGAAAAGTATCATCAACGATTTATATCATGCATCAGTCGTCTGCGTTTTCGCTATCGGCTACTCTATGCTAGGAAAAAAGGTGTTAAAAATGACACCACCCTCTATTCAAAAGTTCGACTTGGAAGATACGGGAAAACTAGTTGCCATTATCGCCGCTAGTGAAGTGACAAAGGACTACTTAATCAAACAAAAGATTTTGCCTGAAAATATCAATATCTAAATATGGCTTCTATCGCAATGATGTTGGGTGGAGCTTTGGCTAACGCTTTGGCTTTCACAGGATCAAGCTATCTGTTTTCAAGTTTATCCAAAGACAGAATCGATAAGGAAAGAAAACGTCATGATTTGGCCATAGAAAAATTACAAAAAGCACAGATTGAATGGCAGCAAAAACGACAGGAAAGGATCGATTTCATCAATAAGCAGCTCATGCTCGAAAAGAAGGCCGATTCAAAATTCGTAGAGCTAAATGATGCAATGAGAGAGTACAATAGAGTATTTAGTAATCATCTTGAACCGCTACCACGGGAGCCTGTATTGAGCGACTTTTATACACCGAGTCATGATCAACATGAAAGAGAGCCCATAAATTTTGACTTAACCAACCTACAACTTCCTTAGCTCTAGTGAGTATCCACGATACGATAGACCCAATTATTCCTGGTAAAGCCTCTGCCGCTTTAGATGCTAATCTACCTAGAAGTGATGCTAACGCTTTTAGTTTATTTTTTATCCATTCCTTTGCATCGTTCTTTTTATCACCACCTTTGTCAGGATTTTGTGAAGAGTTTCCAGCTGCTGATGGTAATAAAGCTTCCACAAGAACACCGATAGCCATACCAAACGCTGTCAGAATGCTAACGATTGTTATACCTTGTTCGCGGAATAGTGTTCGTATCCTTTCACCTAATGAGGTATCTTTGTCGAGGACTTTAGCAATGGTTTCTTTGATGCTCGTAACTTGACTGTTTAATTTACCTTTGAGAATATCAATGTTCTCTTTCCTAGCTTTCAACTCTTCATGTAATCCCTCCACTCTCTCTTCAACCTCTTTTCGTTGTTCATCTGTGTATGTTGCATCATTTTCCATCTCCTCCAACTTGTTTTTCTCTCGATCGATATGCTGTTCTATTCGAACCTTTTTCGCAACCTCTTCCTGAAGACCTCCTCGTATGTTTCTCAGCGCTTTATCCAATCCTAACAACTCACGTACAGGATATTCAAATAGATCGCCGGTCTGAGTCATTTCATGATCGATAGATTGTTGTCTAAGCGTTGAAATTAAATCTTCCGTACTATTTGCAATGTTCCCTGTAATTTCGTCAAGCTCTACATCACTCGATTTTGTGATTTTAGATGTCGAGGGAAGTTCTTCTTGTATTTTGTTTAGCATAACTGCTTGTCGTGCTGTTATTTTACCAATAGGTATATCAAACCCTAATTTACGTAACCCCTCCTTACGCAATATATCAGCTATAGTACCGGTAGCCCTTAGTCTTCCATTGTTTGTCAATGGTTTGCTACTGTCTTTGTAGTATAATTCACCATCTCTGATTTCAAACAGATCGGTATATAACACCTCAGGTTTTTGTTGCAATCGTTCAGATAATCTTTTGTATATATCACCGACAAAACTTTTCAAAAGTTTAATTTTTTGATCTCCACCACCAAATGAGGTTTCACCCGTCGCTCCGCGTGTATCTATTTGTTCACCACCTGAAGTTGGTATGAGAGGAAACGTCTCATCGGTTGTTTCATCTGTCGTCATACCATGTTCTCCAAAAGGATCTATGTCAATGTCTGCCCTTTTATTTATTTATTTATTTAGAGGATAATTTCTTATTATTTATTATAACATAATCTCTCTCTAAATATGACTGATTCAATATACCCTAAACTACCCACTGCTCCTGAGGATTTGAATGAGCAGGAAAAGTTTAACGCGAGCGTAATAAATTCAGAATTTGAAGAGTTGATAAAACTTAAGAACAAGTTTAGCATCAAGCTCAAGAGATACAACAAGGCGATAGAACAATCGATGCTACTAAATGCTAGCTCAAGCGCTATAACCATTGGCTCTGGCATCGGTTTAATTGCAACGGGGCTACTATTATCGGAATACCTATTTCTGCAGGATTAGGTGGTGTAGCCTTAGCCGGCTCTATCTGTACCGGACTTACCACAGCTGTCATCAAAAGATATCAAAAGAAAGTAGAAAAAGTGATAAAATTATATGATATTGTTACATCCTCAATTTCTGTCTTCGAAACAAGTATCTCACAGGCGCTGACTGATGGAAGGATCAATTACAAAGAATTCCAGGTTTTGCAGGGAACATATTACAAAGCTTTAGAAGGACTCAGTTCTACAGATAGAAAGATGGGTACGGAAGCTCAAAATCAATTTCAAAAAAGTTTGAACTGCAAAACTTGAAAAAGTCAATAAACGAAAATGGTTACTAGGATGTGTGGTTATGTGTTCCTCAATTTGAAAAGTGATAAAGTGATAAATGAAACTGATATAAAGAGATATGATCACAAGTATATATAGACAATGGAATTTCCAACAGTTGATACATTCGAACAAACAATCAACAAGCAAAACAAGGAACAAATGGCAGAGATCATAAAGTGGCGAGAGCTACCTGAAAACGTGATTTATCATGTTAAATTTTTTTCTACAAAAGCTATGTATGCAGAGTTGAAAGACGGAGCAGGAAATATATATAAGGTGTGGTTGCCTGAAAGACTTTTCATTGAATTAAATGATTATGGTTGGAGCTCTAGAGAGGCCTTTGTCAGACCGAAAGGTCTCAAACAATCTCAAAAGAATTCACAAAGACAATTCTTTGATTATGACATTATATGGCGTTAGATAAAATCTCGTCGACTCATCTTTACTTGTTTCTAGTAAAGATACTTTTGTACGATTCACCAACCTTGCACATAATCAGGAGGTAGCTCTGTATCTTCAGGTATTAATATCAGCTCTTCTTTCACAAAAGCTCGTTCAGGTCCATCTTGAAGGTAATACATTACGCGGTTACCAGGTTGCTCTATTACCTCACTCAATCTATAAGTCTTCTTTGACCATATCCTATCTGTTGCTCTTTTTCGATGGTCATCGTGCTCTTCACCCGGTTGCAATAGATATCTATACAAACCATCTTGAGGTAATTTTTCTTCGGGTGGATAGCTCTCTCGTTTAGCGAGAAGTACCTCTTTCATTTTAATAGCATCTTTCGGTTTCATATCGATCATCCGAGTCTTCGTATCGTTTAATCTATCCACAAGTTTATACAAATATTTGACCCACGTAGATGATACCTTTTCCGAATCGTTCAGTTCTTGAGCATCTTGTATTTTGAATAAATTTTCGGCAAGTATCTTGTTCAACGCCTCGACAAACGCTGTATGGGTATGCTTATATTTAGTAGTTACTCTTTTAATTTCAACGTTATTCTTCTCCAACAGCTTTGTCACATCGGCTTTGAATTCTGAACCGTTATCACATTGAAATACTTTTGGATAGTTTAAGGGTCCAACTCTATAGATATCTCTTATCATATCGGCAACCTCTTTGGCTTTCTTAGTCTTCAAAGGTCGGGCTACTTTGTAACGTGAAGCAACATCGATACCGGATAAGATGTACTTGTATTTATTACCATATAGCATATCACTAGGCATATACAATATATCAAATTGATGAATCTCATTCGGTTTAGTTACCTCATAATGTGGACGTTCGATCCTTTTCGTTGTTGGTAGATGTACCTGCCACAAAGCTTGTTTTGATATCCACTTCTTAATTTCCTTCGGTTTGAAACCAAATCCTCTTAGATTGCGAACAGCCTTTTGTCCTTTCCATAAGTTTTGAGGTTGATAATAAATCTCTTGAAGTTTAGTGTCTGACATTTTTTTATTTATAAACAACGTTTTATTTTAGCTCATTTTGTTAAAAAAATGACATCAAAGTGGCTTAAAAGTTTTTATTATCTTTATATAAAGAATAAACATGACCGACAAAACAGAATCAGATTACCGATCAATGACTTATGATATGTTAGTAAAATTATGTGCATCACAAAAAATAAAATATGTTAAGCAAATGAATAAAGCTAAAATGATTGATGTACTTGAAAAGAATGATAAGGATCCATCTTATATTCTCGATCCTGATACGAAACAAGCATTTTATACACGCTATTCAAACTGGATAAATAACAATGAAGAAAAATATCTCAGATATCAAGAGCATAATAATGAGCAGAAAAAGATGGTTCGGAAACAAAAAAAATTGGCTCGTTCAACCTTGTAGAGGCTGTGTTTTTTGTTACTTAAAATCGAGTAACAAATGTTAACTATATAGTCTGAAAAATTGGAAATTTCTAAACTACCTTAAAGGAGAGCTAATTACATATGTATATTAAACATGGCTACTAAAAATACTGTTGTTGAATTAAAAGCTCTTGCGAGAGAACGCGGTTTACATGGCTATTCAAAACTTAGAAAAGCTGAGTTGATCGAATTATTAGCAAACCCACCTGTCCGACCTGTTCCGCTACCAAGACCTACTAGGTTTAACCGACCTGTTCCACCACCAAGACCTGTTCCATTTATTCCTACCCAACAAGATATGGATTTGTTTGAACAACAAGAAATGGGAAAATTTCGACCTGTTGTGAAAAGCAAGTTGAATGAATGGAGAGATTGGTTAATAAATCATGTACCTAAAGCTATTAAGGAGAAAGTGAGTGGCGCTTTCAGAGAGATGAAGAAGAAGATTCTCAATCTCTACAAGAGGAAGACTGATGAAAAAGATGAAAAATTGGTGGAACCAGAAGCGTTTGTCCCCATTGAAATGGCGTTTGAGGGTTCTTACAAAAGGTTCAAGATAAACTCAGATGGAAAAAAGGACGTTGATTCGTTTCTCAAAAAGGTTCGACCCATTTTAAGTGATCTGATTATGAGAGAACTCAGAAACAAAAAATCAATAAAAATTCAAGCAACTGTGTGGATCAAATGGAGAAAAGAAGATCTATCCAATCCTGAAGCAACAGTCTATGTTGATAAGGCGTTTAATAGCAATATGGAAACAATTCACAATGAAAGCGATATATCTGATGTTATTAATAAGATGTTCAATAAGATAATCGAACAGATTGAAAACCCTGCGTTACCTCAATCCGGCTTTGTTATCGATAAAATTTTAAATATTGATGTGGATTTTCACAAGCTAAAATTAACGAGAGGCAGCTCTTACTTGCCGCTACCTAAGAATTTCAGTGGTAAGTATTCGATAATCAATCCTAAAAACAAAGATGATGAAGAGTGCTTCAAATGGGCTGTTATCGCAGCTCTCAATTATGATAAGATCGATAATCATCCTGAACGAATCTCGGCTCTCAAAAAGTATGATAAATATAATTGGGAGGGTTTATCGTTTCCAATGGCGCTAAATAAAATAGATTTGTTTGAGAGGAGGAACCCTGATATCGCTGTGCATGTTTTAACAAAAGACGAGAAAGAAGGTATCTATATGTGTCGTAAGTCGAAGCATCTTGATCACAAAGAAACGGTTGTTTTGTTTTTACTATGTGAAGAGGAAAAGAGACATTATATAGCTGTAAAGAACTTGAGCGGTGTCTTGAGTAAGGTCAACTCGAATCATGAACATAAGGAGCATTATTGTTTGAATTGTCTCAATGGATTCTCAAGTGAGAAAACACGAGATGAACACTTTGAATATTGTAAAAATAATGATGTTGCGAAGATTGAGATGCCAAATGAGGGTAGCACCGTTAAGTTTCATGACGGTCAGTACCAGCTTAAAGCTCCTTTCATAATGTATGCTGATTTCGAAGCTTTGTCAAAAGAGGTTTGTAAAGAACCGCGTAGCGTTATTGGATCATCCACTAAAAAGGTTGGTATACATATCCCCACAGGCTTCTGTTGTTATAGCAAATTTGCTCATGGTGAAGTTTCAGACCCTCTAACGCTTTATCGAGGTGAAGACTGTGTTTTACGTTTTGTAGATCATGCGGTAGGCGAAGTGAAAAGGCTATACAATATGTTTCCTAAACAAAGAATGCGAGACCTCACATATGAAGAGGAACAGGGATTTACCGATTCAGATAAGTGTCACATATGTATGAAAGAATTTGAAAAAGATAATATTAAGGTTAGGGATCACTGTCATTTTACTGGTAAATTTCGTGGAGCTGCACACCAGTCTTGTAATCTTCGTTACAAAGTGCCTAAATACATTCCGATCGTCTTTCACAATCTGAGCGGATATGATGCTCATCTATTTATCAAAGAACTAGCCAAACAGTATGGAGATGAAGGGATTGCTGTCATCGCTGAAAACAAAGAAAAATATATCTCTTTCTCATTGGATGTTAAGGTTGGTGAATACATTGATAAAAATGGGGTGACTAGGGTTCAAAAGATACAGTTGAGATTCATCGATAGCGTGCGTTTCATGGCTAGTAGTCTGGATAACTTGGTAAACAATCTATCCGACGATCAGTGTAAAAACCTTCGAAAATTCTTCAAGGGTGATGAGCAATTCAAACTATTGAGAAGAAAAGGAGTTTATCCTTATGAATACATTGATTCTTTTGATAAGTTTAACGAAACTAAGCTCCCACCAAAAGATGCTTTTTATAGCAAGTTGAACATGAAAGGTATCAGTGATGCTGATTATACGCATGCACAGAATGTGTGGAAACATATGAAAAATAAAAATATGGGTGCGTATCATGATCTCTACCTCAAGACAGACGTTCTATTGCTTGCTGATGTTTTTGAGACTTTTAGGAAAACATGCATAACAAACTATAAATTGGATCCTGCACATTTTTACACTGCTCCAGGATTAGCTTGGCAAGCCTGTTTGAAAAAGACAGAGGTTGAGCTGGATCTATTATCAGATATGGATATGTTTCTCTTCGTAGAGCAAGGTATTAGAGGAGGTCTCTGTCAGGCTGTTCATAGACATGCTAAAGCTAATAACAAGTATATGGATGCTAAATATAAGAAGACTGAAGAAAGTACCTATCTCCAATATCTTGATGCAAATAATCTATATGGATGGGCTATGATTCAGAAGCTACCGACAGGGAATTTCAAGTGGGTAGATGCTAATAAATTTACCACCGATTTCATTTCAAAGTTGGCTGAGAAAGACGGTAAATATGGTTATCTTCTTGAAGTTGATGTGAACTATCCTCAGGAGCTTCATGATTCACATAACGATCTTCCGTTTATGCCTGAGCGAAAGAAGATCAATGGTGTAGAAAAGCTAACTCCATGTCTTTCAGACAAGAAGAACTATATTATTCATATCCGTGCACTTGATCAAGCGCTGAAGCATGGTCTTGTTCTTGAGAAGGTTCATAGAGTACTGAGATTTAGACAAAGTGCATGGTTGAAGCCGTATATCGATTTCAACACCAATTTGCGTACTAAATCAAAGAATGACTTTGAAAAGGACTTTTTCAAGCTCATGAACAATTCAGTCTTTGGTAAAACTATGGAGAATCAACGTAAACATAAAGACATACGCTTGGCTACCAAGAAAGAACAATATGAGAAGTTGGTGATGAAACCTAATTTCAAGGGTAGTATCTGTTTCAGTGAATATTTGATGGCTGCTGAAATGCAAAAGATCAAACTCGTGTTGAACAAGCCGATCTATCTGGGACCTACAGTTCTTGATTTGTCAAAGACGATTATGTACGAGTTTCACTATGATTATATGAAACCAAAATATGGTGACAATCTAAAGCTCTGCTATATGGATACAGACAGCTTTGTCTATCACATCAAAACCGACGACTTCTACAAAGATATCGCTGATGATGTAGCTTTGAGATTCGACACTTCAGCGTATTATGAGAAAGATAACAGACCTTTACCTATAGGTTTGAATAAGAAAGTCATTGGTCTAATGAAAGATGAGTTGGGTGGTAAGATAATGACAGAGTTTGTTGCTCTAAGAGCGAAGACATATGCATATAAACAGCTAGATGGAAAAGAAGACAAGAAGTGCAAGGGAGTCAAGAAGTGCGTAGTAAAGAAGACCATGGGGTTTGATGATTACAAGAGATGCTTGTTTGATGGTAAGAATGTTTACAGAGAACAGATGACCTTTCAATCGACTAAGCATGATGTTCACACTATAAAAACAAACAAACTCGCTCTCAATGCGGATGATGACAAAAGAATTATTGCAAAAGATGGTATTGCTACATATGCTAGAGGACATTACAGATATGTATAAGATAACAAAGAGGTAAGAGGTAAGAGGTAAAAAAAAAACAAAAAAGTTGAATAAAACATTATAAAGAATTATACACAGTAATATATAATACCTATGGATATTGGCAGATTAAAACGTATTACAAATCATAGCATGTCATTATCAACACAGTTGAAAGAAAATAATTGTGTAACTAATTTTGAGAAAGTAATGTGCGATACATGTTATTATGGATACATTAATGTTTTAGAATGGTTTAAAGAAAACGGAGTTAATGATTTTAGCGAAGGAATAGAGTATGCTTGTTTTAACGGTCCCATCGATGTTTTAGAATGGTTGAAAGATAACGATGTCGTTGATTTTAGTAAAGGGGTACACGGTGCATGTTTTAATGGTCGCGTTGATGTTTTAGAATGGTTGAAAAACAATGGAGTTACTGATTTTAGTAAAGCAGTAGAATTTGTATGTAGCTCATTTATGTTATAAAAATGAAACTACTATAAACTGCTTTTTACTACATTTTTATGAGATATTTAATTGTTTACATTTATGAGTAATTTGTGGTTATAATAATAGAAACTGCTTACGTAATCAAAATAACACGTTTCGTAACTCGTATCGCGTTATGAAAACAAAGATGATAGTAGGGAAATTCTCGAAATCATATGATACAAGTTCTGTCCTAGCATCGGCACTTTCCTATCTCTCCATTGGCGAATGGTTAACTACCGCTATATGACCATGATTAAGAAGATTTTGACCATAAATTTTGAAAAAAGCCATCATTCTCTAAGTTAAATGTGTTACGCACATTGTGGATTAGTATAGCGCGATGATCTCTGAAATAGCTCTACCATCAGCATTTCACAATAGTATGATTACAACTTTTGTTTGAGGGGACAAATAGATTAAGGTCATAAAGATCATAAAAGTTCAGCACACATGTTGAAGAATCTGCGTTAAATGAGGGATTCCAACCAGTAAAGAAAAGTGTGCAACCATTGAAAGAACCCATCAATAAAATTAATAATAATAATCTTATTATAATAATCCGCGTTGTGCATACCACTTTTATTTTAGAGAGTGATATATTTGGTTTTTCTTTAACGGTCAACCTTCTTATTTTTTCGCTTTTCCTCGTAAAGCCACGCAGAGGCGAGAGCGTTTTTTTTATTTTCCGCGATTAGTATATGCTCCTCTGTTTTGTTATTTTTGGTTTGCTCAGCGGAAATCAGCTGAAAAACCTCTTTGGAGGAGTGCGAGCAATGCAATCCTCTTCGTTCCAAATTTGTCAACGATCATTTCGTGAGCAAGAAACTTCGCGAAGAAGACGTGTTTCTTTTTGTATACGAATATTTTAATTTAAATTTGATTGTTTTAGGCAGTTTCTGCGAAAAAACGTATCGTGAAGTGTAGAAGCAAATCGACGAAAGAACTCACGAAGAAACACAGGTTTGTATGCACTAAGGTATTGTTATTATTATAAAACGTTTTATTATCGTGTTTATTGCTAAACTTTTACCCTTATTAATAAAAGAACACAGGTAGCACGTGTAAGAGTTAGTTGTTTGTTTACAATGAAAAATCATATTTACATATACAGAAGAAGTGCAGTGAAGTTTTTAAAAATTAGCTGCAGAAAGGTCGAGCGAACAAAAGATATTATTATAAAACTTTTATTTTTGATTAATAAAAGAACAAGTAGGTATATGTATTTGTATTAAAATGTATTTAAATGTTTGTTTACGTTTTAGTTATCAAATATCGCTATACAGAAGAAAGTGTAGTGAAGAAATGCAGAACAAAATGATGTTTATTTACACAGTAAGTAATGGTTTTAATTTAGTTTTGAAAGATTTAATACTATAGCTTTGAATAGATATCTTATTATATGAGTTCTTGCGTTTAGTTTATATGCTACTGGATGAAAAACGAAGACAAGAGTAATTTGTTTTGGTAATGCGCGCTATTATTATTTTTATAGTTAGCAAAGAAGATTTTAGTCAGGGCGCTCACGTAAAAAAAATTCGATAACAAAACATTTTTTGCGGACAATTTACCATCTTCAAAACTAGATACAATAAACTATGCAGATTACGAAATGAACTGTTGTTTCACTTATTTTGACCGAAAAGGTGTTTTAATAATCGATATTAAAACTCATTTTGAGTTGTTTAAATATCCACAATGTTCGCCATCTTTTCTCTGTTCTCTCTGGTTCTTTATATAAATTTCTTCGATTTACGTAAAAACTCGAAAGCTGCGTACAGGGGTAAAGCTGAGAAGCTTTTTCAATAAAACATGACGATTTTTTTCCAAAAAGTTTAAAAAACGTTGTTACCAATTATTTAAAATTAAATTTTTTTAAATCATATTTTTTACGGCAAATATATAGAATCTTATTTTAGTTATGGCGAAAGTTTATTTATATTTACCCCCGGTTTAGATTTTCATCGCTCATCGCGGGAAATATATGAACACAAAAAAATTATTTTTGAAAAACCTCGTGGTATAAAATAATTATAATAATATTTAACGTACTAACTGTAATAATTGTAGCATCATATAATGTCGAAGTCCAAAAAAAATAAGCTTGCTACTCTGAAAGATGAAATAGATGTTTGCTTCATCCACAACCAGTATTATTCACAGAATCTTCCACTCAGGAAATGCACAGCAAACGCAATGGAAAAAATAAGAAAAGCAAGGTATTAACTATGCATCTTTATTCTACTATCATTATATAGTTTATTTATATAATTTTATTATTTATTATTTAATCTATTTACATAATTTTATTATTTTTGATTGTTTCCTAATTTTTGGTTAACGTTATATATCTTAAATTATTCATATATAATCAGGGATTTGTCTCTAGTTTGGATTTGTTTTACCTTTTTTCTTTCTCATGATTTTTGTTTAGCTCGGTACGAAATGACGAAAAAACAATTTCGTTTCTCATGAACAAGGCACTAGGAGAAATATTTTATCACCCTCAATGCTATGCTTCCTATACTCACAAAGCTATGGTTGCTCATTTGTAGCAAAATTCAAGATAAATATTTACATTCACATTCAAGAAACTTTTATTCACATTCAACAAAATTATATGCACATTCAAGAAACTGTTATTTACTTTCAAGAAAGTTTTGTTCACATTCAACAAAATTATATTCATATTCAACAAAATTATAATTAACATTCAAAAAAACTTTTATTCATGTTCAAGAAAATGTTTATTCATATTCAAGAAAAAAAATACATGCAAGGTGTAAAATTACTATTCAAGGAATTTTGGTAACTCAGATCTGGTCAGTAAATTATCAGTCACTGATTAGCGATACATGAACAGGCGAAAAACAGATTTTTGAAAAATACTAGATGTGAGGGGAATAAACAAGGACGTAGAATCAAAATATCTTGCTACGTCCCTGATAAATGAATGAATTATGGAAAATTTTGAGATGGGGTTTTATGACGGCAGTAAAAGCAAAACGAAATAAGTATCAAAATCCAAGAAAAGGTTCGTCAACAGCATAAGGTTATATTCATATTGATAACAGTTTTGTTCCAGTGTAAAAGGGAATTAATAAAATAAGATCAAATCCGACCAGGTGAAAAAGGTGGGTTTTGGGGAATCGAAAACTAGAGTTGGTAAAATTTTTTCTTTTTATTAGTAATGACAAAATACCATTCTCAGGTATATAATAAACAGAATGATGATCGTATACAGTTCATCCAGAAAATTTAAAACTCTTTCATTATTTCCCTCACACTATCTTCTCAGTCACTGTTCTTTCATCTTGTTCAACATTTTCCACATGTTATTCCTGCCATTTTCATACGCCATGCGGTTATCTCAGTTTTTCTGCTAATTTTGCAAACCAGATTTAGGTTACGGAATATCCTTGAATATAATTTTGTCTTGCATAAAAAAAACGCTGTTGAATATGAATGCATCAAGTATATAAAAACTTCTTAAGTGTTAACGAATCTTTTGTTTGAATGTGAAAGAAAATTTACTTAAGAATGTAAAGTTTCTTGAACATGAATAAAAATTTCCTTGAACGTAAATAACAGTTTCTTGAATGTGCATATAATTTTTTTGAATGTGAATAAAAATTTCTTGAATGTGAATGCAAATGCGTATGTTGAATTTTGCTACAAATGAGCAACCATACAAAGCAGCCTTAGACAAAATCAGGGGTGAAGACCCTTCCAATGGTACTGATGCAGAAGAAGATGGAGAGAGTAAGGAGAGTAGCGCTCGTTTTTCTTCAAGGCAAAAAAATAGATCAGACAAATTTTAAAATGCCGTTTTATATATATTTTATGTCACACTTCGATATAAATCTTAATTTCAAAGACCATTGTTAAATTAGAGAAAATCTTTATTGTTTTCAGAAACGGTAATTCTTAATTTTTAAGGGAAAATCCTTGCTGACGATGAGTGCTGTATTTGTTATTCTAAAAAGTGGTATCAGAAGTCGTACGAAAAGCTTACGAAACTTCAAACGGAAACAGCAGCCAAAACGTTAAAAGATTGCGCTATCAGAAAGCAAGATATTCCAAAGTTGTTGGCTCATGTTTCTGGTGTAGATTGGCAAAACATAATTGCAATAAAACTGTCATACCATCGTTCATGCTGCAAAGAATATACACGACCTGGTCGTAAAATAGAGAAACAATCATCCATCATCGATAATGTCAAAGAGGAATTGTTCAGAATTGTTCAAAAACGAGTAGTTGATGAATTTGAAGTTGTAGAAACAAATGAACTTTACAAAATGTTTTTGGAAAAGGTATCTTCGCAAATAAAAGACCAAACGTTCGACAAAAGAACTGTCTTGAAGGACATTGTGGAACATTTTGCAGGTGTTGTCAAGTGGTGGAGCTCAAAATCTTCTTCATTTTTGTTCAATGATAGCGTTGAGAAAGGTCAAATCATTGAAGTTTTGTTGCAAGAACTAAAGCGCGCTGAAGAAAACCTTCAACCTGTCAGTAAAGATGAAATGATCAAAGACATTGGCTTCATGATAAGGAAGGAAGTGCTGGAAATAACAACACCTGATTGGCCACCACTTCCCAATCAGCTGCTTCAGAATAATGTTACTAAGTTACCGCCTGTGTTAGAGTCCTGGTTGACAGCTTGTCTTTCTAGTAGAAGTTACGAAACTACATTCACCAAACAGAAGACGGTCATCAATTCGATTGGTCAGGACGTTATTTACAACATAACAAACGGGAAATATCGAACTACCAAACACACAAAACTCGCTCTTTGTACCAAAAGAAAGACTGGTTCGAAAGATGAAGTTCTTTGGTTAAACAGATTAGGCCACTGCAAGTTGAATAAGTTGAACCAATGTCAGGGCCGAGAGCTGTAAAACGCAAACGATCTTTTACTGCCAAACCAAATGTAATACCAAACCATATTTCAAAGAAACGTTCCAGTCCCGCCCATTTAGCAACCTTTGAGAATGATTCCGATGACCGTCAGAGCAGTGAATTATCATGTTTCGTCGATTTTCTTTGGGTACTATTGCGTTGCGTAAGCAACAAAATACCGTCCTGGAGTGGATTCAATTATTTAACTTTTTGAAATTCACTGCAACCAAAATCACTCCTCCGCCACAAAAGTTGCCTCCAACTAGAGATGTCTTGTTGTGTCACTGTAAGCGCGTTTCATACGTAACAGCAATGGTTAAAAAATCACTTGATGGTAACTTTCAAATACCATCTCCCAATGGCCATGGTTGGAAACTCGTCGATGGAGTCCCCCAATAGAATGGTTACTTTTACCACCTGCACCTGATGAAGTACTCCAGCTTATTTCTTGCAAATGCAAGAAGAGTGGGTGTAAGAGAGCTAGTAAGTTGTGCTTGTTCTTCGCATGGAATACCATGTACAGATCTTTGTGGCTGTAAAGATGTATGCGAAAACATTCATAACACTGTCGATACAGACGAAGACTCTGACTCAGACGAAGACAGACGAAGACTGTCTAGATAATGATGAAAATATTGTAAATAATTAATTTTTCTATCTTGTTCATATTTGTAAATATTTTTATACATAATACTATCATAACTAAGATAAACGTATAAAACATTTAAACTAATCTACCTTTAGTAGTGACAACATCTCTATAAAACAAATTGATCATAACTTGTTAAATATTAATTTTCAGAACATGTTTTATATGTCTAAAATGCTTAGAATTTTGAGCTCTTTCTATTGATATAATTAGTTTTCAAAAAATCAAAAAAAAAAAAAAAAAAAATAGTCTGTACTGGACCTGATGACATTAAAATTTTTGGAATTTACCCCAAAACAACCAATTTTGCTAATTAGAAATTTGACAACACTTCATTTCGTTATTAGGAGGGTCTCTTTGAGCAATCCCAATAGGTTGTAAATTGTCCGCAGACCGCCATCTTTTTAATTACGTGAGCGTCCTGACTATTTGATTTGATTTATTTATTGACAGATCAATTAAAAATGGTCCCACAGCTATGACTGTTTTCCTTTCTCATGGCTGTGGAAGTAGGGAACGTGTAAATGCTGTCAAATTGTATCTATTGACGATGTTTGATGCTTTGTCTGCATGCCTGTCTGTCATTTATATCTTGCTTCAATATGGTTGTTGCAGTAGTGTGGATTGTAGCTGTTCTGCACTGAAATCTTTTTCTTTTAGGTCAGAAAAGAAAAGGTGTATAACCATTAAAGAAATGAAGCAGATGGTTAAATTATGATGTTGTGAGGGATAGTTAAGAGAAGAATGGATTATGTATTTCAAAAATTCATTAATAATTGCTGTGATGTGATATGACTACTAACTGTACTGTTACAAATAAGAAGCATTGCATTGCATTGCTGGATGGATTCTTATATTTTGTGATGATTACACATTATTTTGTGTTATGGTAATTATTTACGTACTATAAGTTTACTATACTATATAAGTTTCGCATTATGTTTTATTGTTGTTACTTTTTATCTTTTCGGTATTAAATTATGACTTTGGTAGGGCATTTCATTGTTTCAATTATTTTTATTATTTTGATGTTTGCCTAAAAGTCTTTATGTAGTTCAGCTCCAGTGTTGAGTGTTGAACCCGTATTAACTTATAGCATTGGTTGATTTTATAGACTTTCCAATCAAAACCTTTATAAATTCTGTCCTAGAATTTGTGTTTTTAATTACTAATTTTTAGGATAAATGTGCACATGAATTTACTTTTTGTATTTTGTTTTGTTTTTTATTTCAACTATTTCTTAGCATGATTATCTTTTTCTGCATTTTTATACAATTGAAATATTTTTTTAGGTAAGATTAATAATAATAAAACAGCAAGTGAACCGTTAAAGAAATGAAACTCATGGTTCTTATCATGATGTTGATGGTTTTGGGAAGAACAGATTGTATATATATCATTTCAAAAATTCATTAATAGTTGCTGTCCAATGTAACTTCCACACAAAAGAAACACAGTTAGAAGGTATGAATTTGTTTTCAATTCACATTTTGTAATATTTATTATGTCTTATGTATTATGTCTGGGTAAACGGTTCTGTGTTATATATTGCATTTTTTTACATTAAAGTTACTTCTTTTATGCGTATGAATATATATTCTGAGCCATGTTGCTATTTGTTTTTGTTTTAAATTTTCTGAATGTAAGAAATGAATTAAAAAACTAATGCCAGAAAAGATACTTTTACACGAACATGGGTGGCGAGCGACGCCGCCTGGGATGTTTTTGAGTTGTGATTCTATGATTTATTTTTTCGTCACGGGGTACGTACGCGGGAATGGTGGATTTGACCTAATGTTTTCGAAGTTAAGTTCGGTAAAAAGTTTTTACCCGGGAAAATATCTATATTCTAATATGCACTGTGCATCCAGTTTTTAGTTTAGAGAGTGAATGTTTTGGGTCGTTTTTCACGGTTAAAATCTTCTTAATGGTGGTCATATAGCGGCATGACACATTCACGATTAGTATAAGAGGAAACCCTCACAGCGCATTTGATCGTTCAAATGTTTTGATTTTTTAAATGTTTTGATTCATCAAGAATCTATAGTGTTGACGTTCGTTTGCCAGCAAGTTTTCATTTGCTATTTTGAAAAAAGAGGTAATGAAACATACGAGAGTCAGAAATCTCAAGACATCGAAGTTAGTAACGAAAGTATTGCACGAAAGATTTATTAATGTTTTTAGGGTAAGTACGCTCTTGAAATTTTTTTTTGTTTGTTTTGTTTTTCTTATAATACAAATAGGGTTACTGCATCATTACTTCTCCTTTAGGGAAGACAAATAAAAACAATGAAATTTGAAGAAATGAATTTTAAATCATGTCTGGGTTGGCGAAGAACAATATTCTATATTGATATCCATTCTAAGCTTCGTAAAAAGAAAATCACATGAATGTATTAATTTGTTTTGACACATTTACGACTTACGGGTTTGGCTTTTCAAAATAGCAAATAGCAAATCTGTTGACCTTGGATTATGGGTTCCATGAACAGTTACCGCCATTTTAATCTGTCTGTTGTTTTCATGTGCGCACAATTTATTTCTACATCGTATCATGAAAGGATTTAATATAAGTATTTTTTATGTGTTTCAGATCTTCCGAGTAAAAAGATGTTTATGATGTGCAGTGTTGACAATGAACAGGTAAAATGCTTTATCTGGAATACCTACAGAGTTTTTAATTAAAAGGGTGAGGAGTACTTTTTTCCATTTCGACGCTACGTTTTTTAATCCGGGGAACCATTGCATTGCATATTGAATCGTACAAGGCGCTTTTCGAGAATTACATGTTTGATCGGCGACGTCTCGGTAACGGTTACTATATTTTTCAAATCAGTTGGATGTACTTTCTCAGCATCGTTCCGTGATTAAAATTTTTGTAGCCATTTTTTGAGACGTCATTTCAAAAATCAAAACACATAAAATATTTTACACAAGATGCAATTTATTTAGAGAGTGAAAATAGCGCATGCACAGCGCGTATATATTATTTTTGATGGGTTTCAGACCTTCTAAGTAAAACGATTTTTTTTGTTCTACGCCCCAGTGTTTACTGAAAACTTGGAAAAATGTTTTATTTAGGTTGTGTCTATTTAAGTGGATCTTTAAAATCAGGGGAACCATCGCATCGCAAATTAGACTCGAAGTTATTTGGAAAACATCTTTAAAACCTCTTAGAAAATAACTGGTAGTTTTATGGTCCGCGTTATTGACGAAGTGGTGACTACAACACTAACACACTTTTTGTTTATCATTTTGTAAATAAATTTTTCGACACTATTTTTGAGACATCATTTGCAAGAATTAAAATCCGTAAAAAATTTTTACATGGGTTACTAGTAATAATAATAATAACTGATTTATTTCTAGCTCCATTTTGCTACATGGTTCTTCTCCTAGGAATTTGTATGTGGTGTGTATGTTAAATGTATTTACAAACTTTTTTTTTTAAACATATATATAAAAAATATCTATAAAGTACGTGCAATTGCTTTGTCCATTAGGTATGTATACGTTTTCGTTTTAAAACTGTGCAAAGTTTCTGATTCACGAATTGGTTTTGGCAAACTGTTAAAAGTTTGAGCGACGGTATTACTGTAGGAATTGATGACATTGCTTCGTTGAATCATAGGGCCGATGTTTTTACGATTACTTCTGAGGGCCCTTGTAACCTTTGCAAGTTGTAGTTGCATGTTTGCAGGAAGTATTTCAAAAACAGCTTTAAAGCCCGCAACAGCAGCAGAATAATCGAGACGCTCCTCAATAAGTAGCAATGAGAGTTTTATGCAGTCGTGTACTTTCGAATATCTGTTCCATACAAATCCGGCGGTAGCGTTCATAACTTTTTGCAACCGTGATTGAAGGGCTTTAGGTATCGGATTAAAGACGATATTTCCATAGTCAAGCTTAGACAATATTAGCGTTTGAACAAGTTCTTTCCATATCTTGAATGGAAGAAGTCGTTTTAATAATTTAAGCGTTCGCAATGTAGAAAACCATTTGATTGCCACTTTATTGATGTGGCTTGTCCAGTCCAGGTGTTCATTGAAAGTAATTCCGAGAACTTTCATTGATTCTGTTTTTCCGAGAGTAATACCACCACATTTGATAGCAACTGAATCAAGTTTCTTTTTGTGATGTCTGTACAGCTGGTTTTTTAGAAATATTGTAATATTGTAATGTTTTTGTGTATTTCACTTCCTCTGAGAGGTCTGATACATATAAATTAAAGATGACAGGACAGAGAATGGATCCTTGCCGTAATCCAAAACCAACAGTCAACATCGAAGACTTTCTGTTGTCAATTTGAACATAGTGCTGGCGGTCTGATAAATAATTTGCCATCCAGTGTAGAAAGGATTTGTCAAGACTGAGCTTTGAAAGCTTCATTAAAAGTCTATCGTATCGAACACTTTGGAGTAATCAGCAAAAACTGAAATTGTTATTTCGCCTTCATTCATGGTGTTTGTGATGTCATCTTTCAGTTTCATCAGACAGCTTGTAATTGAGTGTGATCTTCGAAACCCATGTTGCGTTGACTTGTATAACATTAAATTGTCGATATGAAACACTGAAAAACTACCTTCTCATAACCTTTTGATAGCACTGGTAAAACTGATATAGTCATTCGGTGAGGAGGGGATGTTAACTTTGGAACAGGACTGATCCTTGCGACTTTCCAATATTGTGGGAATGTTTCGGACATAATAAAATTGTTGATGATAATGGTCGGTGGAGAGATTATAAACTCACTAACAGGTTTCAATAAGTTTATCGGGATAGAATCATGACCGATTCAACAGTCCCTTCTGATGGAATTGAGTGCATTTCTTACGTCATTGTAACTTGTAGGTTGTAGTTTGAAAGCATTCTCATTCCGATGGGGTAGTTTGTTGATCATCGCTTTCAAGTCCTCTGTGTTGGTGCGTTTTGAGGCGGTAAGTCTTTCAGCGATGCCGTTATAGTGTTTGTTGAGGGCATCCGGACATTATGTGATTGGTTTATCATTTGGTTTTAAATTCGATGAATCGTTTGCCAAACCTCATTTGGTCTGCGAGAGGAGAATGTTTTTTTGTAAAACTGAGACCTGGTGGATTTTATCGCCATTTTTAGTTTGCTTTGGGTTGATCTGTCTTCCTTCCATTCTTCATCATTTTCAGTTCGATGGGACTTTACTTGATGTTGTTTAGTCTCCTTTTGTAGAGTTGTGATTTTGAGATCTTGGATCCATGGAGCAGGTGGACGAGTCATTTTACATGTTTTGATAGGAGCATGCACATTCAGGCACTCCAGGATGAGGGAGTTGAAAACGCTTAGTTGTTCGTTAGGATCTTCAAGTGCGTAGATGGTGCTGAATGGTAACTGCGCAAAATCTGATATAAAGTCACTAAGGTTGAAACTTTTGTAGTCTCTAATGGATTTTTGTCGAGGTTTAAATTTTGTCGTCTTTATGTTTATATTCATAAAAGGGCAATCATGGTCGCTGACAGTATCGCATGGGATGACATCGGCCAATGTGACTTTTCCTGGTATGTTTGTTATTAGGTGATCAATGAGGCTCTTTCCGCGCCTTGTAGGTTTTGTAACAACGTTGGTCAGGTTAAAGACGTTCAATGGATCTATATACTAATGTTGGATTGAGGGTATCTATGTTTGTATCACCGAATATTATTACAGGACCGTCCCAAATGTTGTTTATGTGCGACGGGATGTTCTCCAATGTTTGCAGCCATATATCTTTTGAAGCGATGTCTGAGTTTGGCTGGTATACTGTACCGAGCAGAAACGAATGATTTCTATTCTTACTATTTACCTCTATCCAGAGATGCTCAATGTCTGTAGCTATTCGATTGATATCTTTCCGTACTTTGTATTCTTTGATTGATTCTCTGATATAAATTCCGATACCGCCTCCTCTCCTGTTTTCCCGGTTTTTATATTCAAGTTGATATCCTGGAATTTGAACATAGTCAATCATATTTTTATCATTCTTTAACCAGGTTTCTGAAGTCATCATAAAATCAAATTTATAAGTTTCAACAAAAAGTTGAAATTCAGAAAAGGATGAGCAGAGAGAGCGAGTATTCAGGTGTGCAATGCTTGTGTTATTTTGGTGTGGAGCTTGAAATGATTCATCAGCTTTACCGTGTAAACTTTCTTCTAATATTGTTTCCTCGATACCGACATTGTGGAATGGTAGTTATCTATTGGTACATACATGACAGGTCCAGCTTTGTATTTTTGGACCATTCATTATATTTTTGACTGAACATTTCATGTGGGATTTACTAAAACAATTCACACAGACTAGCTGCCTCTGATTTGATCTGACAGTTTTTTGACAAGAATCACAAGTTACTGGACCTGGATTGGTTTCGATATCACCAGAAGTGATGAGTTGAAACGTCGCAGAATGGTTTGCGTAAAGAGTAATTGGAGCACAGAATCTTCTTTTGTTTGGAAAGGTAACATACTTTGGGTGGTAAATTCGAATGTTCTGTTTGTAAGAAGGTGGAATCCATTATTGCTATTTGAAGCTGAAGGTATCGATAAAATGATCAGTGCGAGAATGACTCTGAGACAAGTAGAAGATCGATCGAGGCCCTATAAACTCCTACCTCTCCCTCTCTTTTTAATTGCCCAGGTACATTCTTTGACGTCGAAGTTGCGTAACGTAATTAGAAACATCAATAGTTTGCAATATATCACAATAAACCAGTTTAAAATTGTGATGATAGGTGTTGCACAACTAGCGATCTAAGTTATCTTCTTTATTAATTCACTTTCGACAAATAAATTGATATTTTAAAGGATTTAAAAATGAAAATTTCACACTTTATATTGGGGAGAAAGGAACAGTGGAAGTTAACGCTCAGTACACAGATCAAATGTTTTTTGCCTGAATGAATGGGAATTTCTCCTGGAATAATTTATTCTAAGATCAATAGAAATGCATCTTACATCTTACCTAGTTGGACAAGATTTTATACCTTACCTTAACTCCTGTGATTAGTGTTCCTGACACAGGAATCTCTACATTTTACAAAATACTCCTCAGAACAATTGTAATTTTTGATTAATAAAGTATTAGCTTGTTTGATGAGGCCTTGTATAAAAAAGTGCAATGGAAATCTCAAAAATGTAATGACAGAACAGTCATAAGATTTGGTAATTTCAAAGCGGGTGTAAACTGCCCAGACCTTTGCAAATGCAAATGTACCGTATCGAATTAAATGTTGACTCCCGTATGAAATTAGCTATTGAAGTGAGCACAAAACAAGACAGCCGAGGAGAAGAGTCAAAATCTCTGTTCACTTGCTTGAATTAAAAAACATGCTTTGACAAAAATTAAGTACGTCAGACGGACAAGGTTGACAAACGCCGTATCCGCCACTGGTTTTATTAGGACGGACCGGCAGGCAAGGTTAGACTTTTACATACAATTATGTTATTGCAGCATGTAGAGCCAGAGGTTGGAAAGTTGCTACTGCTGCATATACAGGTATTGCAGCCACCTTACTGTCTGGTGGTGGTACATTGCATTCATTATTTCGTTTGCCTGTTCCTGTTTTAGAAAATAGCATATGCAATATAACACTAGCATCGAAACATGCATAATACCTTTGAAGTGTCGACCTGTTTATGATTGATGAAGCAATTATGGTTTCTACCCATGTTTTCCATGCTGTGGACAGATTACTCAAGGATATTTGTAGCAGTGATGCACTTTTTGGTGGCAAGGTTCTTATGTGGGGTGGAGATTTTTGTCAGCGTTTGCCGGTAGTGTGTAAAAGGGAAAGTCAACCGATGTTATTGAAGTTCGCTTGACCAGTTCTGTGTTATCAGCATCAGTGGCAAAATACTCTCTCACTGAAAATGAGAGCTAGACCGGAAGAGCAAGAATTATGTACTTGGCAGTTACAACTGGGCAACAGTGAACTTCCAATGAAACAAAGCGAACCTGCTAAAGGTTCCATCCCAATTCCTGATTGTTGTGTTGTTCCCTAAAGATAATTTGATTATATCTGTTATGTACAACAGACTGGAGCCTCACGAATATGCCACCACAGCCATTCTGACTGACAAATGACCAATCATTGATCATTAATAATGAGGTGTTGGACAGACTGCCTGGAGATGCAGTTTGCTATTACAGTGCTGATGAAGTGGTGTGTGACGATGAAGAATAGCAGCAAAACTATCCAGTTGATTTTCTGAATAGTATTACACCATTCGTTATACCTCCATATTGTTTGAAACTTAAAGCTGGGGCTATCATTATGCTTTTGAGGAATCTAAACATTAGGAAGGGTCTCTGCAATGGCACCCGCTTCATTGTTTGTGAACTGTCGCATACTTTTTATACCTAGAGTAGAATTTTCACCATCCGACACAGGTATGCCTTTTGTATTGAAGCGCAGATAACTTCCTATTTGGTTGGCGTACTCTTTTACTATTAACAAAAGCCAAGGTCAAACGTTTGATAAAATTGGTTTGTTTTTGCAAAAACCATGTTTTTCACATGGACAGTTGTATGTTGCCTGTTCAAGGGCAAAAGCATTTGGTAATGTTAAAATCAAAATCGCCATTACGTGTAAGCAAGGTTATATTAATGGAAAGATGTATACTCAAAATGTTGTCTTTTCACAGATGTTGCTGTGAATGTTGTGATTGTCGTGGCCTATTTGGTTAAGGCCGGTTCCCATATAACTAATTTTTATTGTGCAACAGTCGCCGACTCATGATCCTACAAAAATCGTGCAACATATGTTGTGCGATTTCATGTTTTCATATGAAACCACTGAACTCAAGTCCAAAACAAGTAAAAGGCGCCAGCTTTGAACAGGAGACTCCTTCTAAGCTCCCTTTTAACCACATTGTCAGCTTTGTTACGCATTAGGAAAAAGAAAAAAAGAACACATCGCTTTTGGGTACGCACTATTTTTAGACAACGGCCTCAACTTGGGGCGTATAAGATACTCGTTGACGAACTAAAGCTATTTGACAGGGAATACTTCTATTGTTACTTATGCATGTCTCCAAATAGATTCGAACACTTATTGTCTCTTGTTGCACTACTCATTTCAAAGAAACCATGTAGAAGCAGAGAACCTATTTCTCCAGAAGAAAGACTGGTTGTCACACTTCGCTACTTGGCTACTGGTGAAAGTCAGCAAACACAATCTATGTACTTTTGAATGGGAAGGTCAACTGTGTGCAAAATTATTCAGGAGACTTGCAAAGCTATTTGGGATGCTTTAAATTTAAAGTATTTGAAAGCACCCTGTCATCTAGATGAATGGTTTCTCATTGCTAAAGGATTTGAAATAAAGGCCACCTTATAATTACCTACCGCTTACTGATTGTGCAAACTATACACCAGCCGGTTTTTTGGACAGTGAAAGAAGCTCTGGAGATATCATTCCAGGTGTCTGGTGTGCTGAATGTCTTCAAAGTTCATGCTTAACAAGTCTAAGTAATTTCAGAAGTAATAGTTACTTGCATGAAGCTAATTTAATTCGACAAAACTTTACTAATTATTTTAACAGCTCAGAAGGGGAGTTACCATGGCAAAGAAAGTATGTAGGATCATGTGGATACAACCCTGTTACTAGTTTACATTAAGAAAAACAATCTTTGGTCATCCGATATTCAATTCTAAGGAAAGGACTTTCTTAAACTTTTAGCATGAATGTTTATTGTTTCAGTTCAAAACACGCAATGAAAAAAACATTCAGTTTAATATGTAAACAAATGATACAGTCTGCGTAATTTTGGTAAGATCATGCGGGCAAACAAACTATCTTCATCTGTGTTTTCATTCAATAATGAAGATTACATAGAAACATTTTCTTTACCTTTGTCATTTACTGAAGCTTTGGTGATAGCAAAGAGCATTGTAACTGGTTGTTGCTCTTCATCAACATTTGAAGCACGTTTTTGACAGTATGGCTAGGAGTGGCTGGTTCCTCTGATGCTGAAGAAGATGTCTGTGATTGAGCTGAAGAGTAGGCTTCAATGTCAACATTAATTGCTTCCTTTGGTGTACTGCAATTAACATCATCTTCATTCTCTGTTAATTCAATGTCAAAGTTTTCTACCTCTGAAGATATGCCTTTTGTTGTTGCTGCTTTAATGCTGGAACATGAAAAATTACTTGAGGTTTCTCGATGTTCAATATCGACATCCAGCTATTTCAGATAGTTGTACTTGTCTGATGATGGTACATCAGACTTTATTGCAGCAGACTTTATTTTCCTTGATTTAAGATAACAACCATACGAAGTCTTGATACTTTTGTATCCGTCTTCGGCCTCTTTTGAAGTTAAATTAAAAATAGAACCTACTGCTTTCCAAGCATTATTTTTCTTGTGTTCATCTTTAAAATCTTTGTACTTTTTACATAAAACGCTCTTTGCTGTATTTTATGACTAGAGAATTGGTTTCATGATGAGGACTATCCATCTTGGAATTTACCGCAGGAAAGAAAACAATAATGGTAGTTCATACTTCAGAACATGGAACAATTTATAGAACGAAATAGTAGCATTATAAATGTTTCAGTTGCGCAACACACTTTATCATGGTTTCCATTTAGAATAATCTGCGGAAGTTGTGCAACAGTCGTGCAGCTGTTGTAAGTGTTGCAAAACACTCACCGATATATTTCATGTCACAACAAGACCACTGTTGTGCGCGACTGTTGCACAACGTAGAAAAGTTATATGGGAACCGAGCTTTATGTAACAAAATAGCATAAATACCTATAGTAGAGGCTAACATTTCATGTTTCTATGGCTTCTTCTGTACGTTAGCCACTGTTTGATGTTGTGGCATATTATAAGTGTATTGTAAACATTTGGTGTGGCCATTGTTGAAATTGTTGTTGTTTGGCAACTTTGTACCTAATGAACAGTCTGTATGTTTAGTTTTTTTTTTTTAGGTGGAGTACAAGTCCCATTGACTTACGTTCTCACTGTGTACTCTGTTACCATGAATTGTTCCTGAAGCAAACTTTGTGAACAATTCATGAACCAAAAGTCAGGGCATGCTCCATATTATCTCTCCATGATTGTAACTGTTGTTTTTTCTTCATTTAGTGATATAAATATAATTACCATGGCAGATGATTTTGAAGGCCCTATGGAATTGTCCCAGGGTGAAATATTAACTTTTTTAACTCTCTATTAAAGTAATTAAAATACTGAAAGCCTATTGATTTCATTTCAGGAACAGAAGAATTGATTATTAGAAGGAGGTAAAATTGTTTGTTTGAGATAAAGATTTCTACAGAGCATTCTTTCTCATACTCTTATGACGTTTTAGACTTTTCTGTATGCTACCATTATAACATGATCCTTTCCTTCAATAGGTACTGATAATATAGAGGATGCAGAAAGGAGTAAGGATTGTTATTGAAACTACTTTGGTTTTAAATAATTTCAACTTATTTTCGGGGTTTTTTGTTGGTTTTAGTGAAGTTTATGACAGCTACTTTTTAAACTTCTTTTATTTAGATGGTTCTTCAACAGCCAACAGTAAAGGTTAATATACATTAATGTTTCCTTTCCATAAGTAGTAGGTGAGAGTCACTTCAACCCCATTTTTTATCTCTTATATTATCATGAAGTTGCTGTATTTCTTAGTAGTGTGAACATAAGGGGATTTCCAGGGATTGCCCTAAATTATTAACACGAATTGTGTTAACATTATCATCTAAGACTATCGTTTCTTAACTCTATATGAGTTAAGAAGCGTCTGCCTTTGTCTTGCCATAGTATAGCGGTTTGGTGTGGATTCCATCATCAGCTACGATTTTTTTGTCATAATAAGTGCTGAGACTTAGTTTGTTTTGTATGTCAAAGGAACATCGAATACAACAGAAAGGAAACAATGACCGTGAAGCCATTCCTGCATAAACCAGGGCATTGCATTCATTTTTCATCTTTGATATTGTATTCCCCCAGGCACAAGGCACAGTGATTTTCGTCAGATAATTCTGATAATTCATGACGACAAATAACAAAAATGGAAACATTCGAATCGCGAATGTTTACAAAATCAAAACAAATAGAACGAAGACTAAAAACTAGGAAAGACGCATGTTGTTTACTCACACGAGCATTTCATGCTACATTCGATGCAACTCTGTTGTGTCAATTTTTGCATTTGTTTGACACCAATGTTGTCTGATTGTGATGGTGGGAAATATTAAGACGACACTTACATATGACCTATCTTCTTGATGACTATCGCTGACCACGCCGTATAGCAACACGTGGCCGCATATATATAAAGAGGACTGGTAACTAATACAACACTCCCAAAAAAGGGGGAAAAGAGGACTGTATATATAAAATAAACGTTCAGAAATTTTTCACGATAACGTCATCGTCGTCAACAAAACATAAGGCATCGTCTGTCTGTTTCTGATGCTGTTCTAACAAAATCAACTTGTTTAATGGGCGTCTCAAAACACTGTGCTTTCCTTCCGTCGTACATGTCAATACTTTTGCACCACGAACAACATAATCTCGTCCAGTAATCAGTTCTAAGACACGTCCAATTCTCCAATTTATTCTCGAAAGCTTTTCATCTGTTACAATAACTACGTCGTTAACATTCAGTGTCGACTCACTTGCTGCGCGTTTACTTTTTTGAAACTCCCTTAATTCGGTGATATATTCCGCTCTCCATCGTCTCCAAAAATGCTGAAGCATGTTCGTTAAATGCTCAAAACGCTTTTCTGTACATTCAGCAGGTATCTTCTGATCTCGTAAAGGAACTGACTCGTTTAATGTTCGTCCGTAGATTAAATGGTTCGGTGTTAAAGGTTCTTCGGTGATCTCTTCATACACGTGTGTTAAAGGTCTATTGTTTATGATCATCTCTATCTTGAGCAACAAGGTTAACATTTCTTGATACGTAATACGAGAGTTTAGTAATAATTTCTTTAAGCATCTCTTCGTAGATTTGACCATTCTCTCAAAGAATCCTCCCTGCCACGGAGAGGCTTCCAAATTAAATCTCCAAACAATGTTTTTGTTTGCAATAAAGTTCTGAGTAATTTCGCTGATGAATGCTTTACCGTTATCAGAAATAATGATGCTTGGCGCTCCATAACGTGATATGAACTGCTCCAATAGCTTTACACATTGTTCACCAGACAATTCTGACACTAAGTCTAAATAGATTGCTCTTGAGTTAGCACAAGTGATCAAGGCAATCCATGCTTTATTCATTTTAGAATTACGATTAAAAATGTCCTTCACATAAACAGGGCCTGCATAATCAATACCTATGATGTCAAAGGCATGACTTTGTCGTAATCGACATTCTGGTAAATCTGGAAGGTCTGGGTACAAGATCGGGCTTCTTTCGAATCTTCTACAAATTCTGCACTCTTTCACAATTTTTCGAATGAAGTTTCTGCATTTTGGAATCCAATAATTACGTCGTAAATGTGTCAACACTTCTCGACATCCATTGTGACTGACTGCTAAGTGTGATTCCATAACTAACAATTTCGAGATGTAGCAATCGACTGTTAAGAATATTGGGAAACGTGCATTGTACGAAATCGGTGCATGCTCAATTCGTCCACGACAACGATAAATACCGTCTCCATCAATGAAGACGTTCAACTTCTTTTGCCATTGTGCAAAGTTCTTATGACTCATTAGTTCAGATTGTGCTGCTTTGATTAAGTAAATTTTCGCCTTTTCCAAGTCTGCCATTGTTGAACCGGCGTTTTCTTCGGACCCATGTCCACTCATATCGGATTCTTCGGACCCATGTCCATTCATATCGTTTTCTTCGGACCCATGCCCATTCATATCGGATTCTTCGGACCCATGTCCATTCATATCGATTTCTTCGGACCCATGTCCATTCATATCGTTTTCTTCGGACCCATGCCCATTCATATCGGATTCTTCGGACCCATGTCCATTCATATCGGATTTTCGCTTCCTGACTTTTTGCTTCAAATTGTGTACGTAGCGGATGACAAAAGCTGTCACTCTAACCATCTTTGTTAAAGTACTGAACCTTTCCATATCGATTATTTGTTCCCTTGGTTTAGTTTCACCGAATAAACAGGTGTCACTAATCTCATCGAGTACAATACAATTACTGTTTCCGTGAATGGTCAAGTCATCTGGTATCTGAGGACAATATAGAAATTGGGGACCCTTAAACCAAACCTGGTGGTATTTTAATGAAAGCGGGGACAATCCACAGGATGTTATGTCTGCTGGATTATTTTCAGACCTGACAAACTTAACCATAACCTTATCCTTTATACTACCTAACAAATTCCTAATCCTATCCACACGATTCTGTACAAAGGTTTTGTAAGTTTTCTCAGTGTTGTGGATCCAGTGATAGACTACGGTGGAGTCTGTCCAGGCAAAAATTCCAGTAAATTTGAAAACAGGTTTTAACAAATCTAACAAATCGATAAAAGTTGAAACATCAAATTGGCTCCCTGGAGCTCAAGTTTTGGAATGCTGTGGTTTTGGCACGAGTTAACTCTAGATTTTGAAGTCAACAATTTCAAACATATTTTTCCTGATCGTTTCACAAATCGCAAATAAAAACATGTGCCAACTGCTCTTTTAGAAGCGTCACAAAACGCATGCAACTCTGTACAGATAAAGGGATCTTTTTCATCGTTATAACAATACAGTCTGTCCACTGTTATTTCTCTTACATCTTTTAATTCATTTCTTATGATCAACCATTCTTTCAAAAGATCATCACTTATTTTTTCATCCCAACTTATTTTTTTCAAACAAATATCCTGAAACAAAACTTTCAATTTTAATACTACAGGATTAATAATCCCTAAAGGATCGTAAATCGACGCAATTGCCTTGATTACCTCACGTTTTGTGGGATAAAATTTCTTCGAATTTGAATATAAATTCATCATTTTCCTCATCCCAAGGAATCCCTAAAACTTTCTCTTTTTTGTTACCATAATCGTACCTATCCTCAGGGTAAAATTCACGGACTAGTGTTCTTAAATTTTGTGAATTTTTTCGAAATTTTCGCAGATGAAAACCACCTGCTTTTAAGCATTCTTTAGAATTTTTGTAAAACTGAAATGCGTCTTCTTCTGTGTTCTCTCCTGAATTTAAATCATCCACGTGTAGAGATTCTAGTAATTTTTCTTTAAATTTCTCATCATCGCTATGACTATTTACATGAAAGGATAATGTAGCAGTGAGTAAAAATGGTGATGATGCAACACCGAATAGGACTCTGCATAGACGATACTCTGTCAATTTATTTTTCTCAAAATCTTCAAAATTTATTCTCTTGGCATCGCTAAACCATAAAAAACGTACAAAATTTCGATCATCAGGATGTAGTTCAATCTGCAAAAATGCCTTTTCAATATCACTGACAACTGCTATGTTATAGGCACGAAATTTTAAAAGAGTGCCGTATAAACTAGGCGTTAATGATGGACCTGAATGTAAACACTGATTAAGTGACAGTGTTTCTCCTTTAGCACTGGCATCAAATACTATCCTAATTTTAGTGGTAGATTTATCTGGTCTTAAAACAGGTCTGTGGGGTAAATAATTAGTGTAACCAACATGAACATCGTCCGGTGCGTGTTCAATCATACCAAGTTTTATTTGTTCATTCAAAATTTCATCGTACTTACGTAATAATTCAGGATCATTTTGAAATGTTTTAGTTTAACTTTTTAATCGTTTTAAACTTAACTGGTAATGATCACCTAAAGTATCATGACTTTCCTTAAACGGTAATCTGACCTGATAACAATTGTTTTTGAATTTAATGTTTTCTTTGAAATTCTCCACTACGGAAAAATCAATAGTGTTTAAGCAAATGTTCTCTGTATTCCAAAAATTTCTAAGTGAATCCTGAAAGGAAACCTCTTCGTCCATAATCTCTGCTTGTGCTTTTAATACGTGTGTACTTGTAACCAAATTTGTAGACAACCCGGTTTTGTTTCTAGAGTTAATCGATCCACTTAATATCCATCCTAACTTGGAGGACATAGCAACAGGGCCTCCTGTACTACTTTTAATCACTGAAGAATTGAAGAAATTCCAATAGAAATCAGCCCCTATCAATATATCAATCTCAAGTGGAAGATTTTGAGGGTTTTCATCAGCTATTTTAAACCTTCTAAATGCGAAAATTCTTGAGTAGCAAACCTGATATTTTGTCCTTCTATGGGAAAACATACTTCACTTACGAGTGCATTTACATATAAATTCATGCCTTTATCTTTAGTTTTAACAACAAACTTGACTAAATCTAATTTTTTTCTAGTTTGTATTTCGCCGAATGTTCTTATATTCACGGTTTTCTGTGAAATTGTTTCTAGATTTAACAAGGTACGTGCACGTGGCGTAATGTAAGAAAGCTGACTGCCACTATCGAATAAAATTCTCAAATCCCTACAACATTTTTCGTTTACAGAAAAAACAGAGGCACGTGCTGTTTGTAATAAAACAGACTCTTGCTGACGTAAGAAAACTTCCTTGTGCATGTTTTGGGTGGAGCCAATTATATTTTGAGAACTACTTTGTGTTTCTGGCACCTGCCTTTCATGTTCATTGAGAGTGATCTGATTTGTGAACCTTTTGTTTTGAGAAGAGCAAATAGCGACATGGTGGCATTGTTTACATTTAAAACATGATATTTTAGACTTGCAGTCTCTAGCAAAATGACCGCTTTTTAAACAAACTAAGCAATTTCCTCGTGACATAATTATGCGTTTTCTCGCCTGAGGGTTTGAGACAATGAAACAATTTTGAGATTTGTGATTTTTATCACAAAATACACATGTCAGAAATGATTTTGCGGAACTATAAAATCTATTTTCTTTCCTAAAATTACTGTTGCCTGAATGTAACGCAAACCCAGACGATACTTCGTTTTCCTTATCAATTGTAGCAGTAGAAATACGTTCTCTTGCTTCAAGTTCTGTTTTAAAGACTTTTGTGATAATCTCTATGTCCCAAACATCTTTGCCGAACTGTCGACTAATTATTAGCTGAAATTCACTTGGTAATTTTGAAAGTAAAACCGGAACTAACATTGGACCAAAATTTGACGGTTCTACTCCTAAGTGTTTTAAAGATCTTATTTGAGCTTCAATACGATCATACAACCATCTCAATTCTTTGACATTGTTTATGTCACTGATACATTCAAAATTTAAAAGTTCTTTCATATGTGACGAAATCAGGATTTGCGGATCTGAAAATCTATCTTCAAGCAATTTCAGAGCAGTATCGTAGTTGTCATTACTCAATTTCAAACCTTTAATAGTTGCAGCAGCATCTCCTGTTAATAAATTAACTAGATAATTCATTTTTTCCACTTTACATAATCCTTCATTCTTATGAATTGCTGCCTCAAAAGAATAAAAAAATGACGTCCATTCAGTGGGGTCGCCAGAAAACCGTTTTATCTCTATTTTTGGAAGTTTTACAGACGCTGAAGGTGCTGTCACAGACGGTGTTACGCTAACTGTACTTTCATCTCTCGAAATTTTACTTATAAATCGTTCCAAACGTTTTAATTTTGACTTAATTTTGACTTGTGTTTGCATAGAATCGAAAATGTGATCCCCTAGTTCGGAATCATGATCAACTAAAAATTCGCTTATCTCTTCATCAAGCTCAACCACACGTTTTAGTTGTAAATAAATTGTTTCCTTATAAGAAATAACAGTGTCCAGATCAACAGAATCGTCTGTTTCATAAATACTATTAACTTGTGTTTCAAAAAGTTGAAAAATGGAAGTCACTAAAGTTTTTCTAGTTCTAATTCGTTTCTCTACATCGACCATTTTGAAAGACAACAAAAACAAACTTCGATAAAAATATTCTCAAAGATACAGTAGTAGGTGAGGGTCAATATAGGCCCACTTTTCGATATTCATAATTTTATCAAGAATTTACTATATTTTTAACGGTGAAAATAAGGGGGATTTCCCCATGACATTATTAACGTGAAACGCGTTAATAAGTGTTATCGTGAATGAATTTCAATTAGTATAGAGGTTTGGTGTGTATCCCATCATCAGCTACGATTCTTTTGTCATAATAAGCGCTGAGACCTAGTTTCTTTTGTGTGTACGTGACGATCTTATTATTACTTACCCTAAAACCGGTGTTTTGAGCCATGTCTTTACCCCCATCCAAAACTTCTTTGTATCGTTGCCAAGTCATTTCATTTTGCTTTTTTGAAGTCCCTTTACAGCTAAATTTTTTTTTGCCTAAATCTTGATTTTCTGCAAAATAACATTAACTTGTAAGAGCAATCATTCGCGCACCATTGAACTCATCCTTGAATAACCCTGGTGTTCTATCATGGTATTTACTTGTACTCAAAAATTCAGCCTTACCATGATTGGAATAATAATCTTGAAGTTCAGGTTTAACGATATTATCTAAATTGTTAGATGAAAGAGCCATGTACATGGAATCGGTGTCCATTTGAATCGGTTCAAAATCTCTCCTGTCGATATAATTATCAAGAAAATCGTAGTAAAATTCAAGCATCCTCAATTTTGCAAGCTGGTACACGTCGATTCCACACGTCGATTTATATTGACTTGACGTTTTGTTTCTTTGATCTCAAATATATCATTGATGACTTCAAGTTAATCAAAGAAAGGGCTTCTGAACGCCTTATCAACATTTTCCTCGGATTTTGTGTACGTAGTGTTCGTGTGTTTTTCGAGGTCTTCGGTCATCTTACCGTAAAACGAGTTACCCTTCAGTTTGTGAGTGTCACCGAGTTGTTTTTACATCTTACATCGCTTACCTCCTTAGGGAACCATTTGAAAGGCCTGCTTGCTCGATATTTGAGAATTTTGTATACAGCAGTCACTTCCAAACCATGATCCATATAGCATTTTAACAATGGTGTATATAACAAAATCTTCTTTGCTTCGCAAACCCCTAATAACTTTTAAGTTCATTTGACACTCTTTCTATTTGTAGCTTTTTGGTAGTCTTTCATATGTTGGGGTACCAAACTCCCAGGATTTTTATCAACTACAAACAACGGAGAGAATTCTTCAAATTTAGCTTTTAGGTCTTCTGGCACGCAAATATCTACCTGACAAAAGCCAAAAATAGAACCGTTACATACACACTCGGAAAACTCTTCCAAATACGTTGGATCTGTAGGATTTTTTATTTCAATGTAATGCTCTTTATCACAGGGCATCTCTTGCCCAGAACAAAACAAATATAAACTATTTGCATCAAAACCAACAACAGACTCACATTTCTTAGCGTCTTTATATTTATGAGGCCTTATCTTTGACACACCTCTTTCGGCATACCTAGA
The DNA here is from genome assembly GCA_027922465.2 of Turritopsis dohrnii. NCBI lineage: Eukaryota > Metazoa > Cnidaria > Hydrozoa > Anthoathecata > Oceaniidae > Turritopsis > Turritopsis dohrnii. The sequence continues at coordinate 792,524 of BQMF02000083.1, read as the reverse complement.
AAACACAATACTCGGACCACCTACCATACCAGTCTTCAATAACTCGTAAGCTTTGTTTTTCGGACACACCTCACAATCTTTTCGTATTTTTGAACAGTCTTTGCAAGTTTGTTTCCTCCGAACATTTACACCTACAAGGTTGTCCCGTTGCATATAAATTGGGCTCTTCAATATATACGTCATCGAGATTCCAGGAATAGACACAGGGTCCTTCAACATATCGATCCCATCTCCATAATAATTTTCTAGCATCTTCTCCAAAGCTTCCACAAAAGGAACAACGTCAGCCAAGTTATATTCTCTCAACCAATCCATCATGGTAACATAATTTCGTTTCTCAAATTCAGCCTTACAGTTTTTATATTCTTGAGGAGATGTTCTGATCTTTTTCTGCAGACTTGAATAGAAGTCTTTATATTCTACTGGTCCTTTGTGTGAAAGTTTCTCAAAGCTGTCCATCCATTCATAAGGAAAGACCAGTTTTTGTTCTTTACAATCATTGGCTTTACACCAAGCGTCAAAAGAGAGACCTGGAGCTAGGTAAGATTTGACATCTAAAAATTTGAACTGACTGGTTGTCAAAAACATGTAGCTGTTTTCTTTCTTAGCCACAGAGATTGAACCGGCCTGTTCTGTCATATGATTTACGAAGTGCTCTTTTATCATATTCAGATCGTATTTGCCGCTATTGAAACCTAGCACAGGAACCTGATTACACCAAGCTTCGTTTTGCGCAACTACAGAGGCTGGAAGCGAATCTTTGTTGGACAAAGAATATTCTTCACTTACACGTTTCGAGATGGCTTGCCAACGATATTCCAAATCATAAATAAATTCCTTGATGAGGTTGTCAGGGTTCTCGTTGTAAATGAAAGTAGATCGAAGATCTGTGTCTATCTCACTCAAATTATCCACCACTGCTACACTTATGGGAACATGTTGCATGTTAAAAACCAGATCATCGGTAACCTGTTGGTAAAGTCTGACAAGCAGCGCTTCAAAGTCGAATACGATGAAATATGGATATGGAACAAACTTCTTTTCAAGCTTAACGGTACTCAACTCTGGTATTTCACACTCCCAGACTGAAATAACCCGAAAACCAAGACTCCTAACCCTTTCTTCCAGCTCAAGAGTCTCCAGATACCTCTTTTGATCTCCACTCGAACAAGGACATTCATGCCATTTACAACCATGAAATTGGTACACTGTTTTACTTTCAGGTTCATATCCATCAACAGGAATCTATCGCCCATTAATCTTCACACATCTCTCTCCACCATGACCACAAAGAGCGTGATGAATATGTTTACCTGTGATTTCAGATTGTTTTTCGATCCATCGACATCCAGCATAACTGAACTGGGTGTTACCTACATAGAATACCTTCTCAGAACTGTTCATGATATGCTTAAACTTTTCTCCTTTGCATATCAACTTGGTTTTTCCTCCTGAACAAAGGTTTTCTGTTACATGTCTATTATAATTGTTGTTTCTGTTAAACCTCTGTTCGCATCCAGCGTATTCCCAGTGTTGTGTCAAACCTTCAAGATCTTTTATGTAAAAACAATGACCCTGGTAGAGACCAATGTCAACACAAGGTAAACTTTTTCTGAACTGGTTTTTACCAAACACCAATTTCCAAACCTGTTGGTTTTTCGGCTCGTACAGACGGATGTTGATACGAAACTTTTTGGCAATACCTTCAAAATCAACGAGTTTTGTAGCTCGTACATCCTTAACTTTTAGGTTCTGATCCTGATAAAAATCTCTTGCCAAATCCAAAGCTTTGCATGTCGTCTTTTCAGCAGGTCTTGGATTGTTGTTAGTATACGCAAAGTAGATGGCAAAACATCTCCATACACAAAGCTTATCGTCTTCAGTATCTATGGCGTGAATGCATTTCTTTTTACGAAGCCAATCAGGCAGAGGTCCGCAACCCATCAAAGGTTCATTTGACTGGATCACTTTGACTCTCACCTTGGTAAATTCGACACGTCCCTGTAATACACCCGGACTGTCGAAAACCTCGGCTGCCGGTAGATATGCCTTAGACCAAACACCATCATCATCCAAATCTAACCATCTTGCCTCACAGCGTTTGATATACCCCTTGATTGCAGATAAACTTGTATAAGTACCTTCTCCAGGAAGGGTTTTCTCATACTTGACAATTTCCCCATTTCCCCGATAGATTTTGGCTAGAAAGCTGTAGACGATTCTCGATCGCATCTCAACATCTTGTTTGATTCGCTCAAAAATCAACTTTGACAAATTTCGGTTCAAACCTGTGATAACCTCATATACATTGACTCTAGAGCTCTCTTCAACTAGGGTAATTTTTGGGCTCTTTTCTGCGTGTTTTTCGTTTAATTCTGCTTTGACCTCATCGGTGATATTTATAGTCAGGGAGCTGCCAGCCAAAAAAATTGCATAAATTTGTATTTTTAGCTGACAAATTGAAACCTATAAAAACATGTTCTTTAAACCTCATAGAAACAAAATCTCTTTACTGGACTTCTTAAATTTTCTTGTATGAGAATTTATTACCCTTTTTGTAATACCAAAGATTTCTATAAAAATCTTAACTCTTCGCCGCCATCTTTTGAACATTTTCAACATCGTGAAACATGCAAACTTGAGCTTACGTAATAGCCTTCAAAACCTTTTAGGGGGTTATAAAAGACAAAGTGCGCAAAAAGAAAAGTTTTTGTATTACATCTGCTAGTGTTGTAAGTCTAAAAAACCATGATAAAAGTCATTTTAAATTAAACAATGGAAAGTAAAGTGAATTTTATATGTTTAAAAAAATTTGGTAACTCAATTCAAAATAAATGTAAGACCCCCTGTTTCTTAATATCAAATAAATATTCAAAACACTCAACTCAATCAAGAAACTTTTTTTCGTGGAAAAAAACACGTGTCTGAATTATGATATGGAGAGAGAGATTTGAGTAATAGAATCTATATGGATAAAGAACAGCAACAACAATGCCCTTTTCACTTCGATAAGGAACAGCTAATATAAATCACTCGCAACTGCAAGGAATGCAAGGTAAGATAATTTCTTATTTCAAAAGATTACATTAGATTTCATCGCTTTCTCTGCACCATCTACAGTGTCCTTTTTTTATTTCTAATATTTGTTTGACAATATTTATAGTATATATTTTTACAAAGTTTAATGAATTGTATGAGTTTATTTAATTCATAAGTTTATAAGTTTTCATAATTTTATAAGGTTATAAGTTTAATTTTTTTTATGTGTAGCAACGTAAGACTGGACGAGAGAATCTCATCGGTACTATCAGATGAAAATGCTTTGAATAATGTCTTATTCCATCAAAAATGTCTCGATAAATACTCTCACAAAAAAACGCTTCAGAAAATTGAAAAGAAGAGAGACAAAAATGAAGATTCAAGCCAAAATCAATTGACTCCCCTGACAGAGAGAAGAACATCCAACCGTCGGCACAATGTTCCAGGTTTGCAACACATTTTTTTTACGCATCACCTATTGGTTTTTTTACGTGCAACTGTCCTCCCAACTGTGCTATTGATCATTTATCATGTCATTGATTTTAGTTTATTTTAAAATTTATACATTTGCTTTTAGCTTCCGTGGTAGCACCTGTGATTTGCTGCATATGCGAGAAGGTGAAAAAACAGCAAAAAATGGAAGTGGGTATGAAGAATTGGTCAAACTTACCACACAGGTAGCAGCGGAAACGTTAAAAAGAATTGCTTTGAAGAAAAACAATATTCCGCAATTATGCGTAGATGTCATTGGGAAGGATTGGAACAGTATTGTTGTTTATGAACTCCATTACCATCGAACCTGCTACAAGCTTTACACTTATGAGCAAAAAACAACTAACAGCGAGGAAGGGATTTGGAATCAGTTTTGCAACATCATATCAGTCAAAATTATAGAAGAAAATGCATTTCTCACAACAAACGATGTCAAAGAAATATATATCGGGCTACTTCCTGAAACAGAATCACCACCATCTGACATTCGCCCTGTTATTAAAAAGCTACTTGCTCATTTCAATAACAGGCTTGGGTATTGGAATCCACCATACGGAGCAAGATATTTGTTCAACGAAAGTTTATCCAAAGGGAAAATCATCGATCTTCTAATGAAGAAAATCAACAAGCTTAATACCGCCATCGAATCCTTTAAACAAATCGATACAGAAACTTCGATTACGGCAGTAGCTAAATCAATTTGAGAAGAAATATCAATTGCAACAACTTACCCTGAATGGCCACCTAGGGCCACAATGTTGCTAGAAAAGAAAACTCCTCTTCCAACCATGCTTCGAAACTTTTTACGCGCCCTTTTAACGTGTCGAGAAGACCGATTGAGTCAAAGAAAGGAGCATATAATATCTTCAATAGGCCAAGATTTGATTTACAATGTTTCAAATGGCAGTAATCGAACATCCAAGCACGTCCTCCTATCGTTCTGTGTCAAAAGAAAAACAGGCTCTAAAACCTTGATCAAATGGTTGAACAACTTTGGCCATGGCATATCCAATGATGAAGTGAGAGTTCTGGAAACTTACTTGGCGACTCAGGAATCTATGAATGAATCTCTACGAAGTTATTGTCCTTCAACGATAGTCCCTTTAAGGTATGAAAACTAAATGTCTGATATTTTACAAGTGGTTACGATGTTGTATAATTCAAAAAACTGTATTATGATAATCATTTCTTCTGTAGAATACACTTCCATGATAATACGCTCTTTATTATTTAGATTTGTAACTTTTGTTTGGGACAATAACGATGTAAATTCAGAAACTTTGACTGGGACATCGAGGCATGTAACAAATGGTATTATTGTTCAATTGTCCGACAATACTGACAGCGACAGAGATCACAACACAGACACGCCTCATTCTGAGCCTTGCGAGCCTCCTAAGAACAGAAGGCGATCATTCATCGCGATACCAACAATACTGGATCCCAACATCTTGAGTAAAAGACAAAATCCTCAGTAAAATGATGTGAAGTTTGAAGAGAATCCCGATAGGTTCATGAAAACTTCAAAATTCATTGACTTTCTTTGGGTCTTGTGCAGCACACTGTCTCAGAATATTCCAAACTGGTCGGGATTTAATCACCATTTGCCAAACGCAGAAAAAATTGGGAAAGATTCAATGGATTCAATGAATTAGAAGTTGCGTTCCCAACGCCATTTTGCTTATTTTCACGTTCTGTGGACAACGTAGCTGGAGAAATGGATGAATCTCAAAAGAAAAGGTTATTTTTTGTTTTGTTTTTATTTGATGGGTGATAGATTTATTTGAGATTACAGTGCTGTATGAAAAACTCAATATTTGTATAGAAATATATTTATTTTCAATTTTCGTTTTGTTTTGTTTTTGTTTTTGTTTTTTTGGATACGAGGAGAGAGAGAGAAAAGCAGGTGATGCTTACATAAAAAACTTTGTACTGTTTAGCAAATGTGATTCTTTTTGCTAGACCATTGAATGAAGTCATACAATGTGTACCACTTCTCCTCCTAATCAACGAAAAACGTATCTCCAGTTTATTATAGTATTCTTGAAAGATCACCTATATTTTTATCAACTTTTTTATTATTGCAGACCTTTGTGTTGGACTGATGAAAAGGATGTATATTTAATGCGAGAAATGGCTGCAGTAGAAGTATTTCGATATAAGTCTGGCAGTAGAGAAAGAGGGCAGATTTGGCAAAGGATAGCCATCAATCTAAATGTACATGATGGATTTAATGTTACTGCTTGATCAGTTAGATATCGATTTACCACAATATTTCGAAAATATAAAGCACAAATGAATGACGAAATACATAGTTCAGGCCTGGGAGGAACCGAATGAGTGGGAAGTTTTAATTGAAGATTAAATGAGCAATCTGAAGAATCAGAACTTCAACATGCAGCAGAGGCAGAAGAAAAAAAAGAAAAACATTGAATCAGATCAGAAAAAAGCATTGGAAATTAGGCAACTAGCAATGGAACGCCAAGGTGAAACGAAAAAGCGTTTACGTGAATATGATGATGATGTAAAAGTTAAAATGAAACGAAGATCTAGTTCTGAAACTGTAGAATTTTTAAGAGAAAAAATGGAACATGATAGAATGTTAAAAGAACAGAAGGAAATTGAAAGGAAAGAAGAATTGCAATTGCAAAGATTGCAACTGGAACAAACCACCATTATGGTGGATGCCATGCAAAAAAATATGTCTGAGCAAACAAAAATGCAACAAACTACCCAGCCAAGTTTAATCCAATTAATGAATCAGCAACAATAACAGTTTCAGCTTTTTATGCAACGTTTTTCTGGCAAAGCAAACGGTAGTTCTTAACTTACAAGTTCAATTTGAGACTTGATTTGGTTTTCTTGAGTTGTCTATTTTGTTATACTTGTTTATATCATTTGCATGAATTTTGTTACAAATGATAATTTTGTTCCTTGACTTTCGTTCAGTCTTGAAAAGTCATTTCTTGGAAAATTGTAAAGAGTACGAAAAATCCTTGGAGAACATATTCTGTTAGTGTCAGTTCATTGAGATGTACAAATGCTTTCCTTAAAAGTGGGTTAATTTTTTGCTCAAACAAATTTTTTGGAATGCCCATTTTTCCAAAATTTCGTAAAAAACACCTCAATTTGCAAAATTTTCAAAAAATTAACCCACTTTATAAGCACGGTTTGTTATGTTTACTGTATATTTTAAAATTTGTTTACAGAAAATACTTATAGAAAATAGTCAACTATTGCTGGTGGCTTCTTCATAGAAATAACTTGATGTAACATCTCCATAAAAGCCTGTGTGAGCATTTTGAAGCAAACCACAAACAATGTATGTCTTCCCCACTGCACTGCATCCAATTTTCTGAAGTTTTTTAAAATCGATAAATTTGAAATAGTTTTTTATATATCCAAATAACCATTCAACAGAAGTACAGACTTCACTCATTGCGGTGTTGTATTCTTTTTGGTTTCTGTTTAAGTTCCCAGGAAATGGAGCTTGTAAATGTAATGACCGAGGGTAGGCTGGATCGCCATAAATACAAAGTGCTGTTCCATTACTCCATGCATTCAATTGAGGACTGAGTAGAAAATTGTTCCATGTGTCTAGCCGGTGATGATGGTTTTCATAGATATAATCCAGCAACGTATTAAATATGAGACATATCTCTGTTGGATTTCTACCAAAGCTTGCCACCATGTCAGTAAACCTACATGGAAAGCCAACCTTTTAAGAGCTATGCAGAGTCCTTCCAATCCATCACATATCGTGCATTGGGGCGCTATAACTTTCTCTGGTATGGCCAAAACTTCCACTAATTGTCGTATTTCGACTTTCGTAAACCTCAGCTCAGTCTTACGGCGAGCTATCAAAGCTCCAATATGGATAAAGAGGTTTGGAGAAGTTCGACTCGTAAAGTATAAAAACTCTTCATCATGTAACAAATATTCTGAGTATACCACTAATAAAAGCTCTCCTTGTTTTTTGCAAATTGGAAGCCGTATTTGTTTACAATATTATTCACTCGCCGCCGCGCAAGATGCTTCCGCTAAATCGGATTATTATGGACGCAAACGTGTCACAAACAGTCTGGAAATTAAGTTCGCGTCTTGTTGCTAAATCAGTCTATTTAGACACGGCGACGCGGACGTTATTTTCATGCCGCGTTGTCATAATATGCCTTTCTGTTTCGAGACTTAGATAAAGTGCACAAAAACACCCGCCACATATTAGACATCTGTGTTTACGTTTTTTTAATAAGTTTTTTATTTGCCAATCAAATTGAAATTATGGAACCAATATGAAATAAAATGTGCCCAAATAAATGAGCGGAAAATTTTTATGTTGCTTTTTTTAGTTCTGAAGTTGCAATACGCGTTAGCTTTCGATTTACAACAAACAAAACAAAGATCAAAACAAAATAAAAAATGCCTAATGCAAGCAGCTTAAGAAGTGTTACAGAACATCTGTTGGTAGCATATTCTGAAGATTTGATTGATGACACTGAATTTGTTTTACTTTATGATCTCAATTTGTCAAGAGAACTCTATCCTTATTGGAAGTTTGAGCAGTTCAACTTAGCAGCACTGGATGATAGCCAATGCAAAACCGATTTTCGCTTTCATTAAAATGATCTTCTCCTGCTACTTGTTGCATTTCAAATTCCTGCTTTGATCAGATGTTCTCAAGGTACAATTTGCAGTGGAATAGAGGGCCTATGCATATTGCTCAGGCGACTTGCGTTCCCATGCCGTTATACTGACATGGCTAGTCAGTTTGGAAGAAATCCTACTGAAATTTGCTTAATATTCAACACAGTCTTATTTATTTATTTATTTATTTAACTAATATTTATACAGGATAATATACATGTCAACAATAATAAAATGCTGTTTTCCATATGTGTCCTGTGTAAAAAAAGAGAGAAATTAATGTACGGTGTGCATCGAAAAATTTGGAATTAAACAAAAGTCTAAAATGTAAATCTCGGCGTAATTCAAAAACTCTGAAGTAAAACAAAAGACTCTGGAATCCTTTGTTTTGATTCATACTTTCTGACACACCTAGAGGAGACAAAAAAAGATAAAAGCATTTGTTGGAATAAAATTAAAATTATGGATGAAAAATAAAAGCTCCAATCAAAAAGGACATTTAGAATGATTGTAAAATTGTTGTTAAAAAACTAATTAAAAAACTTTTTATTGTTCAATAAAAATTGGTTATAAGGTAGTTCTCGAATGGTTAGAGGTAACTTGTTAAAAATTTTGGCTGCCATAAATTTTGCAGACCGTCGACCATACTCTGTTTTGTATAAGGGCAGTCAAATTAGTTGAGTATTGTTTCGAGTATTTATATTATGATCAATTTTTGAGAAGTAACCATTAAAGTTTTCACATATGTGACCGTCCATGGGAAAAAAAGTACATTTGAATTTACCGGTAAAATATACCTGTGTTTTACCGATAAATAATGTGGTATCGATATTTTTACCGGTAAATCTAAAATTTTATCGGTAAACTAATTATATTATAGGTAATTACCGGTAGTTAAACTGATCGATCATTTTAACGGTAAATTTACCGGTATACATATAGATTTAATATCGGTAAATTATTATTAAAGAAAGAGTCGTCCCAGCCAAAAATAAACTATTAGAATCTGAAACTGAAATAAACCCAATAAACTACGCCCTTTGATAGTCCAAGCGCCTGCAAGAATTAAAAACTGACTCAAGATCAGATGTAACCGTGACAATTTGAATCTTAAAACAACAAGTTTCATGATGTGGGTAGTTTGAGAAAATCGCCTTCAAGAATACGCCTTTTAATTATTAATTTGTGCTTCGCATTACACGAGGAAAATTGTTATCTATCTGCTATTGTCCAAACTGAATGTGATTGGTCCATGAACAATAGCATCACTCATGTGATATACGCTCATGCGTGGGAATGTTCGTTTCATTCCACGAGGCTTCTGATGAACATATTTGACGAAGAAAGGAAGAACTGAAGATATATTAATAAATTCTTTAAATCAAAGAAGGTAGGTCAACTAATCAAACATACAACAATATAATTTAACCGCTATAAGATGTTAATGAATATAGATTTTTTCAGTTATATCTGAATGAAATTATTTCATATGCACCTAATGTTTGCACTTGTACATGTTTTCTTTCATAATAATTTTCATTTACATCTACATCAGTATTGTACTGCACTTTTTAACGACTTTCTTTACCAAATATCTATCAACCTATCTATATTTATTTATGTTCTATACATCTAGATTAAAGCAGCTTCAAATATGACCAAACATTAAGCTGAAATGATGAAGTGATTTTTTTCTAAACTCGCTGTTTTGACAGGAGAATTAATTCTTACACAAATTACTAACTATAAACATCAACATTAACAAAATAATATATTTTCATCATAGACCTTTCTCAGTGTTCTGACGGAAGAAATTTCTTAGTATCCAAATTTTCATTGAACTCTGTTTGGGGAGAACTTATTTTGAGGGGAAAAGGTCTATGATGACTTCAAAAGTTTCTTCCGCACATTTCTTAATTTCGTTTGCAGGTGTTCCAGGCATCTTTCCCAGTCCTCCTCGCTGCACCAGAGGGTTGCCATAACTAAGCCAACTCGAACTGGGTCCAGCTTATTGTGACCACGCTTTCCTGAAATTGTGTGTGTTTTCAGAATGTCCGGTGTAAACATGGCCACAATAAGCTGGCATGCAAATTCAGCAATGATCGCAAACGGCGAAGACGATGTGGGTGGTACTAATATGGGCTGAAGATGCGGTAAGGCACCTTCAGCTGCTCCAGGAAGTGATGGTTGTTGAATTTCAGGAATTTCGGAATGTTGTGGATTTTTTTCAGGAGAAGGGAAATTGGGGACCTCGAAATCTTCCAAAATATCAGGAACAGATGGTGGTTCTGCGTGGTGAGTTGTTTGTTGACCAAGTTTTTCCAAAACCTGGTCCATTTTCTGTTCTAGTGCTTCCTTTTCTCATCACTTCGCACACATTGTCAATTTTCTTTTCTTGCGTCTTTGTCATTTGCTCAAATCTTGAAGAGATCGAAAGGAAAGTAAGTAATATTGTTCAAGAGAAAGTTAATCAAAGTTCAAGAAATCAATTTGTATCATTTACCTTTCTTCGACTGTTTTAATTCTTTCAAGAATATCTTTGGATTGAAGAGAATTTTGACCTGAAGTTGTCCTATGTTGATCCTGACTTTCAAGGAAGCTTTCATAATCGTGCTGCTGTTGTTGGGCCTGAAATGAAATAAGCCAATTAGCACTTTATAATATGTCAAAATAGTTTTGAATGTTTTTCAATTTTATCTGCAACTTATATATAGTAGAAATAATATTTATTGTTACCTGTGGCCTGTTTAAAGCACTACACAACTTTGTCAAACTACTGAAGTCTTCCAAACTGTCCTCAACTGAACCCTATGAGGCAATAACATTTTGCAGTTTTACACCCTCCACCGTAGTTCTTTTAATTTCAAGAAGATACAAAAACAGGTTATTGTTATTTTTGAACGTGACAGTGAAAATGTTAACTAGTTATAAAAGGTGAAAATTTTTATTGAGAGTATGGAATTATTACCAGTGATGTAAAAGCTACATCAGGCGTACTGCAGGCGGTTCGTTTCTTTTTTGCTGGCGGTGTCTCGTCTAGCATAGGATGTTCCAGTTCCCACTGATCTAACTCGTCAGTCGTGTCTAAATTTTAGTGGAAAAATATGTGCGAAATTATCCCACACTTATTTTCATATTCTTTGATCATTAGTGCAATAAATACTTACCAGCCATAGCCAGAATTTTCCCATCATAGGGTTTCCCCTTTAGTATGACGGAAACTACTGCATTAACGATCAGTTGTCCCATCAACGCTATTGTAGTGAATGTCGCAGTCTTGCCATCGACTAAAAATTTTATTAAGGCGTACTTCGGGACCTTTTCTGTTCTGTTTCTTCTCGAATTCATTTCGCGAAAGTAGATAATGCGGGATTACGAAAAATGCTCGATACTTTTATAGTCGAGAGTGAAAAGTTTGTTTTTATGAGAACCACGTAATCGAATGTCAAATTCGTGACGGTATCCTTTAATATGATTGGTCGAATAAAATTTGGAACGCTGATCGAATGTTAAGTAAACTTCAAACACTGATCGAATGTTAAGAAGCGTTTACCAGTAAATTTATCTATAAAAATGAAAACTTGTTTATCGGGACTTTCCAAAACGCATTTCCGGTATATTTGTCGATTAAATCAGTTCAGAGATTTTCCCACTTCTATCATCATGTCAGAATTTTATGGTAATGGCTGCGGATGTAAACTCGTCCCGGAAAAAAAGGAATGTCTGGCATGGTTTACCAAGGAAGAACTAGAAGATTGCAGACTGTCGTTTTCGGGATTAACAGACGAGGAGAAGGACATGTATGTACTGTCTTTTTTTCAGATGTCCCGGAAACCAGGCCAGAGTGCATACACTCATTACACTATTTAGGGGAAAAGAATTTGTAGACGCACATTTTTATTTCTATTGCAAATTTCGCTAAAAAAATTCAACAACATAACGGAACATTTCAACGAACATGGATTAACACCTCGAACCCATGGTAACACGAAGCGAATTCCACGTAACGCACACACTTTTGAGACTCGTCAAAAAGTCAAAGAATTCATCAAAAACTATTCCGAACAGCACGGTGTGTTACTTCCTGGGCGTATTCCAGGTTACGAAGACGAAAATATTACTTTGTTAGATTCGTCTAACACCAAAGTAGGAATATTGGAATTCTACAAAAGAAGTTGTGAAAGTGCAGGGTTAAATCCAGTTTGTCGAAGCCTGTTTCTTCAGCTATGGAATGATGTGATACCTTGGGTTGTTGTGGCAAAGCCACCAACAGATCTTTGCAGCTGACCCAATGCAGCCAGGTGTAACAACAACAAAATATTTAAAAGTGCCAACAGGACTAATGAGGAAAAATTATCTTTACTCCAAGGTAAGTTTGTCGTACATTCCACATTGTTATAAAAATATTTCTGAAAATAAACTTGTCTACTTCTTGTATTTTTAGATCAGCTGTTCCATTTAGATTTGGCTAAAAAAGAATTGAAATACTATCGTCAACAGTGTGAAATCTCACAAGAGAACATTCAGAAATTTCAAAATTTCACACCTTTTGAAGCTCAATCAGCATGCTCTTTTGATGGCGTGGCACATTACAGTTGGGATTACGCTGAGCAATTGCACTATACAGCTGACCCAATGCAGCCAGATGAGATATCCATTAAATGCTACAGGGAGAAATTTCATAATTTTCGTAACTTATTTCTGATATTTCTTTTTAATGCTAGGTCCAATTTATTTTGCAACACCACGTAAATGTGGTGTGTTCGGAATTTGCAACGATGGTATCAACCATCAAATAAATTACCTGATTGATGAAGTTGTCAACACTGGCAGGGGTGCGAATCCAACAATTTCGTATGTTCACTACTTCTTTGAGCATCATGGCATGGGCGAGATGAGAGCCACCATTCATGCAGACAATTGTGTCGGTAAGATCTTTATTCGAAGTTATAATCATTTAATACTAAAAAATTAGTTTTTTCTTTAATCAGCTAAAACTCAATAAAACTTTACAAGCCATAATGATATTTATCTATATTTTTCAGGGCAAAATAAAAACAACTAATTTATATGGTATTTGCTATGGCGAAGAATGATTGGATTATACAAAACCATAGAATATTCGTTTATGATTGCAGGCCATACAATTAGCTGTGACAGAAACTTCGGCGTTTTCAAAAGAAAAACAAACACAGTACCACTATGGACCCTGTATGATATAGGCAAAGTTTTTAATTCTTCCAGTCACAGCAATGCTGCTGAGCTCATTGGCAAAGACGATGGCACTGTTTTTGTTCCAGTTTTTGAGTGGAGTGCCATGCTCGGTCAATATTTCAACAGGATCGAGAATTTAACTGAATACCACCATTTTCGCATGGATAGCCAGGTGTCGTGACATGCCTGAAGACTCTGGACTCAAAGCCTGTGTTCATAAACCTGGTGAAGAAGAAAAGTCCACAACTGCAGTTTCAACTACCTCCTGAGATTAAACCAACTGGATTTAGAGAAGATAGAGAAAACTACCTTTTCAAGGAAATTCGACAATATTGCAAAGAGGGGACTGAAGATCTGGTTGCCCCAATGTCAGCAAATTTCCGACCTCCGAAAAAGATTTGTTGAACCCTAGTACATTTTACGGATTTTTTAGTTTTTGTATTTGCTATTTTTGGTGTTGAAAAAAAGTATGTACTCATTAAGAATAAGTATTAATTCAATAACACATTAAAAATGAATACACATTGTCTTATTCTTGAATGCAAATCAACGAAATAAAGAACTACTACGGATCAGAACTGCGACTTATAATTACAACACTTATAATAACACTTACTCATTAAGATGTTATGAACACATCATTCAAAAGTTGAAAGGTCATTCTCAAAACCGCATTGAAATTTTGATAAATCTAGAAAATATAACCGGAACGTTTCATTTTCATATTGAATTATCTCTTAATTCATCTTTATTCGAATGATTCAAAAGGATTAAGATACCTTCGATGTACAATCCAGGCAACGTCAACCTGGACAGCAGCCCACGTGAAGAGAAAGAACTGTGAAAATTTTCTGTGTTAGGGTTATGCAAAATAAAAACAAACATTGAAAAACATACCTTGCATCTTTAACTCTCTTCAAAGACTTTTCTGTAGAAAAACCTCGAAGCTTACTGAGCTGATCAGAGCAGTGAATAATACACTCTTTTTTCTTTTTCTTTTTCACAGGAGAGTGAGAAATGCGACGAGAAGACATTTTGTTCCATCTCGCTGTAAGATTTTTTTTCACGTGGTGATGTTTTTCCCGGATTTTCTTTTTCAAATGTAAACAAATATATGTCAAAATTTTAACTTTTATTATGTTTAATTTTTTTTAACCAACTTAAGATTTTCAAAACCTAAATTTATCTTATGAAATCATTAACAATAAATAATTTTCAGTACACTCTTTTTTTTACTGACATTTAACTATGCTTTTTTTGCAAAATATAATAATTAAGAAAACCCCCGTCCCAGTTTTTTTTTTTGAATTCCATTTTCGAATGCGATGTTATCAGAGTATTCTAAGATGGCGGAAAAGTGGTGGCAGGAGCTTGAAATGTATGGGAGATGTTTTTACTAATATTATTCGATCAATAAAGAAGATAATTGGGTCCGGTAAACATTTTTAGCTTTTATTTGATATGATTTGACTGAAACATTCACTTTTAAAATGCCCGCAGACTTTGCACTGTTTCCACTTTTTCCATGTCATCAGCTGCCTGTCTATATGTTTTTGCAGCATTCAGAGCCAGAGGTTGGAAAGTTCCTACTGCTGCATATACAGGTATTGCAGCCACCTTACTGTCTGGTGGTTGTACATTGCATTCATTATTTCGTTTGCCTGTTCCTGTTTTAGAAAATACCGTATGTAATATAACACCAGCATCGAAGCATGCAGAATACCTTCGAAGTGTCGACCTATTTCTGATTGATGAAGCGACTATGGTTTCTACTCACGTTTTCCATGCTGTGGACAGATTACTCAAGGATATTTGTGGCAGTGATGCACTTTTTGGTGGCAAGGTTCTTTTGTGGGGTCGACATTTTCGTCAGTGTTTACCAGTTGTGAAAAAAGGAAAACCAACCGATGTTATTGAAGTTTGCTAGACCAGTTCTGTGTTGTGGGCATCAGTGGCAATTTTGTTTAACAACTAATTAATACATAACTGTTCTTTAATTAAATAAATACAAAGGTGCTGATCGTATATTATTGTTTAATTGAGGATTATCACGCATAATAAATAAGCTCTCTTTTAACTCCAGCAAAAAGCGATTGCTCCCTTGAGCCAGAATATTGAAGTCATCAAGAGATGGAGTGTGATTGCATTGTTTAAGATGTTCTCTAATGGCAGACAATTGACATGACTTAGAAATCTTTCCAGTTAATGGAGACACACCAATGTGCTCACTTACCCGGACTTTGAGGTGCCGTGACGTTTCTCCTATATAGGTAGCGTTGCAGCTACCACACTTATATTTATAAACGACACCAGATAACAACTCTTTCGGCATACGGTCTTTAAACCGAAAAAAATCGGATAATCGAGTGTGTGTCCTAAAGATGACATAAATTTTACAACAGTTTAGAGTGTCCCGAAACAGTTTTTCAAGTCTAGTTCTAGTTTGTAATGATATAAGGCCTAGATAAGGAAGAACAAGCAATAGTTTCTTCTTTTCAACAGTGTGAACGATTTCTTTTTTACATTGAGATCTCATCATGAATAGTTTAACTATTTTATCAACAAAACTCGCTGGATAACCATTACAATGGAAAATTTCTTTGAGTTTTTTAACTTCTAGGTGAAAGGCAGACCAATTAGAACATAAATTAAAGCAACGATGTAGTAACGTATAAATTATGCCAAATTTGTAAGCTTCAGGAATAAAGCTGTCAAAATGAGTGTAGACACCGCTAAAGGTGGGTTTCCTGTACACAGAAGTAACAAACTGACCATTTTGGTTCCGTGAAATACAGGTATCAAGAAAGGAGAATGTATCATTTTCTTCCATTTCGGATGTGAAAGAGATGTTGGGATGACAGTTATTCAAATAGGCTTGAAACAAAGGTAGATGCTTTGGAGATGAAAATAATACAAAAATATCATCAACGTACCTTTTATAGTAAATAGGTTTGAACTCCATAGGGCAATTATCCAACCAATTTTTCTCGTGGAAGCATAAAAATGCGTTAGCTAGTGTAGGTCCTAAAGGTGAGCCCATGGCCACACCGTCAACTTGCTGATAAAGGACATTATTGAAAACAAAATAAGATTCCTTAGTAGCTAGCTCAAGGAGAGTTTTAAATTCTGACTTAGAGAACCCATGGAAAGTTTCACAATCTTGAAAAGTGAGATTAGTGCAAATATCAATGGTTTCGTCCAGAGGGATGTTAGTAAATAGTGAATTGACATCCAAGCTAGCCATGTGATATTTGCCATTTTGCTTAGTAATGTCAGAGGCAAATGAGAAAGAATCACGGACAGTGTAGTCGTTGTGGGTCAAATCAGACAGTAAAGGTACAAAAAATTTTGCCAGTTTGTAAACTGGCGTGCCTATGGCTGACAAAATGGGTCTAAAAGGTGGACAATCTTCAACACATTTTTTGTGAACTTTACAGAGACCATACAAGATACCTGGCCTGCTACCAACAGGGCGAAGTTTGCTGTAGTCGTTTTCACTCAGACTATCATTTTTCAAAAGATTCTTGTATATGTTGGTGATTTTCCTTTCTTGACCAATGGAAAAGTTCAGGAATTTATCAGATGGTACAGTCAGCTTTCTGAACTTGTTTTCGTCAGTGAGAAGCTGCTCCATTTTCTTGACGTATACATCTTTGTCTACTAAAACTACAGAGTTACCTTTATCAGACTTTTGAACAATGACGTTATCATTTCTAGACAATGCTAGTAAGGCATGAAACTCATCATCAGTGAGATTACAATCTGCACCTTCACTGTTGTAAGAACGGTATGATGACAATGCTACATCCTTAATCCTAGTCTTGACGAAATCAAGATCCTCACTAGAGAGCAGTTCAAGACCCCTGACCTCCCTAAAAAGAGACTCGTATCCAGCGAGATAATCCCCATAGCTTAGAGACTTAGGAGGGATTGAAAAATTTAACCCTTTAACAAGTACAGACTTTTCAAATTGTGATAAAGAATGTCTGGAGAAATTAAATATAACTTTATCAGCGTCGTTTCTTCCAAGTTGAGTTTTCTTCAGATTCATGATCTTTTTATTTTGAACTGTCTCGTGTTTTTTCAGTATACCATCGTTACTAACAAGAAACAAATTACCACATCAAAACGAGGCAAGGGAGCACAGTTTGGTATTTCGACATTTGAAGTAATAAGGTCTAATTGCAATATAACTAAAGTGCATTACATTGATAGGATACATTTCAAGAAAACTAAAAAAAATTACATATATTCTTTCAGTGGTGCTATTTCGTTTTCGCACTTCCCACTTTCCGTCCAGGATGTTTAAGGGTCAGGATTAAGTGTTAGGATTAAGGTTATTTTTATCTCCATGATGATGAGCCAATAGTAAAAAAATATGGCAGATACATTTAGGGGTGCGAAAAGGAAATTATTATTCAATTTGAATCGCAATATAACTAAAATGTATATTACATTGATAGGATACATTGCATTAGTTTCAAGAAAACTAACAAAAATTACAGCTATTCTTTCAGTTATGGATGCGTATTCATCATGCATTCAACTCGCTCGTCGGAAGTTGTTGAATGAATATCCGGCTTTCACGCATTCCATATTTTCGCTGGCGATCGGGTGATTCCACTCACCCACTCCGCAAACCTTATATATTGATTGTATAACAGGCTTTTTGCGGAGTGTAGCTTTTTTCAGAACGGAGCTCATTTGTCAAGATCAAATATTGTCATCAAACACTAACAGAGAGATGCATTTCAGCTGCCGTAACTGGATGCAACCTCCTACAGGGTCATACAAAAAGTGCGATTTGGCTCACTTACCTTTGATTTTTGGAAATTTTGAGGTAGGTAATAATTTGGATGATCAAGCTCATAAGTGTTCAGGGTATAGCGCTTTCTGGCACCACAAAACTGACAGACCTTGTCCATGGCACCAAGATAATGTAGCTCAGGCATTTGGTTTTGCCGAGCAGCACAATGCAATAGAGGATTCGAATTTCGTCGAACAGTACGCCTTGCCCTCATGCGGTGGGCATTCTCATTCTGCCTGGCTAATCTTTCACCTGGCTGTTCAGCTTGACGATAATTAACTTGCCTTTGAGCATTATTGATTCTAAGTCTCTCATTTTCTGATACTGGTTGGATGTTATTCGCCTGAAGGTGTTGTCGCCTTGCTTCAACTACATCCTCATTTGCATGCTTACGCTGAATAACAGAGCGCATTTGCTGCTGATCAGGTGGTTGCAAAACAAACTGGCCATTTCTAAAAGCTGCTTGGAAGCCAGGAATAATATTAGTGCCTCTTATATTAAACATTTACATTTGAGAAACACTAACAACAATAGAAAGAAATATCCACCACCAGCAAAGAAACAGCACAAAAAAAAAACCTGGTAGAAGCAAAAACAAACCTTTCTTTCTAGCTAAAGAACCTAGGAGAAGCGAAAAAAAGCTTTTGAAACGTTTCTCAAAAAGACTGTACATCTAAGTTTTAAGTGACAAACCTTTCTTTCTACTTTTCGTCTTTCTTTCTACTTCACAGCAAGGAATAAGCACGTAGCTTTAGCTAAAAATTCCCCCCGCGCTCAAGCATTACAATTTGTATACTCAGCTAGCTATACATTGCAAGCTATACAACGGAAAGAAAAACAAATTTTTGTCCGAAAACAAATGTTTTGGCTTATTGTAGGCCTGGTAAGTGGTAAACTTATATGCTTAAATATTTCGACAAAGCCAGTTTTTTAAGAAGCCTCAAAGCTGCTCAACACCACTCAAATTAGTTTTAGAACTGGCTCGAATAATGATCACGAGACGAGTATCAGGCTCCAGTCATAACACTTGTAACTTTGAATGCATCGAAACAGACATAAAATATCCCAGTTCTTCATTCGAAGAGTTGACATGATGGTATCAGTTGAACTTCCGGACAAACCCAATCATTGAAAAACTATTTAATCGGCCAACGGTCATTTAAAGAACAAGCACTGTTATGACGTCATATCTGTTGTTTTGAAGGGAACAAGAAGGGTGAGGAAGATCAAAAAATATTACCTTCACACACGTGTTTTTTTACTTACTTTCAGATTTCCTTGGTCTACCACGACCTCTCTTTGTTACAGGCTGCATGGTAGCTATAAATGATAGTACAAATATGATTCTCGATCCCTGACAGAAAATTCCCAAAACATTCTCGATCTGTATTATGGTGACTCACCAACTTCATCGTCACTCACATCTTCATCCCTTTCACTATGATCTTCAGCAATAAAATCTTTATCTTCATCAGTATCATCTATATCTTCTTCAGAACATTGACTTTCCAAAGTTTTTTCCTCTACGAAATCAGTCAACTGAATCTTTAGAACCCAGTAAACGTCCTTTTAATTAGAACTATAAGTTGCAACTGAAAGTTAATCTTAAGTTGCTGTTTCAACGGTACTTTATAAGGCGGGTGTCATTTTTAACGTTAGTCTTCAGTCCTTATGAGAAAGAGGGTGAAATAATATAAACAAGGCATTCCCAAAAAGAAGAATCCTACTTGTTTTTTGGCGCTTTTGCAATTCAAATTTCTTTCTCTCTAAAATGTTAATCAGTGTGACAGCTTTCATAAAAGGCACTCATAGGAAGAGAAATTCGAAAATAAAGGACATAGGAGTTATAAGAAGTATTTTACCGGAAGCATGTTTTGTTTCACTTGTCCCTTGTTCTAAAACGTTAAAACAGTTTATTGCTTTTTAGCTGACATCTGAACAGTTATTTGTGATTGATAATTCATCGAAATAGAACTATGAAAATAATACAGAATCTATGAGAACTTACGAATTTCATCGCAACCACTTTCAATTTTCTTTGTAACTACAACTGAAAAAAATGCACTCTTATATAATTGATAAGTATTAACTGTCACTTAATTCTATTAAAACATTTGCATAGACACATACGAGCACTTTTAGGATATCGTGTTTCAGATCTTTGGCCTTCACCTAAGCAACCTAAATACAAACGAAACAGGTGAACAAAATTCTGCAACTGGTATCTAACTTGCTTAATAGAATTTAATAAGCACCTTCATCAATGTTTTTCAAATGACGACCAATATTAACGACTTCGGCAATCGCTGATGGCGCCTGATAAATGTGTTTATTCATATTTTCTTCATGACCCATGTGATCAAAAAACAATTCTCTTTCCTGCCTAGGTAAATCCAGAGCAGCAAAAAGTGTAGAGATACGATGTCTGTTTTTTGTTGCTGTGATTGTTTTTGATCTTAGATCTAATTCTTTGCAGATATTGTTAACCGCGTGCCACCCTAAGAGATATGAAAAAATAGGCTTGATGAAGAGCTATTTACAAGTAAATGTAGAATTTCAAGGATAAAATGATGTGTGAATGTATCAGTTTATAACTTTTAACCTGCATACACATACGAATAGTGCATTTTGAGGTGAGTCTGGGCTCACCTGAGGGCTGGGTGAGGGATTTGTAAGAAATTGTGCTGATTGTCAGTTAGAATAGAAATAGTAACCCCACCCCTCCATCGATTAGCAAAAACAGAAAGTCAGGCTTGGGAGGGGTGAAATAGGATAATATAAATAATTGCAAATAAGCTGCTAAAATGATTTTAACCAGAAGTTATACTACCTGAGACATGGTTTTCTGAAGCTTGTGTACATGGCAAAACATATTTGTTGTTGTGGTGGATTCCAGCATGTCTCCTTCTTTCAGGATCAACCAATAACTTGAGAGCTTTGGCACAATCTTCTGGTATTAGAATAGGAACAAGTTTATAATTCCCTTTACCATTTTGGTATGTTATAAGAAGGGATTGCAGAAGATTCTTGGATATTGGGTCATCGATTTTTTCCGCCCTTTGGTCATCAATCCACTCCTTATTTTCTGCTTCCTTCCATCTATATATTAATAGCCGATTCTCTGTTTGTTTGTCTGTTTGTTTGTCTGTCACGCAAAATGGTAGATTGAGTTGTGAGCGAAATTATTTCTTTTTTTGTGTGCGACGTGAGTTCGAAGCAAATACATTGCAACCCCAATCGAACGTGACTTTTTTTGGCTGATGAACTAATAGGAATAACGTTTTGTTTTTATCATTATTGTTAGTTTTATATTCCACGTTGACTTGGCTTTGAAAACAGTACATCAACTAAATACAAAGAAACTAACTGATTAAACATTTTGGACAAAAAGCAGCAGTGGCAGAACGTGGCAGCATGTGCGATTTGCCACTATCTCTTGCCTGACTGTCTGAGACGGGTGAACTTTTTTTTTGAGCAATCAAAATGTTTAAAAACCGATAGGTAAAAAAAGAGTATTATATCGAAACAAAATGTGTTTTTTTTTTTTTTTGCTTTTCTTTTAACAAATTAATTTCTTCTTTTAATTGTTAAGCGTTCTGATCGAACGTTTTTTATTCTATTTATTCAATTAGCACGTGCCTTTTTTCTCTCCTCCGTCGTGATGTTTTTAAGAAGAGAAAGTATTTCTTCCTTACGTTTGATAGCACCCATGTTAGAGTGGGTAACTTTTTTAAAACAAAAGCTAATAAAAAGTTGAAGTTTTCTCTCTCTACATTTTGAGTGTATTGTTACACTGATAAAAGATTGGTTTTATCAGAGGTTGTGACTTCGAATATGCTTCTGGTTGAACACAAGTTGTACGAGCCGTTTATAAGGAAATTTGACGTTTATTGATACAGTGATACAGAGCATGTGAACATCGGCGGCGAGCGACGCCGCCTTGGCGGCTAGTTCAGTTAAAAGCATTCTGCCAGGTTCACCACCACGGCGAGCGTTGAAGAGTGTAAGTCTTGTACATGCCAGATCTCGCAACTTAACATACACAGCACTGTCCCAAAAAAGAAGTACATCCTCAACAATGTTTTTCATTTCAACCAGAATATGGTTTCTAATTTTTACTAGATCTTCTTCCAAAGGTAATTTCAAAGGTTTCCGAAGGTTTCTTTGGGTATTCTTACAAATGGACTGAGCAGAATGACCAAGAAGTAAATCTTTATGCATGTCTAATATTAAGACAAAATCATCAATACGTTTAGCATCATTATCACGAATGGCAATCAGAAAAGTGGTTTTTATTGCTTTTCCCATATTTTTGAGAAGATATTGAATTGCCACTCTGAGACTATCTTTCATTGATTTATCTTCTTTCATTGTTATCTGCTCTAAAGCTTCACATAAGGCTGAAAAGTTTTCCCTTCGCAGCATATCCCCAGCGTGACCATAAAATGAACGAACTCCTTCTTGCTCCTTGAATTTTAAGTAAAGCAACCCAAGTCTTCTTAAATTGCTTCTGACTTGTTGTTTTACTTCTACTGACTTTTCTGTGCGACTCTTAATCCTATTAAATGCTTGTTTACCATAAATCATTAGACCCTCCTAATTAGATTTCCTACATCATCATCCCTTAACTTAGAAAGAATGCTCTTGGAATATTCTTCAGAACAAGGAAGAGGTGGAACCAAAGCATGAAGCTTGATAGCAACCGGTGGAGTTGAGTCGGTACATATTTTCTTATGTCTGTGGTAATACGGCCTTGCAAAGAAACCATTGCAAGTAGAGCACATAATAAGTAACATCGCTTAACACCCTTGGCTTTCTTTCTCGCATAAGGTCTGGCTTGTCACATTTAAGAGCAATTTCATTGTGTTTCCTTATGCCTTGCTTTTTAAGGTCGTCAAATCTTTTGTGCCGTTCTTTTTTAGGCAACTTGAATGCCATTTTAACTGTTTCCTCATCTCTATGTTTGGTCTTTATATGCCTTGACAGAGCACTTTGAAATTTACCACAATAAGGACAAGGTCGATGTGGCTTTTTCTAAAATTGAAAGATATTCACATAGGATCTTTTTTGTCTGTCTTTTCATTACAATAATTTAAAGAGTGTACCGTTTTCTTTGGAAGTCTAGTTTGCTCTTTTACTTCTAGTTTCTTCCTTTCACCGACAGTTTCTTCCTATGTAAGAATGTTATATAACTAGTATACCACATTCATTAAGCAATGTGTTTTTCTCCTGTTTCCACATTATTACTTTTTATTCCTAACAGCTATAATGACAATTTCAAAAGTCAATCACACTAGCTATTATACTTAATAGGAAAAAACGTAATCAAAAACAACAACAACAAAACAAAAAAATTAAACAAAAAATAAAAACAAAAATAAAATTTTTGTGATTTTCTCCACAAATACTTGATAATGCTTTGTTGTCATTTGATTGTGTCTCAGATGTGGACAGTATTCAATGAAATGAGAAATCCAATGAAATGAAAAAAAAAAAACAAAAAAAACCCTCAGGTTCATCAACTTCTGAAATTTCTGAATCTTCTGATGGCAAGATTGTTAAGTCAGGGTCCAAAAAAAATCCAGAGTCATTAAAAATGCGGACCTAAGATGTTGACAAAGATATTTTATCCATCTCTTACAAAAACGTTTATGACAGTTGCAAATGTTATAAATCCAAAGTACTGTTACTTCTTCTTGTTCTTCTTCGACTGGCTCTTTTGGTGTCACTGTCTGAATACATATAAATATACCAGAAGGCAGCTTAAAACCCAAACATCAATATTATGAAAACATTCTGCATATTCTTCATGCAAAATAAAAGTATGTAGACAGCAGAACAGTCCAGGTGCTTATATTTTCAATTCAGCATAAAGATAACTAATTAATCAAATGTAAAACTTACCTTGATCTTTGGAGTGGACGTGGGATTCTAAACATACAAAACATTAAGTAAAGACCTTTATGTTGAGTTTTTCTATAAAGAACTTAGGATTTTAAAATCATGTAACAAAGACAATGCAGGATAACAACCTAAAATATATTTACACATGTTTATCTCCAGGTGTCACAATATTGTTAATTCAAAATTACTACTCAAAGCCTAAATGAACCAAATGTCCATAGAAAACTGAGTACTGATTCTGTTAAAAGAAAAGATAAAATTATTACCGGTATCACGTAACATTGAAGCTCAGCTGAGTCTTGCACATCAAAGTCTATAGCTGATAAATTCTCCTTATAAAAATAACAAACAAAAAAGCATTTTAAATCCATAGAAAAAACTTTTGGACTTTGATTGTGTTATGCTTGCTTTAGGACAACACGTCCAATGTTAAAGCAATTCATTTCAACTGATTACCTTATTATTCAGCACAGACATGGCTCAACTTCAAGATTCAACAAACACAATAACAAAAGTGGATCAACAAAGGCAAAATTTTACAGACATATACACATTTTCCACTTACTAGAACATGATTGACAAGGTTCTTAATTACGGTAGCAGCGAAAGCGAATACCGTATTAAAACACCCGCGGGCTCCTACTCCTCCTACTACTACTACTCCGGCCGAAATGGCAGTTACTCTATGATTTACAGCTCACCAGTTTCGAGACTTGCGCTTTTTGATAGATTAATTTTGCTGAATGAAACTGTATTGGAAAAAAAGCTAAAAAATGCGATTTTAAAACTTTTTAGTAAAATGAAATTATTAATAGAATAATAATTTGTAACATATATATTTTACAAATAATATAGATATAAATATATTTCCCAAAACAATAAAAGTATAACGGTCTGTATTTTATAATATCGCCTCATCTTTCAAAAAGACCTGTATGAAAGTTAGATCGAAGTGTGTTGTTGTCATATGGTCGCTCTGTGATTTCTTCAAACGAAAATTTTAGGTATATCCTGTATTTTTTAACTGCTTTAATTCTATTCTTGCCGTTTCCATTTCAGGTTCCGATTCTCTATTATACCACTGTGTCACTGATAGGGTCTGCGGCATTTTCGATTCTCTATTATACCACCGTGTCACTGATAGGGTCTGCGGCAGCAGTCAATGTATATTGCTTGCTTAGTCAATGTACCACAACCGAAAAATTAAAAACTCTACCACCATTGATATAATTAGTTACAATATCTGTGACAATACTTTTAACACGATTACTCATCACTAATTGATATGTCAGTTTTAAAAACCATACAAGGGTCTTTTCATCAAGGACACCAAATTTTTGGTGAATCCGCTGGTCAACAATGCACATGCTGTTCTCTGATGTCAGTTGCATTTACTCATGTGAAAAGCCCAGGGCATTGGACATCATATGATTTGGATTTTATTATTAAAAGGGGGATGAAATCTACAAATCCCTCAATAAAAATACATATAGATGAGTTTCCAAGTGACGTAATGTTTATAAACCTTAGTGTTCTTTGCTCGATAATTGATGTGATTTTGAACATAAATGCTACATAGATCAAGTCAATTTTCTACCAATATGCGCACACATTTTGGTTGGCAATTAGATGCTCTCTGCATACTTGAAGATTTTGAAGATTTTGTCTCAGGGGGGCAGCGTTTTGAAGAAAAATAAAATAATAAAAATTAATACTCATTACCACTCAAAATCTATTTTTATAAAGTTTGTTTAATTTTTAGTAATAGAGCTTTAACTGGTAATTAACATCAGAAACTCATCTATTTAATGATATCTGAACTTCCGAAAGCTTTATCTGTACTCAATTCGTCTATTGATATTCGTTATGCTGATGAAAAAAATGGCCTCATAAATGGCACCAGCAAAACTGGTGTGCTATTTGAGCAAAATATCCCTTCTTGTTATAATGGAGTATATACTGATCTTATTGAAAGGCATATGTTTTAGTGTATTGTGGACTCAAAAGTGGTATTTTATATTTGATTCCCATAGTAGAAATGCTCAAGGGAGGTCATGCCCAAATGGATTTTCAATTCTATTGAAATTTAAGACTATGAATTCACTAGAGATGTTTATTATTGAAAACTACTTAGAAAGAAATGATGAAAATGTACAGTTTGAAATTCATTATCTTACAATATCTAAAACTCTATTCTGCAAACAGGCCACTTCCTAAAATCGAGACTCTTCAGCCATCTCTTTACTGAATGTACGCTCATTGTTGTTACATGCAAAGGATGTAGCTAGTGTTAAAGAACTTATAGACAGTGATGTAATATGTTTTACTGAGACACAGTTGCTTCCACATCATGATACATCTGAAATATGTGATGTGTAGGATTTTGATTTAGCATTTAACATTCAAGAAGATAAATATCAAAGTATGGCATACAATAATGGTTGTTCTTTTGACTCTGGATTTTCAGTTGTTTACATTGATCTTTTTGTAGTGACCTTATCGTGATTGGACTATTGTACAGAAAACACAGTGAACCCTTGCAGCTGTTCTGTGATAAATTAAATGATTATATTAGCACTTGAAATTGACATTTTACTAGGTGATTTTAACATAAATTACTTTACACCTAATGATACTCTTGCACAGGTTCTTAGGGATTATGACATGGTTGTATCTGAACCAACACACATTGATGGATCTCTGCTTGATCATATTTATATAAAAAAAATGCTACATGCAAATGTCAACTTACAATCAATGGTAAAGTGTGTATTTTTTTCAGATCATGATGCAGTCAAAGTAAAAATTTCAATTTAATTTTCTTGCATTCTAGGTCAAAATTGAATGATGATTTTAATTGTGCTCGACATAAAATTTATCTAATGTTTAAATCTGCGTTGGTTTTATAGATGTGTTGAAACTATTTCATCTGGATTGGCAGTTCCAAGGTAGCCATTAGTATGCTTCAGTGGCTTTTGGTGGGTGTGTAGGGTTTCATGGGGGTAGATACAGTATTATTGTTCTTGTGTCTTCAATTTCTTCTACTTTTGTTCAATCATTCAAGGTTGAAGTGTTTCATTTGAAGCAAGACTAAGGGACTGATTATATGAGGCAGGTTGGCTCAGTGCTGGCTCATTTAAAGGGTAATCTATATTTAAACACCACCCGGCTGTTGCAGAAAATAGTTCTACGAGGACGATTTTGATTATATGAGGCGGGTTGAAAACGGGTTGACTCCAAGCCAACCCTTTTTTAACTTTCTCATATAATACCGAGCTGGTGCCGGGTTGTAAACGAACCAGCACCAAGTCAACCCCCCTCATATAATCAGGCCCTTAAATCAAGTAATTTCTTGGTTATACTTTTAAAATGAAATTGGTGCGAATGATAAGAGTCTAATTTTCTCTAATTCAATTCCATTTAAGTATCTACCCCCATGTGGTTTTTATATGTATTTTGTATTTTTTACATATATCAAAAATTTAAATAATTATTTTTATGACAATGCTCTTTTCTGATCTTCTAAATGACAAATTAGTGATCATATGTTATTGGCTGAAATTTTAAATTGCCAAATATCTAGAAAAATAAAGTATGTAATTATGTTTGGTAATCATTACTCGAAAAACAAATCCGGAAATGAACATTTTCAATTATTAGATGCTGTTCAACTTTGTGCTTAAATGGTGTGAGAGCTGGATATATGGAAATGTTTGGCGATTATTGGAATGAAAAAGCAGTGAGTTTTCATAATCCCTACACTTCGTTGTTCTCCACCCACAGTGAAAAAAAACAAACTGTTATGTACTCCATGTAACCCTTTTCATTATCTAATGTTACTTCTCATTTAGGTTTGATTCCTTTTTATTGATGAAAATCTCGATATTAATGGATATATTTTGACTGGTCTGTCATTTCACAGACGATATCGTGATGTTTTGTTACCATTTATCAACGAACAAAGGGAGTTAGAGAATGAAAATGTCGAGTATCCATATGGCTGGAAGTAAAGTTATATTTACGATTATTAAAAGTTACTAGTATCCCGTGTAAAAAATTTTTTACGGGTTTTAGTTCTGAAAATGACGTCTCAAAAATGGTGTTGAAAAATTAATTTACAAAATGATAAACAGAAAGTGCATCAATGTTGAAGTCACTCCTTCGTGTCAATGACGCGGACCATAAAAATGCCACTTATTTTCTTAGAAGTTCTAGATACGCGCTGTGCATCCGCTATTTTCACTCTCTAAAATATATTGCATCCCGTGTAAAATATTTTTATGGGTTTTGATTCAAAAAATGGCTACCAAAATTTTAATCACGGAACGATGTTTAGAAAGTACATCCATCTGATCTGAAAAATACAGTTACCGAGAGGTCGGCGATCAAACATCACAGCCCTGTTCACCAATGTTGTGGACCCTCAAAAATGTAGTTCTCGAGATATCTTCCGAAAAGCGCCTTGTTTGATTCGAGATGCAATGCAATGGTTCCTCGTGATAAAAAAATGTAACGTCAAAATGGAAAAAAGTACTCCTCACCCTTTTAATTAAAACTCTTTAGGTATTCCAGCTAAAGCATTTTTACGTGTTCATTATCAACACTGCACCTCTGAACGTAAACATCTTCTTACTTGGAAGATCTGAAACACATAAAAAATACTCATAATAAGCCCTTTCACAATACGATAAAGAAATAAATTGTGCGTACATGAAAATAACAGAAAGACTGAAATGGCCGTGACTGTTCATGTAACCCGTAACGTAAACAGAAGCCAAACCCATAAGTCGTAAACGTGTCAAAATATGAATTATGAACAAATTTATACCTTCTAGTGATTTTCTTTTTACGAAGCTAAGATCGGATACCAATATAGAATATTGTTCTTCACCAACCCAGAACGCCATTCATTTCTTCAATCGCGTATTATTGTTTTTGTCTCTGTCTTCCCTAAAGGAAAAGTAATGATGCAGAAACTCTGTTCATACTATAAGAAAAACAAAACAAACAAACAAAAAAGTTCAAAAGCGTAACTTACCCTAAAAACATTAATAAATCTTCGTGCAATAATTTCGTTAATAACTTTGTTGTCTTGAAGCTTTTCAAATCAGGAAATGAAAACTTGCTGGCGAACGAACGCTGCTATCGTTTTTTGATCTCGCGAATAATCAAAACATTTGAAACGATTAAATGCAATGCAATGTTTTCTCCTTATACTAATCGTAGAAAAATATTAACTGCCGTGGTCTGACACACTTTTATGAATAACTGGCCGCAAAAACGACCCAATATTTTAGAGAGTGAAAGCGTGAAAAAAGCGGATGCACAGCGCGTATTAGTATATAGTATCCCGGGTAAAAACTTTTTACCGAACCTAACTTCGAAAACATTAGGTCAAATCCACCATTCCCGTGTACGTACCCCGTGACGGAAAAATAAATCATAGAATCGCAACTCATAAGTGTACCTATGTTGTAGAGCTCGAAAAACTGATCAAAAAAGTGTATGGGATCGTTTCGCTACGACCAACCTTTGCAGAGATATCGTCGATTAAAGATTTTGATGACGTCATATCCGCAGTACCAATTTAAATTTAGGCCCAATTGATGCGTCACCCTATCACCCGTATCGCTGACCCTAAAAAACGTCAGTTTTCCCTATTGGTTCTCGAGATATTTCCCCAAAAACGTCGCGTTCGATTGGTGATGCAATGCAATGATTCCCCGTGATCATAAAAAAACTGACGTCAAATGATGCCACGTGCTTTTGGAATGATCGTGAAAAAAGTGTCTCTCGCCTCTACGTGGTTTTACGCGCACATAAGAGGACGATGACCGTAAATTAAAAGTAAATATATCACTCTCTAAAATAAAAGTGGGATGCACAACGCGGATTATTATAATAAGATTACTCCATTCTATAAATGTGTATGCTGGTGTGAATTCTCTCACGGTTTGGAGCAAAGAAGAATGTCAGCTATGTCTACTGAACACTACAGAAGACTTATGAATTGAAATTAATAAAAAAAACTGTAAACGTTTTGGTTTTCCTTACAATATCTATCAATTTTTGCGCTAATTTTTGTAGCTCAAATCATTTTTGTGAGTTGTGTATTAACACAAGAAAATTTAATCTGCATTGAGTCGTTTAATTTTGTCATTTTATAATCCTTGCTTTTTTGTTAGGATATTTTTTTTTGTGCCTTATATATATATTACCTTTGGATGTTTGCTCATTTTCAAAACACGAACATCGAAAGTTTTGTGTGGGATTTCTCATCAGAAGGGGTTTACTTGCGATGAGCGCTTTTCATTAACATTGTTCAACTTAACGAAATGGAAATATTGTTGGCCAATGGGATTTACCAAGGAAACTATATTCTGATATAACCTTTCTCATTTTGCAACCTCGTACTCTGAGTCTCTTGCCTTTTCGGTGCCGGATACATGGGACAGGGTTTTTTTGAATTCTTAAGCTCTTCCTTACTGCCTCTAAAAAGTTACAAAATTATTAACAAATTTATACGCCATGTCCTGAAGAAAGCACCACTACGGCGGTAAATGCCGAACATAAAATACCGTATTTCAAATTTTTGATTTTTACGGAGGCGTTTATTTCAAAATGAAGGAATTCTCTTTTCTTTCATCTCTTAATAATAGTCTAATCAACAGAGACAAATTTGTCATCTTCATCTTCGAATGAATCCAACATTTGATTCCTCGATACCCGATTCTGTTGAATCAGTATTAAAGGGGTCCTTTTCCAGCTCCTTATCACAAACACGAACCTCGTCCCTTTTAGACGAGTAATTAAAGAAGCGGAAGAATAAATTCAAAACTTTAGGAGTTCTTATCAAAAAAAAAAGTGTACAGAGCGTTTCCCGTGTTTAAAGAATGAATAAAAATTAAATTCAAACGAGCAAACTGAATGTGTTCTTTCTTCCTCCGTATGTCAAGAGATTCTAATAAACACCTCCAGGGAATTAAGAGACCTAATAAACGCCTCTCTAGGAGGGTTTATTAGAAGGGGGCATTTAAAAGAGGGAGGCGTTTAAAAGAAGGGGAGCGTTTATTAGAGGATTTATTTACGGTACTTAAACAGTGTCGTAGTAGGAAGCTTTTTTGTTTTTTGGGTTTGGAGGCTGTGTTTTAGTGACACCGTTGCGGCGAGGGCCAACTATGGTTTGACCCGTCAAATTTGAAAATATACAGTCCTACATTGCTGGGAAACGCATTAAATATGAGAAATTGGTTAGAAAAAGTGCTTGAATTTCGAACATGGGCTATGTTTGAAAAAATTATTGGGGTCAATGCCACAACACCCCCCGTGATGTAATTTATGAAAAGGTCTATGAAATCGTGTTATACGCTGTTTTGTTCTCTGCCGACGTCTGCAAGTTTCAATCGCCTTTTCAATAATAATTTCTGTCGGTGCTACAGCTCAGCAGTAAACCAAGTTTGCACATGCTATGTATAGTAAAAATTTTGACTCCCTGTGTATTCTATGAAAGTCCCTTAACAGACCGTTGTCAATCTCTTATTGCTTCGTGGTTCACATAGTCACACGCTTTTCGTAGTGTTCAGCGATTATGAGTGGGAAAGGTATGTGTCGTTGGAGTTTTCATATTAATTGCTTAAGTTGATACTAATCATTTGTTTCGAATACGTAGAAAAACATACTTTTATGATTTTAGAGAAGCAAGCGCCCAAAAAAATTACAAAATCAAGTAAGTAAAGAATTTAAATTCACGGCTTTTTTAATTCACTAACTTGATTTTAATAACCTTCTTAATTAATATCTTTATTAGAGACTTCGTGTAGCAAATCAAATCCGGAACTATCTGGTATGTATATAAGTGTATTATACGCATGTATTGTACGGATTTTTTTTAATAAGAAACTAAGCTTTCGGGTCTCTAGCCAGTTTCTTACAGATTTAACCTAAATAATTTACTAGCAAAGGGTTTCTTATCTCTATGAAAACAACCATTCGAATGTTCCAAAATTATGATCATGAAAAGTAAGGCCCGAGTTTGAACAGGCGTTATTCTTTTCTTTTGCTTTAAAAAGATGTTTCCCCCATTATTCTTAACAATGAAGAAAAAAATTTAGCTCACGAAATTTCTCAGTTTCTTAAAATAGAGTGAGTTTACTATAGTAGTTTCTTTAGGTTTCTGAGCTCAAGCGACTAGAGTTTCTTATAAACCGGTTTCTTATTAAAAAAACGTGTATTTTATTTGGCCGTTATTTGCATTTCGAAGAAAAATAACGTGAATTTTAAAGATGGCAGGCGACTACGGTGGTGGCATGGAACGAAGATATCCCAAAATTTTTGAATGCGAATAACTTCTTTTCTGTTGATTTTCAGACCATAGTTTTTACTGTTTAGGGGGGTGCGAAAGTGTAATAACTTAGGCTGTTGCTTACTCTCGAATGTCGGGATTAGTCAAAAGTCATTTAATATTAATAATATATAATCATTGGTTCCCTAAGCGAGGCAAATACTCTAGCGCTATATATGTAACTAAGGAAAACTTATTAAGAATAATTCACCAAATTTATGTTGCCTACACTTTTTGTTGTACATTTAGATGAAGTGCAGTGTTTTATTCACAATGTCAGTCCTATCAAGAAAGGGGCTACATCTGGAATCAGTTATTTTGATTGTATGTTGCAAATGGAAAATACAGCTAAGAAGGCAGTGTGCTTTTCTCCTGGCAAGAAACGACAGATGTCAGAAGCATCTGAATCAAAGATTCCTTTAAAAATATCAAAATTCAGTTTATCTAAAGGAGCTGTGTTATTGAACGAACATTCCATGGTTAAATTAGCCAACCCAGAAAGTATTAAATTTCACTTCAACAACAACATGTCCAAAGATGCTGTCAACACATTAAGTGAGATGGAGCAATTAGGAAGTGGACAGCTAGTTAATTGCAAAGCCCAAGTGGTGGAAATATGTCCTGTTATCGAACATCAAGGTCGAAGTGGTCTCATTAAGAAGCAGGAAATCATCGTAAGAGACAATACACGATCTGCATCAATATATAATGTTTGCGGAGTGGGTGCGTGTAATCACCCGTTCGCCAGCGAAAATATGGAATGCGTGAAAGCCGGATTTTCATTCGACAAAGACAAACCGAGTGAGTTAAATTCGTAACTGTGTGCGTGAATGCGTATCCATGTCAAACCAAAACAATGTTACTTTTGTTGGCAAAATAATTAATGCAATGTAAGCCTATCAATACAATGTACTTTTGAGTTATATTGCTATAAAAATACTCCCGTATATTATTTCAAATGTCAAAATTTTACCAAACTGTACTCCCACCTCGTTTTGATGTGGTAATTTGATGAAAATTACACAATTAGCTAGCATATCAAAATATAAATAGTCAAAATGTGGTTGGGTTTAATAGTCTGATAGTGTTTTTTTTTTTAAGAATTTGATAATATGAACGTGAGATGGAGATGGAAAAGAGAAGGAATAACAAAATAAAATAAAATACTTTATGAATCAATAATTTTCAGTTCTTTCATACATAAGTACAGATTCAAAAAATTTTGACACTTACAGTTGTAAAAGTATCCTGCGTAAATAGTAGATATACACAATCAAATATTATCAAATAAAGAAGACCAGGAAGTTGAAACCAACAAGAAATACAACAGGCATATTCCAAACTTTTTCCAAAAATGTTTACATTAACCCAGAGATGACAATGAACATTCAGTTAATTGAAACTTTAAAAGTCAAAGAAAATTCAATTTAAAACATGCTTTAATGTGTCGTTCCTTTCAAATGAATTATCACTGAAGATATCTTTGAATGAATGCTTCCGGAGTATTATTTTTTAGCACTTCACTTTGACATTAGTTACTCCTATCTTTGGTTCAGCCCTTCCATTTCAAGTGTACGAGATGTCCAACAATTATACATTTCCTCTTCATTCATACATTGATAATGTGATATATATACACCTGAAATAGTAAAACAACATATTAATTAATAAGAACATAAAATTTCCCATTCACAAAATGATAGTAATAAGTTATTAATGTGATTTTTCCTAAGTAAAATCATTTTATGTAATGTTATATTATTAGAATGAACTCAAGTAGTAACACAAAGGCGTACAGTTATAGAAAAACCAATTTATTGATTTACTTTTCAGTTATCTAATTCATTTAAAGAATTTTGAAAATTACATTATCATTAGACAAAAACATGTTATAAATTTTCACCTGGCCAAATGTTATAAATTCTAACACTACAATGTAGTTGCTGTATATTGAACAATAATTTTCTGCCATTAGTGGTAGGTAATGCTGCTTACAGTTTTTATTGTAAAGCAGTTCAATTTGATAATAATAACTGTACAACAGTGTATTATAACCTGAAGATGTAAGAGATACTTACGAAAAGTTTCGTAAAATAAATTAATAATTGAATGTTCATGTTTTTATTATATTAAAAAACTTATGGCAAATAAGATACCTAATAGATTGATTATTTACCCAAAGTGACAGAGATTTTACCCTTTCAAATTCCATTATGATGTATGTTGTTTTGATTTTTGCTGAGCGGATTACATTAGAAATAATCAAGGTCAATTTTTTTCTGTATATATATCCTACTACCCCAAACAGAGGGTAAAGCCTAATACGCTACATTTCCAACTAGCCTTAAGAATTCAAAATCTGTAAGAACCAATTAACAAAATTTTGTGGTGTAAAAGTGGTCTCATTGCATGCAAATGATGTTGTGTTGACTAGTTCGGTCTGTTGTGTGGAAATAAACTCTTTCTTGTGCCAGTGGTTCAAAAAACACAAAAGGCTAAATAAAAATAGGTGAAACGTAGAAGCAAAAGGAATGGATAAGAAATACGTATGGATCGTATGGATATTATATTCCTACTAGCACACACAACACACAGCTGTTTCAAGCACATTGATGCCCAGTCAACAAATAATTTTAGTGTGCTTTAAAAAGTATAGAAACCTTCTAGAATATAAGAGATTGTCAAAAAGGTCAACAAACAATCTATTCCCATCCTCAACTTACATTGAAGGTATTGGTTTCCCAGAAACAAACCTCAAAGCAAAGCCTTCCCGGGGAAAGGGGAAAAATGTCTACTTAACTCTAACTAAGAATGACAACTTTGCATTTTGGTAAGCAGTCCATGTACCGTAGAAACGGGAAAATTTGCCTAAAAGCCATACTTTGAAAATTTTTTTGCTCGCGCATTCAAGGTGTTATCTGAGTGAATTCTACTTGGGAAATCTGATGTAAGTGAGCCAAATTGCACTTTTTGTATGACCCTGTAGGAGGTTTCATCGAGTTACGGCAGCCGAAATGCATCTCTCTGTTAGTATTTTGATGACAATATTTGATCTTGCCAAATGAGCTCTGTTCCGCTAAAAAGCTACACTCCGCAAAAACTGTTTTTATATGGAGATGATACTGACCAACTTGAAATAAAGAAATGTTATTTGCTAAGAAATTTAAGACTAAATATTTTCAAGAATGCATTTTATTTGAATACCACACTTGTGGAAAGATTTGAATTTGAGGAAATACCATTAATTTCTGGCATTAAGGATGATGTTGAAGATGTTGCCATCACCAAACTTCAGATGGTGTGCTCGATTGTTGGTGTTGCCACCATACAGGTGAAAATTTTTTGTGTTGGCTGTGGTAAGTTGTGCGAATTTTCCGGAAAATTTGGAAAATGTAATGGTTGTAACTTAACAATGCTCGGCAGTGCATGCAAGGAACT
Source organism: Turritopsis dohrnii (assembly GCA_027922465.2). Taxonomy (NCBI): domain Eukaryota; kingdom Metazoa; phylum Cnidaria; class Hydrozoa; order Anthoathecata; family Oceaniidae; genus Turritopsis; species Turritopsis dohrnii. Next base: position 756,645 of record BQMF02000083.1, on the reverse strand, counting down.
ATGGACTATGTCATTAGTAATTTGTGATGAAGAATCCCGGGAAAATCAGACCGTGTATCTAAGAAATGATGCTGTTCACAGACTGGCTTTTCTCACGGGAATTGATGTTGCAACAGAAGAAGATTTGCTCACAAAAGTTTTGACCTTCAATCACCTGGTAAAAGTTCCAATTGATGTTGTGTCAAAAGAACTTTTACATATAGAACTAACAGCATGATTGTGATATAATGTGTGTAGTTAAAAGATAGTTGTGTTGTATTCATATTATATATACATAGTATTTATAAAGATCTTTTTTATATTTTGTTTAGATTCCAAACTTTCATGATTTTTGTTTGATTCAAATCTACAACAAAACTATTCATCCACATAGTTCACCAAGGATCAACACTTGGTTATAACTTTACTTTATTTTAGTGTTCTGTTACTATGACCTTTTGACTTTACCAACTTTTTTTCATTGGACCAAATCATGATTTGCAGGTGTAAAGTCAGTTAATAATTATTTTGTTTTTGAGAAACTAGCATGTATGTTTGATACAGCTGAATTCTATTAAGTTGTATATAATAGGATAACGTTTGTTTTGTCAATGCAAAAATTTTAATCGACTTCCTTACATGGATTCGATTGGATCCATTGAACTTTGTTTTGTTTCAGTTCATTTTGCTTTGTTTCATTGTACATTATTTGTTTATGTACGTATAAGATATGATTCTTCTGTTAATTAGATTGTTAGATTACTTTAGACTTCCTATTGATTCTTATTTCCATGTGCTTCTTAAATCTGATTCTCGTGCAAAAATGAACTAATCCTAGTAACTATTTTTGCGGAGCAACGGAGTTATGATAAAAACTTCGCCTTGGTTAAGATAGAGAAAGCAAAGAGTTGAAGCATTTACGACGGCAACGTGCGCAACGATGTGAGGAAAAAGAACACAATTAAGTAGACGTATTATGAAATGAATGTTTAAAGAATTAATTTTTGTTAGAGAAACTATCCGATACATAAACTCATAATGACCAGAAAGTTATCAAGTCGTGAAAAAATCTGCATAAGAAAAAAATTGTTACTCTAAAATCAAGTCCCCATTGTCAGCACAACCTTGTCCTTGTTGCCGTTGCAACTTCTTAAACTGCCTGCTATTGTCGAGTAGGCACCTTTTTATTCTTTGACTGATAGTTAAATTATGAATTTCATCAGACCATTCACTACTTGACAAAACTACGTGTAAATTGAGCCTCGATTGCCCAAGTAAATTTTGCATGGTTATCGACTTCTTCGTAAGGGAAAATGAACATGCGGGAAAGAATATGGTTCACGGATTGTTTTTATCAAGTTTCACAAAAAAAAGAAGAGCGCAAAAATTACTTGAAATTTGGTACGTAACTTAGTAAATTATAAACATTGCAATAGCTACCGCAGTTGTGGAATTTTCCTCACGTTACCTTGAAAGTTCAAAATCGTACCCTCGTACCCAGGGTGTCTTGCCTTTTTCGATATAAGGATAATAGACTATAGTGACGTCAAGGAATTCTTTGGTCAACGACAAAAAAATGTTAGAATTTGGAAATCTGCAGTCTTCATTCTCAAAACAACTATATGTAGCTTCAATAACTCGTGCTCTATCAAAAGATCATGCTGTAGCATAACCCCTAGGTTATCTAACAGATTGGTATCCCTAGTTTGTTATTGTTTCTTGCTATAATGAATCATATGCTTTGAAGAAGAGACTTTAGGGATTAGGTTAGGGATACCAATCTAGAATTAAAATTATGAGTTATTAAATTTAGTTATTGTTAAAGTGTTAATAGAAATTTAGAATTATTTTGTGTTTTTCTGCGTTTTGTAGTGTGCACAAAATGCTTTTTAATCATCTCAATTATCAATCATATCATTGATCACAAAGCCTTCTAATTTGTGTAGTTATAAAATTTTTGAATTATTTCGTATTGTATATATTGTATATATATGATATACAGTAAATACAATATTACTTTCACGGAAGATATTTTTTTATTATTTTTTTTTTGTTTTGTTATCAGCCAGTAATAATAGTTTTGGTAATCATAGAACACAATTTTGTTTGTCTATGTATTTCTAACGGGAAGCCAGATCTCGCCCAACCGAGCCAGCCCGCCTCCATATGAGCAGCCTCTAAGACATCTATATATTAATAGCCGATTCTCTGTCTGTCTGTCTGTCTGCCTGTTTGTTTGTAAGTCACGCAAAATGGTAGATTGAGTTGTGAGCGAAATTATTTCTTTTTTTGTGTGCGACGTGAGTTCGAAGCAAATACATTGCAGCCCCAATCGAACGTGACTTTTTTTGGCTGATGAACTAATAGGAATAACGTTTTGTTTTTATCATTATTGTTAGTTTTATATTCCACATTATTGACTTGGCTTTGAAAACAGTACATCAACTAAATACAAAGTCACTAACTGATTAAATATTTTGGACAAAAAGCAGCAGTGGCAGAACGTGGCAGCATATGTTCGGTTTGCCACTAACTCTTGCCTGACTGTCTGAGACGGGTGAACTTTTTTTTTTGAGCAATCAAAATGTTTAAAAACCGATAGGTAAAAAAAGAGTATCATATCAAAAGAAAATGTTTTAATTTTTTTTTTGCTTTTCTTTTAATAATTTAATTTGTTCTTTTAATTGTTAAGCGTTCTAATCGAACGTTTTTTTATTCTATTTATTCATTTAGCACGTGCCTTTTTTCTCTCCTCCGTGTGAACTTTTTAAGAAGAGAAACCATTTTCCCCCTGTTTGATAGCACCCATGTTAGAGCGCGTAACGTTTTTAAAACAAAAGCTAATAAAAAGTTTTTTTCTCTCTACGTTTTGAGTGCAAATAAATAACACATGAAATTTGGGGTTTTTTGGAACCATTGTTTAAACTGATATTTGATATTTGATTTCGAATCTGTCGCTAGGATAACTGACGTTTTTTCGGGTCCGCGATACAGGCGATGGGGTGACAAAAAATTTGGGTCTAACTTTTTTGGGAGGGGTCTGTGACGTCATCAAATTCTTTGAAGAATGATATCTCTGTAACGGTTGATCGTAGCGGAACGATCCCATACATTTTTTTAATCAGTTTTTCGAGCTCTACAACATGGTAACACTTTCAGTTGCCAATTCCTTAATTTTATTTTTCGTGAAGTCAACGCATGCTGAACATGGGCGGCGAGCGACGCCGCCTTGGCGGCTATATATATATAATACCCTTTTATTACCAAAATTATTAAAAATAAACCTTTATTTATTTTTTATGCAAAACTATAGTACCCTGGTTTTCATAAAGCTGAAATATAAATCAAAACCATTATCTAGAAGTGTGAAGTGCTTTGAGAATTGGTAATAGAATTTTAATGAAAAATATTTAAGGTCGTACACCTATAACTAAAATTTTTTTTTGTAAATTGAGTTTTCTTTAGCTTCCATTACTAAAATAATGGTAAAATTTGATACTTATTTGCAAGAAATATTAAAATTTTCAAATTTTGAAAAATTTCACCGGTTAGGCCTAAAAAATCATTTTTTTGGTCCCAAAAAACCATACTTCGCTTTAACAAACATAGCATAAGAAATACTTATCCAATAAAGATCAAACTTTCAAAAATGACAGATCACAAGATTGCTGATGTTCTAACGTTGAAATTTTTTGGATATTCATAAAATTTGCTAATATTCAGCATATGCAGTCAAGAAAAAGATTACATCCGGGATTTCATCTCAGTGTGATGACTTATAGTAAGATTTAAATTGAATTTAAACAAAAAGAAAACGTTAGAACATTTAAAATAGAATGAAGAAACTCTCCTGAAAATTTGAAAGTAAAAGGTTCAGTAGATCTTTAGATATGCTTGTTAAGAGATCAAATTTTTCCGAAATCTTATTCCTGAGTAAATGAACTTTAAAAAAAATAACTAAGAAATACCATATTTACAAGCTTCAAATAGTCATTAAAATGCACCACTAGAATAAACTACACCCTCTTTTTCATCATTTTTGTCCTGAAAACCTTTTCTAGTAGCTCTCAGTCGCTTTCTTTGGTGTTTACATTTCTCAGAGTCCTTTCTTCTCTTTTCTCTTACTCGTTTCTGTTCCTGCGACTCTAAACCCTGGATGGTATATTGTCCTGGTTCAAGATGAACGAAACCAAAAACTGGCAATACACCCTCATTTCCATCATTAAAGTTCAAAACAGCAGCACAAACTCCCATGTCTAGAACATCCTTTCCAACAAAAGTACGTTTTGGACAGCGGGTCCATATAATATTATTCAATGACTCATTATTGTTCTGAGTCAAGCCATGTAAGCATTTTTTTAATAGATCGTCACTCCCAAGGTGACATATATATATGACACATAAATATGGGTTTGATTTCTGTTGCAACAGCCTTTGGCAGAAGAAACTTATCACTGTAAGTGTTTTTTCCTACGATCTTGTCTGCTTGATATCACACCATGAATCCTTTGTTCTTGGGCAATACTGGTGCTGCTCATCCTATGAACTACCTTCACTACAGTGGTGAACGACTGCAGACTGATATATATTGCCTTTTTCATTCCATAAAGGTTGTGGGTATTGGAGTGAATTGAAATACCATACTAATTTTGAAGCTTATTGATAGATTTTTCGGTCAACCGGCCTTTTCCAAAAAGTTTTTTTCTGTCACTTAATATTTTATTTTTGTAATTTCTCTTCCAGTCACGTAAACGTGTACCAACCCTCTTTTGCACATGCCCGATGCATTCTCCCTTAGCAATATCAATCTCTGGTGGGTAAGGTTTAGAATCTTTCACACATTAAAAAGATTTAGTATCACCATCTCCGATATACGTAGTGTACCTAAGCTTGCGGCTAGATTCAGAGCGGGAACACTCATGTTCTGCAAGCCAAGTCTCGTATCCTTTTTGATTTGTCTTCTTTCTCCTCTCCCAACGTTGACAGCTTTTACAATTCTTTGACAAAACTTCAAAATCTACACATTTACCTGATGAAATGGCACTCACAACACCGTTTAGTGAAGCATAACCACGACGTTGCCAGGAGCCATCAAAGCTTGCTACTACATTGACAGGTGTCTTGTTGTCAAATTTATCAAGTTTTGACTTCCTTATATTTGTTGCAGCTTTGTTCATTGAATTTTTGGCAGCTTCTTCATAAGCACTACACAACTCTGTAGATTTTGGAAGGAAGATTTTGACATTGGCTGTGGCATATTCATTATTGTGCAGAACTTGGCGAGATTATCGTAGCCCAAGCCTATTTCACGAAAAGCTAAAATAGCTCTCATATTAAAGTCATAGCTTTTTCTTCCTTCTTTCTTTCCTGTATCTCTTTCCATGGAAGAGCAAAAGTCATTTTTCCAACTGCATCTATTACATGTAATGCTGAAAAATAAAGCTCCATTTCATATTGCACTTCTTGCGCAGAACTTGATGGTAAATCCTTATTAAATTGTTTGCTTGAACTCCCACATAATTTTTTGGATCTTTTCTTCTTGTATCTTGATGTTGAACCCTTTTTTAAGCTCTTAATACACTTTTATTTGACTTTGATACAGTTAAAAAACTTGGAGAAATTATGGCTTGAATAACTACCTCTCTCTCCAAGGAGCCCTACTTTGAGAACAAACAACATGGATTTGACGGATAGAATTTAACAAATTAAGCTAAATTCCATAAGTTCAACCCTTCATTGACCACCCATCGAAATTTGGGCGCTGTAAATCATCTCAATCAAAAGATATGAGGTCAAAGGTGTTGCTAAGGGCGTTGCTATGGTATGGGACCCAAATTTTAGGCTAAATAAAGGATAAATTTCAGGATTTTGGGAAATTTACATTCGATTAAAATTATATCACTGTAATCAGCATTAAATTACCTATTATTTCCTTGAATATCAAAAATTTCAAAATTTTTGTAAAAAATGGCTTGAGTTATAGGTCTAACACCTTAATTGCATTTTCACATACAAGAGCGAAAACACTAAAAACAAACAAGATTTGAAGCTGCAATCTACACATGACAGATGATATTGTGAGTTGTCACTTGAATTGAAATAAAATATCATGTTTTACAATAAAATAACTTTTTAAAATATCCCCATGAGAACTTCAAATCATTCAAAATGTTTTGGGAAATATAACAGGCTTTTTATTGGCAACTGTTGAAGGTCTATCTACACAGCAACAGACAATGGACCTGATCTGAAACATATGGTGGCCACTCATTTCGAGATCCAAGATTATTCAAGTACAATATTTAAGGATAATTTTGGACTTTTCAAGTATTTCAGACACAAAAGTCCAAGTACTATCAAGCATATCTATAATCAATTTTTATTTGCAAGCCAAAACATTATCTGGGGCATACCATGTCCAAAATGGTTAGAGGGGCTCATTGTTATTATATATATCTACTTTAATTGACGTAGGGAGCACCATGGTTGGGGCAGACATGCCAGAGAAAAGTTTTGAAATTTAAAGCCTTAAACAAACAAAAATCTGAAAACAATGTGCTGCATTGAATTATATATGATAGTTCTGTATTGTAATTTTTTAGTGTGACGACTAGTTTGGTGTACATGTTTTAGTTAAAGCAGATATAAATTGGAGATAACAAATTCTTTTGATTTTCTTTTTCGTAATTCATAAAAGCTACCTTAAGGGAAGAAATTGTTTGTGAAGGAAGTTTTACGGAACTTTTTTTTGCGGAATTTATTTATTAATAAATTGCGCAAAATTTTTGAAATTTTCATATGCAAAGATTTACTAGGAAAAAAGTCAAGGTTATTGAACATCTATGGACTACTTACTCTTCGTCAATACCAATACAAGCAGTATCTGCACATGCAACAGGTTTTGCGCTTCCTACTGTTTCTTTTACTTTAAGAAATTATGTCGGCGGAAGTCGTCATCTGCAAAAATTTCTTCCACAAAATATGGCATTTTTGGGTCATTTATCCGAAAAAATTTTTTCCCTTAGGGTACAGTTTCAGGCAAATCTATGAAGTTTCTTGTTCATTTAAATTTTGATAGCTGAATGATACACACAGCACAGATTGCACAGAAAGTGAGTTCAGTTATTGAAGGGTAGTACTTTACATTGATGAAAAAAAATTAATGCTCACAAATACATGTCAGGGTTACGCCACTGTTTTTTAATCGCTGGTTTATAATTATTGAAATATTGTAGGACGACTAATTCTAGACTTTCATCATCATGTTCCCTCTCATCATCTTATAACTTGCAAAACATTATAGATCAAGTAAAACTAGCGTATAAATCACAAATTGATGCAAAGAATCCCCTGCTTAAACGAAAATAAGTTATATTAATATTATATATACTTGCCTGGCTAGTTTTCCTTCTAGATCTTGATATATAACCAAAATTCGTTAATTGTTTACAAGGACACGTGGTAAGTACTTTGTTTGATCGTCCTCGTCATAGTACAGGAATTTACCAATACCAATCAAAATCAATATCAATATCAAAAAAATTTTCAGAAGCTATACAGCGAGATTACTGAAGACGGACAGAACACGTTTGTTCCCAAAATGCACTACAATTAAATTAAGGGCGCATTTAAGAATAAGTTTCTTATTATATTTTACACATATTTCAAGGCAATATCCCGAAAATCATTAAGTTATGACAGCTTATCGTTCGAGATCTAATGTTAAGCATCAAAGTTTGTAATTTAAAAATAACAAGAAATGATGTTAAGGAGGGCGCAAACTAGTCTGAAAACTATTGCATTGCAATAACGCGCAGGCTAACACTGCGACATTACACACAGAATGACTGACTGACTGACAGACACGGGGAAATGAAAGATCAGCTTCCTTGCGGCGCTGACCAACAAGAAAACTTTCGAAGTCTTGAGTCGAAAATGCACAAAAACCTATAGAAGCTTCTGTCAAATCATCTTGCAAGGCGTCTTTTATACGATTGTATTGAGCTGTAGTTGAAATCTGACGAAAAGATGACTTGTCTTTTGGAAGAAACTTAAGAAAATACTCCTTCAAGTTACTCCACTGTTCTAAAATCCACATACAAGTGTACTTCATAGACAACCATCTAGTTTCTGTGTGCTTCAAAGCATGAGCTGCCAACAGATCTGTCACGGTTTCTAACTCAGCATAGTCCTGTCTTCGCGCACTGGATAATTTGAAAAGTGTATGTCATTAAAAAACCCATCAAGATCAAAAGTTAAAGCTTTGATACCATTCCGGAAGGCAGTATGGACTGGATGGAGAGAACATGTCCCAAGAGAAAGAAACTTAGTGTCAAATGCTGTTTGCAAATGCTGCTCCAGCTTTCTTTCAAATGCCAAATTCACATTAGGACCATCCATACCCACATGAAGAAGGTAGTTAAAATCTAGATCTAACTTTTGGACAAATTCATTATAATGTTGTAATAGCTGCTCACTTGTGCAATGGCCTGTGAACAGGGAGACACAGTAGGCATTTATAATATGATGGAGTTTTATTTACATCATAAATCAATAAATCAACTGCTTCTTGATATAAGGAGCAATGCCATGTTGAATGTTGTACTTAACCTTCGTTTGAGATTGTTTGTAACTTTTTGCAATGAGAGAATCTGGAAACATTGCTCGAAATCTCTCATTATCTGTAGATGCACTAGCAAAAGAGTAATTAGAACTAGCAAAGTGCAGTGCCTGCAAAATTCAGCTTTGACCACTTGCTCCTCTGGTGATAGAACTATAGCACTTTTAGAGTGCAAAGATGCTGCTCCATTTTTTACTTCAAAACTTCTTTGATTTGCATTTGAATTGCTGGTCTTATGGCTTTTGGGCATGAGATTTGGCCTGTGAAACTCCACTACCATCTATTCTGAAAGTTTTACAACATGTTTTGCAGAAAGCTTTATGAATATCAGAATTAACTCTCTGAAGCCAGGGAAACTGCTTTTCCCAGGAAAGTTGATACGATGTCTTTCCCATAGCAAAACTGATGTCTTTAATATGCTACACTAAATCTAAAATAAAACAAAATTTCACAGACTGGTAGAAGCCCAGAACACTACATGATATACTGTAAACAATGTAGAAAAGATGCAGAACAAAAGTTACATTATACTATACTAAGTCTAAAATAAAACATGATTTCATATACTAATAGAAGCCTATAACACTAAATAATATACTACAAACAAGACAGAAGACTAAAAACACAGATACACTACAAACAAGTTAAATATATATTTAAAGTACAGGAATATTTCTTGAAAGGCATCTCCTACTTTTCAAGTAACATTATGATATACTAAATCTAAAGTAAAACATAATTTCATAGTCCAGTAGAAGCACAGAACAGTAGTACGGCAAATAAGGTACATCTGCAAAGAATGATGAATGATGGAAAAGCTTCCTAAAAGGCATCTCCTATTCAAATACATGTTATTTATTCATAGTAGCGAAAAATTACCGGGAGATGTCACATGGCTTTTTTATGATTTTTTATGCTTTTAGGCCAATTTTATGCTTCTTTTATGACAACAGGCAATTTCTTCCATTTTTTATGAAATTTTATGATTTTACGCCGAGTGGGAGTCCTGTATACACTTTTGCAAAAGTGATTAAACAGAACCTTTATTTGGGTTATTAATTTGTTTATGCTATCTTTGTAATATTATCAACACTTTTTAATGAGAAAATATTTTTCTACTGAGCATTCTATGACATTTTTTGCTCACCTTTATAGTCAGCATTTACGAAATTAAAACCCGTACAAAATTTTTACCCGGGTAAAAACCATCCCATACATTTTATCAGTTTTTGGAGCCAATTTCTTAATTTAATTTTTCGTGAACTGGACGCATGCTGAACATGAGTGGCCAGGGACGCCGCCTGAACGGCTAGTTTGTTCAATAATCTTTGAAGAATGCATAATGATTTATGCTTGAAAAATACGAATAAGCTAATCAAATTTCCCTTTATTCGCTTATTCGTTTTTAAATAGATCACATATTTTAATCTTAAGAAGTGTGTAATCAACATTCTTTACGTCATCGCTGAGATTAATTTCAGTCCATTAAACCTGTATTTTGCAAAATTCCTAAGAAGAATCTTCTTAAGAACTTGCTTAAGCAATATTTATTATATATTGAATTGAAGATTTTGTACATTAAGGTTTGTTTTTCTAGCTGTTCGGAGAATGAAGATGAACTGAAGGTGATAAAATTAATCTGTCGGTTTCCTTCTGGAGTGTTTTAAATCATGAAATCTAATAAACATTGTCATGAAAAAATAGGAGGGTGTTCAATTCCACTCATATATTTCCATTTCATGTATTGTTTAGCCATTTACTATTGTATATATTGTAATGTTAGATCTACAAAGATATAAGAAATGTATTATTCTCTATCTCCCCCCAGTCATAAGGATCTCGCGGGGAGAGGATGATGACGAGAATCACTGATATCAGTCCATTATATATGCAAAGTTTATTAAAACGTTAAGATTGCGTGATGTAGCACAGTTCAACTAAATGTGCAATAAATTCATACAAAGTGAGGGATGCATCATTTAAGTTGGTAATCTTTTAAGTACGACGGTGAAGTTCGTTGTCGTGTAGAGTGTGATGTCGATGGTGTGGGCCCAAAGCAATGTAGCACATACCACCATGTCGTGGTACCATGTGGTTGTCTCTCCAATTGGGACTTTCTCCAAGTGAAACGTCACAATCAATGTCAGCTTTTACCTTCTCTTGCCAATGGTACGGTACTGGAATTGATGTGTGATGTGCAACCGGTTCACCAGACGGGTCAATCTGAAGGATGGTTCGGTCATCAGTGGCAAGGGCTGGGGGTTGCAGGTATTGAAGATGCTGGAGGCATAGTGTGTCAGGAGGTAATTTTGAAGTTTTACCCGGTTGTCATTAGTTACTGGAGTGGGGGTGGGGATGTGTGTTTTGGCCAGTGGCAGGCATAAGTTGCATCGTGTTTGCCCATTCCTGATGAGATTTCAGCTATGCCTATAGATGGTTTAAGGTTAGTGCTTGATGTGTTGATGTTGTTCAAGTGAATAGTCCCTCAAATTATAGACAGCTTCCTGTAGAACAGAGAAGGTATCTTGTTGATTGAAAACAGCACCTTGGTCGTTGATGTCTGATACCTTGTCTTTTGTTTTTCTCGGCTTGTCTTTGCTTCTGCAAATGCTTTCAAAATGATGGAAGCGGTTACATTAGGAACAAACATGGTTGTACGCAGGATATTGCTTCTTCTTCCGGCGTGATGGCGCTTTTTCTCCATGACCTCTCTATCCACAGTATGAGTAAATGGCCTGTAGGTCAGGTTTAGTGGGTTGATGATCCAATTTTCCCTTTCGATATGAGCTGCGAATGGCATTATTTTTGTGTTGTTGTTGTTGCACCCAAAAAGGAAGAGAAGAACTCGTGTCAGCCCGTTCAAATCACCTTGTTCACCATTGAAACGAGTAAAGATGTTGAATTGGAGGATGGATTCATCCATGTATTGTGTGACAGCAGAGCCCACTGTATCATCTCCGGAAACAAGAATCTCCAGCTTATCAATTAAAGAGTCTACAGCAGTTGCTCTCTTATAGTCTGTATTAACAATATCCCACTGGGTTATTTCTTCAGATATAGGTTCAGTCAGTTGTTCGATGAGGGCCTGGGTCCTGGTTGATATATTAGAAACCAATGGTGATGTTGAAATTGAACTGGAAACATCATTCGATGTTGCAATGGATGTTGGTATTGATGATGTCAACCTTACAGATCCCTGACACAGAAGATCTGCTATTGCCAAACTGCAGTAACAAAAGACAGTTCGATGCTGTGGATGGGCACAAATGATACCTCTTGTGAAATTGTGTCAACAGAACTAAGGTCAATAACTGCTGTAGATGTGGCTGAAAACACTGTGTGGCAGCTGAGGCACAGTTAGGCAGCAGGCTTCTAGTCTGGATGCTTTGTCCCATTCTTAAGTCTTCTTCTTGCTTAGGTATTTTGTATATACATATTTTGTAATTTATTTATGTTCAGTATTGGTCTGTAAAATGTACTTTGTTGTGTCATGTATGTCAAAATGGTAACCATGTTGTTTACTTGTCATGTATAAATGTAAGGTATTGTCAGTTGTCATTTGTGTACATGTCTGTCAAGTGTGCTGTGGTGTGACTTGTGTGGCTTCCCAGCCTTTGTTCACTGTATCTTTAGTAAGTAATTTTCCTTGTTCATGTATTATCTGTTTGCATCTTGTTCAGTGTATGTGTATAATATAATTTTTATTATGTTTTGTAGCCGTTCAATATGTTTTGAAGGAGTAAAACTCTGAATGAAATGCTGTTGTTGTTATTGGCATTTACAGTAAAGATACATTACCTGGTTGTTTGGGAAGGCCATGCCAGCAGTATCACCTGGACAGAGTAAAAGGGTTAGTGAAAAGACTAAATGAATTAGGAAAGACAAACAAAAGGAAAGATATTTTAGTCAAGAAAATCTGCAGAAAGATATCCACTATTGACACTATGTTTGCAGTCTAGTGAGATTCAAAGGATATCAATTTTTTTTTATTATTTTTTTTTTAAATGGGTTGCTCACTGCAAGGCCGAAGCCATTACTAGGCAGAAAGCTACAAGATGAGAAAAGGAAGAAGAGTTATAAAGACAGATGAGAGGGATGAGAAAAGGAAAAAGAGCTATAAAGACAGAGCAAGGTGGCGGTTAACCTTGGATTTAAAAGATTGTAGATCATACTCAACAGGAAAACAACTATGAGGGAGAGAATTCCAGAGGCGAGCAGTCCGAGGGAAAAAGCAAGATGAATAAAAGTTCTTATGGCAAGTTGGGACCTGAACAGTCAAAGGATGAGAATTTGAAGAGAGGCAAGTGTTCCGAGAGAAAGTCTTAGGAGAAGGAGTAAGTTGATGCAAGTCATCCAAACAATGCCCATGAAAGTATTTATAGAAAAGAGACAGGGAAGCAACGTTTCTCCGATGTGAGAGGGGGTCAAGATCAGCACAAAGATCAGGGCCAACTAAGTTAACTAAGCGCTTCTGAATACGATCGAGAAGATGAAGACAACGAGCAGAGGCTCCAGCCCAAAGGTGGCAGCAGTATTCAAGACAAGGGCGAATAGTGGCCTTAAACATGTAAATAATAGATTTAGCCGAAAGTAAGTGACGGACCCGAAAAAGTGAGCCAACCTTCATAGCAGCAGATTTAGCAATGGACTCAATGTAAGAATTCCATGTGAAATTCTTTGTGAAGGTTAAACCTAAAAGACGAACCTGAGATGACTCTGCAAGCTCACTTCCATTCATAAGAACAGAAGGAATTACAGGCTCCCTGAAACGATTAATAGAGAGAAGCTTAGTTTTTGAAGCATTGAAGGAAACCAACCATTTCTGACCTCATTCAACTACTGTCCTAAGATCGTCCTCCAACTCAGCAGCCATTTCAACCTTATCAAACAAGTCCTGTAAAGAGTAGTGTCATCAGCGTAGATAGCAAGTTTACAGAGAATACAATCAGGAAGGTCGTTGATGAAAATAAGAAAGAGGGTTGGACCAAGGACAGAACCTTGAGGCACCCCTGAATTAATAGAGTAAGAAGAAGACGAATGACCATCGAGAACAATTGTACTCCCAAATGGAATGATTGGGAATTTGGCTGGCCCTTATGAAGGTAGAAGGCATGACAGTTTCATGTTGGCTGACTCAGGACTTTCACAAGAATTACATTTGAATTAGAATTTGTCGAAGAACAATCTTTGAGTGAATTTCAAACTGAATGCATAGCAACTATGGCTTTTCCTACTCTATTTCCAGATGGCAAGGGTGACCCCACCAATTTCTCTACAGTGGGAGGAATAGCATCTAGTGATACTGAAGCATTTGCTTTGAAACTGAAACACTTACTTAAGTATGCAGAAATTAAGAATGATAAGTGGTATTACAGATTTGCTGCACATCCAAGGTTTGTGTATTGGGCATATAATTTTCTTTTTTAGGAAAAGAATTTTGAGTAAGGGAAGTTTGTATGTTCAGCGTAATCCTGGTGATATAGATTTTACTTTAGATGAATTTAATGAAATGATATCAACATCAAACAACTCTTTGATGTCAAAAGTATTCTATTACACTAAGGGACTTACTGGTTCCAATTCTTACTGGAACCGTGTTCGTCAAGAACTAAAAGCTACTCTTAAGCAAGTTGGTGTCCCTACTATATTTTTCACCTTGTCAATGGCTGAATAATACTGGCCAGAACTACTGCAAATATTAGGTGTTGATATAAACTCTCCATCAGGCAAAATTCAATCAGCTATCTCTAATAACCCACACACAGTTGATTGTTTTTTTTACTTTAAGGACAGAGGCTTTTATAAGGCATGGTTATATGATTACTTAGGTGCTGAGTGGCATTGGTATCGATATGAGTTTACAGTTCTTAGAGGTTCAGTGCATTGTCATGGGCTAGCAAAGCTCAAAAGTGATCCTGGTCTCTTAGAACTCACTAACCTTGCTTTACAAGGATTTTGAGCTTCTGAGTTTCTTAGAAAAAATGGTGTCAATGGTTTAACAGAAGAAGAAATATCCTTGCTAGATTACGATCTTGTGGTAGGTAAATATTCTGAAGAAATAGTTTGCAATTATGTAGACAAGTTGTTATCAACTATGAATCCTATTGATCCTTCGCTGTCTTACAATGAATGATGAATTTTAAAAAAAAACTTCTTATTTTGTTTCATTTCAGATATAAGCGGCTTTGTGGCTTCAGTTACAGCTACTAAACAAAATAAGCAGAAAACACGATATTACTTCTTTACCTACATCAAAACAGGACCTACTACATTCAGCAAAATATTGATCAGTAATCATAAAGCAATGGGCGTTGTTTGACAAAAGTTTGTTGATGCCTTTCATGACAAACAACCAATTATAGTGTATAAAGTACTTTCTGGTAACGATTGCTTTTATTTTAATGTCTATTCTTTTGTTGGTATACTTGAAACATCCATTGACTTCGATATCAACAATGCAGATGCTACACCATTGAGTAGGATTAATGACGCTGGTGTGATCGAGTCTTTAGATGGTAAAGTTGAATTTACAAATCCGAAGGTTTTCAAGTCGTACAGTAAAAGTGCCGCAGAAAAAACAGAACAAATGCGTGAAGGTTTGATTAGTGATGGTACCAAGACCATTCGAATTTCCGTTTGGGGGGATTTGATTGATGTTGTTAAAGAAGATCAATTGCTTCAATTTTTCAATGCGATATCACGATATCACGATATCACGCGTTTACCAAGATAGAATCCTTTCTACTAATGCATCAACTGCTATATGCTTTCTTACAGAGTCATTAGATGTCTCATTTGATCGTTTGGTTATCCCTGAAAATAATGAGCAACAGGACAACAGTTCTATAATGTGCCGCCCAACAGTTGAAAGTGTCAAAATTGATACATTCCTCAGCTGTAAAGCTTGCAGAAAAAAGGTTTTAGTACGACCTGGTTCTGGCTATTGTATATGCCTTAATTCCAATTGTTCCAGAGAATATCCTGTGGAATTACTTCAAAAGGCGGAAGGCTGTGTACAAAAAACTGTGACCCTAGATTTAATCAATGATACTCGTGCTGCAACCGTAACTGTTTTTAGGGAGGTACTAGACAAGATTTTCACAAAAGATGATGTTGCTGACGACTTAAGATTAAAGCCTCTATTATTCAATATTTCTGGATTGGATTTTGAAATTGGTAAAGGTCAAAAAGTCAAATGTATCACCAAACACGAATAAACTGACGTATTTTGTTGCTCTTTCTTATGTTCTGTTAATCACATTGAGTTTTGTTTAGTTCTTGTATAGCTCTGCCCAATTTTGTTTCGGTCAGAGTTTTCGGACAGATTTATTTTTATAGGACAGTGCTATTTATGCACATTTGTTTTTATAGTATTTAGTTTTAGTACCTTGGCACCTGTTTAAGGGCCTCAAATACACTCTGAATTATCTCTTGCTTTACTTATTGTACAAACAATATCTCCGTAACGGTTGGTCGTAGCGAAACAATCCCATACTTTTTTTATCAATTGTTGGAGCCATCATTGCCAATGCCTTCGTTTTATTATGCGTGCTGAACATGGGTGGCGAGCGACACCGCCTTGGCATGCTAGTACAATTCTAAATGAACCCGAGCCCGATTCTTGAAGGAATCAGAAAATTGTTGAAGATGAGGTTGACAATTTCTGTTAAACGTTTTGGATTTATTGAAAAAACAAATGTTATCTTATCTGTAGATATGCGAAAATGTGAAGCAAGTGGCAGCACTGAAGAACAACAGATTCAGTAGCTTATAATAATATTTCAAGCTATCTTTCATAATGTTTTCAGATCTTGAATTGTTTGATCCCACTGACGAACCGCCTCATACTCAAACCAATATGGATAACGGTATGCAATTCTAATGGGATGATTTTCTCACAAAGGGGTGTTTTTCAGCAACATTTTGACCACATACGCTATGTATCATATATTCTTTTCCGGTAACTCAAAAATAGATAGCGACAAGGGAAATTATCCAGACAGAAACGGTAATCTTACAGTTTCCTTCTTTGGAAATTTTTCACATAAGATGCTCACATTGACAACTATTTACTAGGGATGGTTACATTAAACAACAGCCTAAGAAGATATTTTGCAGATGCAATTTAACTTTTACATGATTCTGGAAGACTAAAGAAATTAGTTCATTAGAGTATGTTAACAAAAGAGGTTTGTGCAAAGAATGGGCTGAAGATTTGCCAACTTCGACAACAGTTCCCACAAAACTTTGATCTGCTGGATAACTGCGATAAAAATCTAGTACCAGCAATGCATGTCTTTACCAAACTACCAAACTATCAGGAAAGAAGCACCTTTTCAAAATTGTGTATGAGAAAAGTATGTAGCAATAATTTATATTGATGGATTTCATATTAAATTTCAAAGTGTTTTCAAAATGCTCGAATTTCATAGAGTACAAGAAAATGGTGGAGAGTGGACGTGAGACAAACACAAATCAGTTAGTTAATCTTTTTCTTCAGCTGATGAGCCCTTGTTGCTATACAGCTTGGCAGAAACAAAGCAAAAATTGAAGGACTTACAAGGTTACGAATGTTCTTTATTGTATGATTTTCTCACATATCTAGTGTATCAATGGCGTTTCGATAATATTTTCATTTCAAACATTTTTTATTGGGAAGCACAACAGAAAAGAACACCAATGGGACAGTAGCTTCCATAAAAAAAGGCCCATCCACAATGGGACCATCTCTGGTAAGTTCTATTCCTTTTTATCTATTGTAATTGATAATATGGTGCATTTCGCTGTACTGAAAAATGAAAATTTCAACCAATAGAGTACCCAGTAACTACAGCAGTAGATGAAGACGGGGAAAACTTCATGAGCAGTGGAACTGTGTTTGACAGAGCAAAATAGGTACCTCCTTAATGTTATTAGTTTATTCATAACTATTCTTCTACCCTCTTTAAATCGTAACTCTTTTATTGATGTCAGATTCTCCTGAATACAAGAAATCACAGTATCGGGACTGCAAACTATTGGCCGCCGTTATGGGTAAAGAGCAGTTTATTGATACCATTAAAAATGATTCAACTTTATGTCTTTACTTTATTTATTTAATTTTAGAATCCTCCACAGAAAATAGAAAGAGAAAAACTGGATAAGAAACTCCCGAAAAAAAACAGGTCTTACTTCGATCATTTAATTATTTGTTCAAATTGACGAACAAGATTACAGCACCAAGCTGGTGACGATAGCCTTAAGAGGTCGCAGCTTCTAACTATATGCTTCATTGCTGAAGATATGATACGCCAAAAGGAAACTGGATTCATTACGAAAAATGAGTGGCAGGAAGCAAAGAATCAAAAACATGTGAAAATCCATTAGCGAACGATGTGCGCAAACTTAACTGGGAAGCTGTCGGAGATATTTTGAATGTCAATGCTTAGAAAATACAGAACCAGTCTATCAACAAAGGACTGCTTTGAGAACTATGTAGCACTGGCCAGAATGTTGTTGAGGAAAAACGTAGAGTGAAATAGAGAGCAAAAGGATAAATAGAAAATGACATATGTGGTGTTATGAACTTTATGTTAAAAGTTTTCTTTCTGAAAAAATCGCGGTATTTCAATAACGGGAAAATTATTGGTTTTTAGTGTAAACATTTTAAAATTTAAAGATTTATAGGAAAGGCTTTAATCTAGAAAATAATATGAAGATTCAGAAAACTTTACGCTTCACCATATGCTAAATGTTCTAATTCAGTGAAGCAATGTGAATGTCTTGATAATGTTCTTAATAAATTCAATAGCACTCTTGAAAAAAATGATAGTTATGTTCCATGTTTACAAGTAACTTACGTTAATTATAAATAAATGTCAAATGGTAGATGCAAGAATTGTGAAACTTGAGACGCCACCTTCACTAGACAACGTATGACGTCATGATCAAAGCACGTCCGCGTCTTTGTTTCGAATTAGATTTAAAGATTTATTTTTTTCAGCGCGAAAAAGTATAAACAAAAATGGCTACTGATCGCAGTTTGAAGACTCTGAGAGAAAATTTGCTTATTTCCTTAGCGTTTGATACTATTTGCTGAAGAATTTGTGTTGCTTTATGACTTAAATCAATCGAAAGATATTTACCCTTACTGGAAATTTGAAAAATTTGACATGGGAATGATCGATGAGGAACAGTGCTTTGTTGATTTCAGATTCGCTAAAAATGACCTTTATTTACTTCTTGAAGTCTTAAATATCCCAGACAGATTTATAACAGAACATGGGACTGTTTGTGATGGCATAGAGGCATTATGTATATTACTCAAATGCTTATCATTCCCCTGTCGTTACACTGATATGGTACCCACGTTTGGTAGAAATCCTACAGAACTATGCTTAATTTACAACTCAATGATAAACCATGTATACAATCTACATTCACATAGACTGAGTTCTTGGAACCAGCCTATGCTTTCTCCCCAGCAACTGCAGTTATATGCTGACACTATACATAGGAAAGGTGCACCTTTAGATTCGTGTTTCGGGTTTGTGGATGGGACTGTTCGTCGAATTGCTAGACTGAAAAGAAATCAACGGCAAGTCTACAACGGTCACAGGCGAGTACATGCCTTGAAGTATCAGATAATTGTTCTCCCAAACGGAATGATTGGGAATTTGGAGGCATGACAGTTTCATGTTGGCTGACTCAGGACTTTTACAAGAATTACGACAACATGCTTGGTTCAATGCCCAACCCTTATGCATTTATGGTGATCCCGCCTACCCTATATCGGTTCATCTGCAAGCACCTTTCAGGGGTGCAAATCTAAATGGTGCACAAAAACAATATAACAAAGGAATGAGTTCCGTTAGAGTTTCAGTAGAATGGCTGTTTGTCTTGGTGTCCAATTATTTTAAATTCATTGACTTCAAGAAAATGCAGCGAATTGGAATTAGTGCTGTGGGAAAAGTTTATATTGTTTGTTCAATTTTGCAAAAGGCACACACTTGCCTATATGGAAACTTAATTTCAGAAACTTTCAACTTAGAGCCACCACAAATACGAGACTATTTTCACTTTAATGTAAGAAACTTCTTATACATACATACTTCTTATGTATATATATATGTAATACTAATAACAACTAAGAAACAAAAGATATGTAGTTACTGTTCTTGAAAATAAACTTCTATTATCACTTCTTTTTGTCCATAAGTTCTTTAAACATAACCATCTGTTGGGCCATCAAAACAAATTCATCAAAACAGCATTTTGATTCCGTCTCTCCTCACGATCAGCAGCATTTTTCTCCCTGTCCAGCTCCAATTTTTCTCTAAGAAATTCCATTGTATCAGAATTGGAACGCCTGCTACAGGCTGCTTTAGAAGGTTTGTCTTCTTCAAGTTTACGTTTTTTCGTTTGACCCATCGTTTCCATAGCAGTTTGTCGAATGTCTATGGCTTGGCTTCTTTCCTTAGCTTCTTTTTCAAGTGTCTGACCTTTCTCCTCATCCTTCTTTTGTAAAGTGTCTTCTGATATATTTATAAGTTCTTCTAATAACACGTCAAACTCTGTAGGCTCGTTACCACCGAGTCCAGTTTCATTCCTTTCTTTGTTGATTTTTACTCTATGTTTTTTGATAAGGTTCATAATTCTATCTCTGATACCTCGACCAGTTACATGAAAATCATCAAGTGAATTTAATGTGTCAGCAACTTTCTGCCAGCCCTGTCCACGCTCTTGGCTTCCTGGTTTATGTGTAAGCACTCCTTCCCCAAGGATTTCACGCATAAGTAATACGTCTTTACTATCATTCCATTGCATAGACCTAAATGAAAAAAAATAGTGGCCATTAAAAAAAATAAGAAGGCTTTCATAACTTCAAATCCCAGGTAGATGAAAAATATACACCATAAAACCAAAACCAGAACCAAACATACATGATTATTACTAAAACCAATTTGTATTAGAGGAATTTAATGCTAGCATTAATAAGAATCTTGAATTTTAAGGAAAACTTACTTTTTCTTCGTGTTTACAGCATCCATGTTTATACGTTCTCTGCAAGACGCCAAAACAGCTGCTTTCGCGTTGTGTACGCAACTTCTATTTTTTTGAGAACGGAGACATTGTCTAGTTCCAGTCTTTTTGGGGTTTTCCCTGATAAAAATCAGGTTCGCGTCGTTCTATTTAAATCAACCTAATATCTCTGGGAAGAGCACAATTTATTGAAAAAAAGTTTTCAGTCCGATACCGAAAGTTAAAGTAACAACATAAAATATTGACGATGGAAAATCGTGAATTAAGTCTATCAACTACGACGATGAAACCGAATACGAAAATAGAAGTTATACAGAAGATGAGGATGAAAACTTAAGTGCCAATTACGTTCCTCCATCCAACAATAAGCCGAGGGAATTGCTACAAGCACCACTACCACCTCAGATGGACATTTACAAGAAATACGACGTATTGGTGTAGATGAGGCACTGCAAATAGTTCTGCAGGTATGAAAATGATTCTGATTTTACGTTTTCACTGATATAAAACAGAATTAAAAATTATTTTTTTGAAAAGAATAATTAACTATAAATAAAACTCCTCGACATTGATGACTTTGCTGATACTTTAACAAAAGAAGATAGCAGTTTGTCTGGTATGACAGAAGCAATTATTTTTAGTTAATTTCTCATTAATAAATTATCTTTGCGTATCTTTCTATGAAATGTCTAACTTGGCACAGGATGTTATCCAAATATAATCTACTGATGAATATCAACAGCTGCTTATCAAACAAGCCAAATATGGCAAAAGTGTCTGCAGGACTTGAAATGTTTGAGTGAAACCTGCAAAGTCTAGATTTTTGGAATGTTACGTGACTTTCAGAATCCTATACAGAAACAAAAATACGAAAAAAAACGTTTGTTAAAGCGATATAAGATTTAAAAACAAAACTAGGTTTTCGTTAAAGGTATACAAATATAGAAACACGACTTTAACACCAACTGGTACATTCCACAGAGGAAGGCTAAAGGCCATGAAAGTCTTAAAAGATCACAGATCACAGATTCTAGCCATAGTCTTCATCGCAGAAGATTTGATACAAAAGAAACAAAACAGATTCATAACAAAACACGGATGGCTAAAAGCAAAGGAAAGATTCAAGATAACTAAAAGACCACTAATGGACGGTGTGGAAAATAATCACTGGAAAGTTCCCCGAAACATTTTAAAGGCAATGGTGAGGAAATATCGAAACAATTTGTCTGCACAAATCAGCTATGAGACGTATGTAGAAATGGAGAAAGAATATAGAATGAAATGAAGAGCAAAATAAAGAATTATCCTGCGCTATGAATGTAAAAACTACAAATTTAAACTTTAAAAAGTCATTCATACTTTCTCAATCCTTCATATCTGGAAGTTACCTGAAGCGGAAATTCACTTTGTTAAGGCAATAGTGATAATGTGAATTGGGCCTAGATTACAAATCTTTTGAATTCCAAATATCATTAATTGAAAACCTAGAACGTAATAGTCAAGCAAGTTTCTAGAATAAGTTGGTGATGTATCTGGTCATATCATTCTCTTGATTTCCACCAAGATGTTAGCAGAATAATTGCATTATCAATCATTCAATCTCGATTAATCAATTTCTTTGTAGTAACGACTTAAGACGTAGACCCTAATGCCATCTTATTATAATAATCCGTTTTGTGCATCCCACTTTTATTTTAGAGAGTGATATTTGTTTAATTTTTGAGGTCATAGTCTTCTTATGTGCGTGTAAAACCACGTGGAGTCGAGAGACACTTTTTTCACAATCATTCCAAAAGCACATGGCATTTGACATCAGTTCCTTATGATCACAGGGAATCATTCATTGCATCCCCAATCGAACGCGACATTTTTTGGGGAAACATCTCGAGAACCAATAGGGATAACTGACATGTTCGGGGGTCCGCGATACGGGTGATAGGGTGACACAACATTTGGGCCTAAATCTCTTCTGGTGCTGGGGCTATGACCTCAACAAAATCTTTGATCAAGGATATCTCTTTAACAGTTGGTCATAGCATAACAATCCCATACAATTTTTTGATCACTTTTTAAAGCTCTACAGCATAAGTACACTTGCCAGTCCCTATTCCGTGGTTGACATTTTTGTCACGGGGTTTGCACACAGGAATGCAGGATTTATGCACATCCGTTTTGAAATTAAAGCCATAAAAAACTGTTACACAAGCTAAATACTGCGACACAACGCAAGTTGAACATGGGTGGCAAGCGCCGCCGCCTTGACGCCTATCTTATTATACTTGAAGCTGAAATTTTTTTAACCAATCAAAACATAAGAAATCCTTTTCCGCTATTTTGATTGGTTGCTGATTTCCCAAAAATTAGTTCGTTAATAACAGATTTTCATTATCGGTCCCTATGAATCAACACGTAGGTATGATTTACTGTTTGATTGTATCTATTGTATCTAATTATATCGATGCTTGATGCTTTTGTCTGCCTGCCAAAAAGTACAAAATCTACTAGAAAATGCAGAAAGTTTAGCAGTTTTGCCAAACGAAGAGAGCAGTTTTATGTAATTCACTTTATAAAAATGGCAGCAAAAGTGTTGTATAAGTACCTATGTGTGTTTGTGCTGGAAAGTAAATAAAGTATTAGTAATTTGTTTACAGGTATGAATATAGAAGTTTAGAAATGTTTGAAAATGGCTGCAGAAGATGATAAATGCTGTTTACTAACATGTAAATTAGCAGTGAAAGGTATTTTATTTTGTTTGAAATTAAACTAGAGTTGAAATATATATCTACTAGACGCCGAGGCAGCATTGCTCGCCGCCCATATCCACCTGCTCTGTATCACTCTATCAATAAACGTTTAGAAATGTTTAGTTCAGAAATGTTTATTTTAGTTTAGGAATGTTTGAAAATGGCTGCAGAAGATGATAAATGCTGTTTACTAACATGTAAATTAGCAGTGAAAGGTATTTTATTTTGTTTGAAATTAAACTAGAGAAAAAAGGCATGTGCTAAATGAATAAATAGAATAAAAAAACGTTCAATCAGAACGCTTAACAATTAAAAGAAGAAATTAATTTATTAAAAGAAAAGCAAAAAAAAAATATGATATGATATTTTTTCTTTACCTATCGGTTTTTAAACATTTTGATTGCTCGAAAAAAAAGTTTACCCGTCTCAGACAGTCAGGCAAGGATATGTTAGGATACACCGGCAAACATACTGCCACCTGCAACTGCTGCTTTTTGTCCAAACTGTTTAATCAGTTAGTTTGTATTTAGTTGATATATTGTTTTCAAAGCCAGCGTGGTCAACGTAGTCCTTGGAATATAAAACTAACAATAACGTTCTTATTAGTTCATCAGCCAAAAAAAGTCACGTTCAATTGGGGTTGCAATGTATTTGCTTTGAACTCATGTCGCACACTAAAAAAGAAATAATTTCGCTCACAACTTAATCTACCATTTTACGTGACAAACGGAGAATAGGCTATTAATATATAGACTAGCCGTCGCTCGCCGCCCATGTTCAGCCTGCGTTGTATCACCACTTGCTACAAATTATTGCGCTTAAAACCAGCGAAAAGACTTCCTTTGCTGCTGCCTTTATCGCTGAATAAAGCTCGTTTGCACGTGAAGAGAAATACATTCCTGGTGTTTCAAATCTTGCATGTTCTTCACTCATCCGTTCATTGTCACGGTCGCATTTAAAATGTCAGCAGACTTTCTTGCTTTACACAATGCATTCCGAACGTGAACTTCACATGGTTTTTATTTACAATTTTGAACCAATCAAATATCAGTTTAACAATACGCTCAAAACGCAGAGAGAGAAAACTTTTCAACTTATTAGTAGCTTTTGTTTTACGCGCTCTAACATGGGTGCTGTCAGAAGTAGGTGAAAAAATGGTTTTTCTTCTTAAAAAGATCACACGGGAGGAGAAAAAAAATGCACGTGCTAAATGAATGAATTGAATAAAAAACGTTCGATCAGATTAAAATAGATTAAAAGAAATCGATTAAAAGAAATTAAGACAACTATTAAGACAAAAGAAAACAAAAAAAAAATTATATATTTTGTTTCATGATTCTCTTTTTTTTTTACCTATCGGTTTTTAAACATTTTGATTGCTCGAAAAAATGTTCACCTGTCTCAGACATTCAGGGAAGCGTTAGGATACACTGGCAAACATGCTGCCATGTTCTGCCACTGCTGCTTCTTGTCCAAAATGTTTTATCAGTTAGTTTCTTTGTATTTAGTTGACGCATTGTTTTCAAAGCCAAGTCAACGGTGGTCCTTGGAATATAAAACTAACAATAATAATAAAAACAAAACGTTATCTCTATTGTTTCACCAGCCAAAAAAAGTCACGTTCGATTGGGGTTGCAATGTATTTGTTCAGGGTGGCCACTCATACTGGAAAAACTGGAAAATACTTGAATATACTGGAGAAAAAATTTGATACTTGATTATACTGATAAATTTTAAAAATCAAGCATTCTACCAGTATATACTTGAAAATGATAAAAAAATACTTGGTGATACTGGATTTAGATTTAGTTGTAAAAGTTTTCCTCTATGTATAGTTATTATACTTTAGAATAGAAAAATGAGTAATAAAAAAGTAAGAGGAAAGAACAAGTTTCAAGACAATTGGTTAACAAAGGAAGAGTACAAGTGTTGGTTGGAGAAAAAAAGTGAGCATTCAGCCAGATGTAGATTATGTATGAAAGACATTAGTGTAGACAATATGGGTGAATCAGCCTTAAAAAGTCACATATCTACAGCAAAGCATTTAAAGTTAACTAAAGAAAAAAAAGAAGCCCAAAAAAATCTTTCGCTGCTTCACTTTCTACCAGGGAGCAAATTTGTTCCTGCACCAGTATCATCATCTACTTCAAAACCACCAAGATTCCAAGATCTTTCCATACCAGTGGCAGTCATTTCGGCAGAGATTCGGTGGGCACTAAAATCTGTTTTGTTACACTTCTCATTACGCTCGTGCCTTGATCTCAATGAGCTTTTAAAAGTAATGTTTCCAGATTCTGAAATTAGCAAAGATTTCCAAATGAGCAAAACAAAACTTGGTTATGTTATAACATTTGGTATAGCCCCATATTTCAAAGAACATTTGGTTAAACGGATGTTAAACTCTCCATTTTTCTCTGTCATGTTTGATGAATCACTCAATAAAGTATTTCAAGAAGAGCAAATGGATGTTCAAATACGATATTGGGATGACACAACCAATTTAGCACTATCAAGATACCTCGATTAACAGTTTATGTTCCGTCCAAATGCAACCAATTTAGTTAATGCAATAAGTATAGCTTTGAAAGGCTTAGATGCCAGAAAATTGCTTCATTTATCAATGGATGGACCAAACACCAATTGGGCTGTGTTTAGTATGATCCAAACCAGTCGCCAGGAAGAAGAAAAACCTCCATTGCTTAACCTTCAAAGTTGTGGGCTTCATGTTGTTTCAGGCGCTTTGCAGAGAGGCATCTCTTCTACAGATTGGGATCTTGAAAAGGTTTTTTATTAAAAGAAATTTTACATAATTTTGGACATAATAGCAAGCCTCCAGCTTTATCTTAACTTTTTTAGGTTCTTCGTGCAATGTCTAAGCTTTTTCAAGATTCACCAGCCAGAAGAGACCTTTATGTGAAGCTTGGCACTAGCACGATATTTCCTTTAAAATTTTGCCCTACTCGCTGGTCTGAAAACGAAGATGTTGCAAGCAGAGCTATTGAAACATGGTCTTAAGTCCAATCAGTGATCAAACATTTTCTTGGCCTCAGCCAGAGTGCTCGTCCCAAAAACAACAAGTCTTTTGATGTACTAGTGAAACACCATAATGACCCTTTTATGGTTGCCAAATTTCACGTGTTGAAAGAATTGTCCTCTAAATTAAATTCCTTCTTAATATGTTATCAGACGGATGCTCCCATGATACCTTTCATGTCAGATGATTTAGAGAACGTCCTAAGAAGTATTATGAAAAAATTTGTGCTTAAGGAAGAGTTGGAAAAAGCAAACACTCCCTTTAGGCTTATCAAGGTCAATTTAGATTGTACAGAAAAGCTGCTTCCTCCAGAACAAGTAAGTTAGCATCAATTAGAAAGGACCTTTGTTTTTAGAATAACATTTTCTTTGGACTAGTTTTGTTGTTACTTTTAATTCTATTCATCATCAGAAATGACACCATGGCTATTTCATCATTAAATCTATAGTGTATATACTTGGCAAAGCCCTGCATGGACTCATGTTTTAATTGTTTTATAAATCATGTTTTTCAGGTTAAGGTTGGATCTGCAGCTAAGTTGGAACTTCAGAGAGTCGAGAAAACATGCGGTTTTTCCAAGGTTTTGAAGTTCAAAAAGGAATATCGAAACCTCCTTAAAGCATTATGCCAAAAGCTTCAAGAAAGAAGCCCTTTAAAGTCTGTAGTAGTTCGGTGTGCAGCTTGTCTTTCACCATCTAATATGACAGAATCTGAGCTATCAGTAGAATTATTTGAAAAGCTTGCAGATTTTTTGCATGAGCAAAAACGCATCACTTCACAACAGTGTGATGATTCAAAGTCTCAATATGAACAGTTTTTGGATAAAACTGTCAAAATTCATAAGGAGAAGTTCACAAAGTTTAACCAAAATGTTGATCGTGTAGATCAGTTTTTGGGCATTTATCTGAACAATGTCAAAGAATTTCGAAGTTTCTGGTTGATTTGCAAGCTCGTTTTTGTATTATCTCATGGTCAAAGTCAGGTAGAACGAGGTTTTAACATCAACAAAGATGCCCTTGCTGTTAACATGGAAGAAGATTCTCTCAGGGCTCGTCGTATGATATACGACGAAATGATGTCGTCTGGAGTTTCTGTCTCTGAATTTGTCATTGAAAAGGGATTAATCCAGAGTTGCAAATCTGCTCACTCAAGATACATTGCGAATTTGAAAGAGAAGAAAGATGAAGAAACCAACCAAGCAACGTCAAGGAAAAGAAAATTACTAACAGAGGAACTGCTAACAGTTAAACGAAAAAAGATGGAGCTAGAAACTGTTGTTGCATCACTTCGAGCAGATATCGAAAAATTCTCAATCGAAGCAGGTGAAAAGGAAGATTTGGTTGAGATGAAGTCCCTTTTAATTAAAGCGAACTCCTTCAGGGAGGCTGCTAAGCAAAAATCAAAGACCATTCAAGAACTTGAACTTGCTTATCGTAAACTTGAAGATGAAATAAAGGCAGTATAGGCTTTGTTGACACTTTTTGTTTGCTTATAATGTAGTTAGTTTTTCTTCTATTAGAGAGATATGATACAACTGTCTGGCTCACCATCTCGTTTAAATGTTTTTCTGCATCTAATTCTCTATAGTGAAACTTTTAGTTGCTTGAGTGAGAATTAGTTTTAAAATTGTTATTCAAAAAGCATTTAGTTCACTTTGTTAGATTTGTTTAAATTTGTAGATGATACTTTCACCTAGATATTATTTATTCCTTCTTGATAGATGTTATTATTTAGTTCATATATGATGCTGAAAAGGGTGTTTTCACATTGTAAAAGATTTGAGGTCTTATTTCTTCTCTTTTTTTTTAATGCATACTAAAAACTACAACTGCTGCCAGCTGTCAAGACTTAATGATTGATCGTATTCTATCGTACATAAAGCTTAATGATTTCCCTAATAAAAACTGATTATAGATATGCTTGATAGTACTTGGATTTTCGAGTCTGATATACTTGAAAATTCTAAAAATATACTTGTAAATGTACTTGAATATACTTGATTTTGGATCTCAAAAATGAGTGGCCACCCTGTTGTTTCGAACTCACGTCGCACACAAGAAAAGAAATAATTTCGCTCACAACTAAATCTACCATTTTGCGTGACTTACAGACAAACAAACAGACGGAGAATCGGCTTTTAATATATAGATTTAGTTAGAAAACAGTTAGTATCCTGGATAAATAAAGAATAAAGGGTTGTTTAACTGTTGTGAATTAGCCAGAGGAGATTTGAACTCAGATTAAAAATGTGATGTTTTCAATTGTTATAAACTCCTTAGAAATAGAAATTCTGTCTAATGACAGTGTTTGTGTTTTTAATTATTATTCATAAGGTAAATGTGTTCTTGAAGTTTCTTTTAGTTTGTATTGCTTTCTTTCATTATAGTATGTTTAGGTTTTTTGTATATATGTTATTTGAATGTTTTCATATTTTAAAAAATCTTCAGCTATACGATTCTATTATTAAGTTTATGTCTTCACTTATTGTTTTAAGTTGAATATAGGTTCTCGAAGTTCCTTGAATCATTATGCATTCAAAATCTTTTTTCTTTTAGATAAGCAATGGGTCATTCCGTATCAACTCAACAAATTTTTTGTAAGGTTCCCAGGTGACCCCTTCAGATTTTGATGAAATTTGGTATACTGATTTATACACATAAGATTAAGAGATCCTGAAAATTTCAGCTCAAAATCATGTTTCCTTGTCAAGATATGAGCTCTCAAAGTTAGGCAGGTAGTCTCGAAAATTTCAGGAAACTGGTTGTAAATTGAAAATGCTCAAATTTCAAAGCTGCATATCTTCGGATCTGTATGAGGTAAGACCTTCAAATTTTCAGGTGATATACACATCCAATCATACTCCTTGAAAAAGTCAAATGTGAAATTCGTATTTCTTCTTAAATTCCATAATAGCGTCCCAAAATCTCAAAAAAAGATAGTCAAATTAACGATTTTAGTGATTTTGAGCCACCATTATGGCTAAAATACAACTACAAACATGAAAATACCAACATATATGTAAAATATAGATGAAACACTATTGGTGTAGAAAGGTTCAGAGGTGTATGATGTTGTGTTCAAAATTAATTGCATGTGAAACATTGGTCCGGCAAAAAAAAGGGCAAAATTTGGTTCATCTTTACGGGTCGAAAAACCACTGTGGGCAAAACTTTTGGAAAATGAGATTTTTCACACTTTGACACCAATATGTTAGTTTAAACAATATGCAAAAACCAAGTTGGGCTCAGGACATCTTCATATCTAAACTACACCTAAAAATTGCCTGAAATATATGCCGATTTATAAAAAGTTGGGATTTTGAAATATGTGTATCTCCAAAAGTGTTCTAGCTATTCACTTCTTCTTTTGTAGGTTGACAGGCAACCTTAAGAAGATTACAATGATAAAAATCCCACTACAGAAAATAATTTCAAAAATCCATAATGGCACCACGAATATAAGAAAAATTGCAAAAATAATGGTTTTTGGAACAAGTTAAAGCAGCCATTAATGACTTAAATATAAATGTACTCATTTAACCATTTCAATATTTCAGAAGTAAATGTGGAATATTATCAATCTGGCAGATTTCAGGTAGCTAGGATTTCTACTACAAGAAATAAAAAAAATCTGATCCAGCATCAAAATTCAAAAAAAATTTATATACGTCAAATCGAAACCTTCAAAACCTTTTATTTTAAAAACTGTTTCCCAGAAAATGACCATTTATCTACTTTTTTTCTTTTAGTTTGAAATGCATCACAATGAATAGATAAGGTTACTAGTATCCCGGGTAAAACCTTTTTACCGAACTTAACTTCGAAAACATTAGGTCAAATCCACCATTCCCCTGTACGTACCCTGTGACGAAAAAATAAATCATAGAATCACAACTCAAAATTGTACCCATGTTGTAGAGCTCGAAAGACTAATCCAAAAAATGTATGGGACCGTTTCGCTACGAGCAACCGTTGCAGAGATATCGTCGATCAAAGATATTGATGACGTCATAGCCGCAGTACCAAATAAAATTTGGGCCCAAATTTTGCGTCACCACATCACCCGTATCGCGGACCCCAAAAAACTTCAGTTATCCCTATTGGTTCTCGAGATTGGTTCTCAACTCCTGTAAGTTAGACTATTGTAGTGTTGGTTTAAAAGATAATAAAAAAAGCCATAAAACAATTTACTGTAGAAGCCAGAAGTTAAAACATAGATTACATATAAATCCAGATGATTTGAAATTGGTTGAGTGGAGAACTGGTATTTCCAACTTACAGAGTATTTGTTTGCACCATTTAAAACAGTATGTAACCAGGTATGAATCATTACAAAAAGCCTGCTGTGATCCCTTTAAAGAACATGCAAAAGCTGTCACAAGTAAGTAAGCATGCAATTATGATAGTGTATAGGATTTAAAGAAGAGTTTCTACTATACTTGATATATTTTTATATGCATAGAAGAATTGCGCATCATCACAGAAAGTATAGCAAACCTGCATAAATAGATACCAGAAAAGAAGCTTTGTCGAAGATGTAGGAGTAAGTTAGAAGAGGTTGAAGATTTTGATTTGCAAGATGGTGAGTTTGTGGATGTCACTATGGTGAAGGATAGTTTAAATACCAGTGTTGAGATGTTAGGCTGCTCACCAATGAAGAACGTTAGTGAAAGAGACAAAATAAGTTATGGAAAGAGGAAACTCGATCAAGTTTATAGTGCAGTAAAAGAAAGACTTTCTACAGTATTAAATGTTGAAAGTAAATCCATTGAAAAGTCAGTTGAAAAAGCACAGTCTTCAGAAATTTGTCAGAAAGCTAATGACATGGATAAACTTATGTATTCCGTTAAGGAGAAATTAAAAACAGTGCCAAGACAGGAACAGCTGAAGTTGCTTACGTTGGTTCCAGATAGTTGGACTATAAAAGATATCCAAGATTTCTTTGTAGTAAGTCAAGCAATGGCTAGAAAATCAAAGTTGATTAAGGCTGAAAAAGGAATTTTGCCTGAATTGGACAGGAAGAAAGGAAAAGTGCTTCCTTTAAGTGTTGTTGAACAAATTCAAGAAATTTATGAAAATGACACATATTCCAGAATGTGTCCAGGGAAAAAAGAGTTTGTGTCTGTGAAAGTTGATGGTGTAAGGATGCACAAACAGAAACGTCTCCTATTGCTTAATCTAAAAGAGCTTCACATTGAGTATATAAGAGCAAATAATCACAATGTTGGGTTTTCCAAGTTTTGTGAACTTCGACCTCGGTGGTGTATTCCTGTTGGCAGTGCTTCTGGATTACATTCTGTATGCGTTTGCGAGTACCACCAAAATGCCAAGTTGATCAGTGCCCCCATTCCTGGTGTAAATGACTACAAGGATCTTCTCGATTTACTTGTTTGCGATTCAAGAAGATTCAAGAAACTGCATGCTACATTCATGTGATGATTGTCCAGGAAAAGAATCGTTGAATGTGTTCTTGATGAATGATTTTGAGAATTTTGATAAGGATTTGGTGACTTTTAGTCAGTGGAAGAAAGATGACAAAAGAACAGCACTTCTTGCTATGCAGATGACAACTGATGATTTTGTTGATGATGTTTGTAATCAGTTTGATTTACTACGTGAACATCATTTTATTTCCAAAGCTCAATCTTTGTACTGTAATTTTGTTAAAGAAAATTTGGCTTCCAACGAAATGATGGTTTCGCTTGATTTTGCCGAAAACTACAGTTTTATTGCACAAGATGCAGTCCAAGGTTACCATTGGAACAACTCTCAAGCCACATTGCATCCCATTGTCATCTATTACATGAATGATGAGAAACTTGAAAGCAAGAGCTATTGTGTCATTTCAGTACCGTGAAACGCCTGGTTGGAAAGGCTAGTTTGTAGGGAATAGGAGGAAATAATATTTCAACTCCACTGTAAATGTTTGATTGGTGCAAACAAAACATTACTGGTATCAGTTTCTTCTACTGCAGTGCTGAAGATACACATCAACACATAGAATCATACCAGTTAGAAGAACGCTATCAGTTTTCACAAAGAATACCAGCCATCAATCAGATTTTACCATTCATTCATACCAAATGGTTTGGAAGAATTAATTCTTCGCAGAATTTCAGAAGATCAGATTTACACTACGTTTCCGTTTCCTTCTGATAAAAATTCTGTGTCTCTTGATGCCATTAAGCCAAGTCAATACCTGGCTTCTGATTATGACAACCAGTGGTATATTGGAAATGTTGTTTCTGAGGTAAATCAAGATCAAATAGAAACGCTATATGTTGGGTTCCAGTAAACCACATTCTGTGTAAAGTAGACTGTTTTGAGGCGCAAGGTCATGGTGCAAAGTGTTACAGGGTAGATAACTAGGAATTTGCCTTAATTATTTCTCTTTATGAAAATTTCATGTCACAGAATAACAAGATTTGATGATTCTATACGGTTTTTATAGTGCTGAGAATTTTTGAAAGGTTGATAGTTTATCTTGTTCAAAGGATTTTGAGTTAGCATTTTAACAGGAAATGATTGTGGAGTGTCTCAGCGGTATGAATGAGAACATGCCAACCTTTCAATTTTAGCGATTGTTCCACATGTTATTATAATACACTTAGCTTACCT
Organism: Turritopsis dohrnii; assembly: GCA_027922465.2. Lineage (NCBI taxonomy): Eukaryota > Metazoa > Cnidaria > Hydrozoa > Anthoathecata > Oceaniidae > Turritopsis > Turritopsis dohrnii. The sequence goes on along the minus strand of BQMF02000083.1, from coordinate 723,630 downwards.
TGGTATATTGTTGAACTCTTTTATCTTGTTATTTGTTTGATCGTTGTCAAATATGTGAGAATCAGTAATGAACAGTCGAAACCACACCCTATATTATGTGGTGTGCCACAAGGCTCCATCTTGGGACCTGCGCTATTTCTGCTGTATTTCAACGATTTCGAGAAATGCTTAAAACAGTTGGCTGCTTTGAACTTTGTTGATGACACTGTTGTATACCTGTCGAAGAAAACGATTCAACAAGTTGTAGATACCCTAAATGACGAGCTGAAGAGCATTACAGAATACTTCAAACAAAACCAACTTGTGATAAACCTGAAGCCGGGAAAAACTGCTTCTATGATATTTGGTACCAGGAAAAATCTCAGCAAACAGAAGTCATCGTTAAACCTGACTTTCAACGGAAATTGAGTTAGTGCTGTTTCTGAATACAAATATCTTGGAACTATTCTGGACCAAACTCTGTCCATGAATCAAAATTTTGGAAACTTGTACAGGAAAATGTCATCTAAACTATGTCTATTATCTTCAATAAAACCGAATTTAACGAAGAATGCTGTAACTTTGGTCTACAAAGGAATGCTATTGCCAACCCTTCTTTATTGTTGTACAACCAATCTGAATCTTACAACTCATCGAAGCACCAAGGGTAATATTGGAAGTTTCCAAATCAGGTTTTCGTTTTATGGGGGCCAGAATTTTTAATGATTTACCCAACAAGATTAGAAAATGCGAGTTAACTGCTTTTATAGTTTGCACTAAGCAGTATTTTAGTAGCATGTAAATAAACGTTTTTATCTTTGTAAATAAGGTTTTATACATTTTTATTATCTTATTAATTTATTTAGATATTATTATATAATTTTTAAGCAGGACCATTAGGTAGAGCAGTTTTTATTTATGAACTGATAATGTTATCCTGTAAAAAAATTCATAATAATAATAATAATAATAATAATAATAACCGTTTAAGAAAAAAATTGTTCCTTTTTTGTTTGTACTTACCGGATTGTTGGAATGGCAGAAAGATTTAAGCCAAAGTTAACTTTGAGAAGTAAGGTTTTAAGAAATGCTTTAAAGTCTTATATCGTTCTGCCTATTGTACGACGTTACCAAGTGGTGTCTGAACAAGCTTTATGGTCGCCAAACAAATTGAACGAGTGATGTACAATATGGGCAAAATGAAGGGAATTAGAAATGCTGCTTAGTGATTGCAATCACGTCGTTTGTTTTTTCTCTTGCATTACCGCTATGGCAAAGAAAAAGAAACAATCGAGCAAACGTAAAAGAGGTCATTCTGATGATGAACAGTCAAGTGATGAAGAAGAATTTGAAAATTTTCCTGGATTATCATTTTGGGTGGCCTTTGATTGGCCAGAATGTGCCTTGCACACAGTCGAAGATCAGATATCCAAACTCTTTTTGTCGAATGGATTTGATCTTGAAGAATGCAAGTCTATTAAATCAAGAGGTATTTCAGTTACATATAATTTGCAAATAACCCGCCTTGTTTTTGTTATCATTTTTCATAATTCCTTTTTGCAGGTCAAGGTGAAAAATCATCAAGCTATGTAGCTACTCTACGCCAAGTTCTGAAGGATCACAATTGTGAGAAGGCAATGGATCTCGTCACGCAATCACAAAAAGTATCCGTTAAAGAAGCAGCAAGAGAGAAGGGCTTTGACATTTCAAATGTATCTGTAACAACAGAGGGCAGCGACTTTTCTGTCCAACCTGTTCAAATTATTCTAACGGAGCGTTTTGATGAACAGGTACGCCTAGAAGTAAAAGAAGGCCTCCATAATATCAAATACACTGGATTACGCTACAAACTCATCGACAATTCTAACGGTGAGTCTTCTTGATGTTTTTTTTCATTTGCGGAAATTTTAATTGGCTTAATGAACGCTTGTTCACTCTTTTTCAGATGTCGGCAATCCAGTACAACCAAAGCCAATGTCAAAATTTTGCAAATCCGTGGATGTCGTGGAAAGAGTTATGCGCGATGGCAATTTTGGACTATGTGACGGCTCAGTGTATCGAAAAATAGCGGAAGCAAAGTTCACCTATGTATTTTGCAGTTCGGTGGAAAACTTTTTGATATCAATCATGGGAAACCGTGAAGTAGCTGACATAATTTCAATGCATGTTCCACAGCTTACGAGATTCCTGTCAAATTCTCAATGCGGACTGATAAAGCCAATTGTAATCAATTATAACCTCATTTAAGTTCTGCCGTTTGGTTACGTTTTTGATATCGAAAGAAAAGAGTTCGTGGACATGAGCGAACAAAATATGACAGAAACACCAAGGGCATACATCCGTTACACATACCAAGAGGGCGTTGTGCCAAATCCTGAAAAGTTCATAGAAGGTATAACGCTCTCCAATTAGCTCTCCTTCTGAGTTCTTTATTACACTCTTTTTACGCGAATTGATGGCCTTCTTACACGTTTTTACCCGTTCTTACCCTTTCTTACACATCGCTGAGGGAAAAGGTTGACGCTCTCCAATTTGGTCTCCCCCTGAGTTCTTTATGACACTCTTTTTACGCGAATTGATGGTCTTCTTACACGTTCTTACACATCACTGAGGAAAAAAGATTGATGCTCTCCAATTTGGTCTTCCCCTGAGTTCTTTATTACACCCTTTTTACGCAAATTGTTGGCCTTGTTACCCGTTCTTACCCGTTCTTACACATCACTGATGGAAAAGGTTGACGCTCTCCAATTTGGTCTGCCCCTGAGTTCTTTATTACACTCTTTTTACGCGAATTGATGGTCTTCTTACACGTTCTTACACATCACTGATGGAAAAGGTGATGAGTAGCGGTATGAAATTGAATTAAGATCTGACGTTTTAGGTATTGAGAACAGCTTTCCCAATGGTCGGCAACGTAGGTTTTTTCTAATGAAATATTATCAACTATTGTTTCATGGAAAATTTCCTCAGAAAGAAAGAAAACTGTGTTTGGTTGGGCCTTCGGACAGTGGCAAAACCAGTTGGTTCTGTCCATTTCAAGGTAATTTGTGTTTATTTGCAATCACCTGGCAAATGTTTCTGTTCTTAGTGTGTATATAATTGGTTTCCAGGTGTTATTCCTTCGCACCACATTGGAACTGTTGTTCCGGATGGTCGTTTCAGTGGGAACAATATTAAACCTACAACACAGATAGTGATGATGGAGGAGTGGACATCCAATAGTTTCTCCTGTGAGCAGGCAAAGACGGTTCTTCAAGGTAAATAATTTGAATCGTGATTCTCTAATCATCCGTCTTTCCCATCGGATATTTGTTCACTATTACATTTTTTTGCGCAGGTGGATTGATATCATTGCCCATCAAGCACAAAGAGGTTTCCACGTTCGTATATAATAGTGGCTTTTTTATCACCATCAATGTTTATCCGGACTTTGGTGCTGAAGAAGATGTGGAAGCTGTGAGAAAGCGACTTGCGGTATTTGAAACAAAAGCACTTCGTCACAAAGACACAAGTGTGTCTGGTAAGAGATTGTTAAAATTTATTCGGTTTTTCAAATTCCAGTTTTCGTTTGCTTGTCGTGCTTAAATATATCATTTTCTTTTTCGTTAGCATGGTTAAGACGTCATTGCATGGACGTCTTTCATTATGTGGCAGATCAAACTAAGCACCTTCCACTGTTCGAGCATGGAGCGATTGACGTGGTAGAACACGAAGGTGCCGTTTACAACGACTTCGATGGAAGTGAAAGAAACCTTTTGGTAAATACAGACAATTTGGAATTCTCTTATTTTAAGTCGACAGCTGAACAATGTGATAACGGTGGAGAATTGGACAATGTCGTCCCTCAAAGAGCCGTGGACACCACCATTTTGGAAGCAGACAGAGCGGAGGGAATTCTGTATCAACATCTGTCATTTGACAGTGATCTTATGGATACAACAAGTCAAAAAAGTGGAAAAGAATACATGGAAAAAGTTTACAAGCTGTTGACCAAATCCTGGAATGAGATTTATGGTCAAATTACCAAGCTAACTATTGACATTTATCACATGAGAGTCAGAACAAACTGGCGAGGTCCTGACGCTTTGTACGATGCTTGGTTATTGCATTTTGGTCTCCGTCGTGATTGGTTCAGCTATGCAAAATTCAAAAGAGCATACCCCAATTGGAAGTTACACCGACAGGAATTATCTGAAGATAACGAGACTGAGGTTCATGAAAGTGATTGTGAAGATGTCAACGTTTCCTATGCAACCGATTCCAGTGAAGAAAGTGAAATTGGAACAAGTGATGAATCCACGGAAAAGATGGATGAAGAAGATGAGGACGTAAAACCACTAATTCAATTTGACTCGGATTAATATTAAGCTCCTTTTCTTTGTCATTCCTAATCCAAAGGGTGTTTCTTCAACAGATAGCATGCCAACGGTTTGCGCCTTGGATGTGTAAGAACGGGTAAGAACGCGTAAGAAGGGCATACGTTGGTGTAACAAGCATGTAATAAGGAAGTAAGGTGGAGATCCAATTGGAGAGTATGAACCTTTTCTGCCATGGATGTGTAAGAACGGGTAAAAACGCGTAAGGAGAGCATATGTTGGTGTAAGAAGCATGTAATAAGGAAGTAAGGTGGAGATTCAATTGGAGAGCAGGAACCTTTTCTCCGATGGATGTGTAAGAACGGGTAAGAACGGGTAAGAACGCGTAAGAAGGGCATATGTTGGTGTAACAAGCATGTAATAAGGAAGTAAGGTGGAGATTCAATTGGAGAGCATGAACCTTTTCTGCCATGGATGTGTAAGAACGGGTAAGAACGGGTAAGAACGCGTAAGAAGGGCATACGTTGGTGTAACAAGCAAGCAATAAGGAACCAAGGTGGAGATCCAATTGAAGAGCAGGAACCTTTTCTCCAATGGATGTGTTAGAACAGGTAAGAACGCATAAGAAGGGCATACGTTGGTGTAAGAAGCATGTAATAAGGAAGTAAGGTGGAGATCCAATTGGAGGGCAGGGACCTTTTCCCCGATGGATGTGTAAGAACGGGTAAGAACGCGTAAGAATGCCTAAGAAGAGCATACGTTGGTGTAAGAAGCCTGTAATTGGAGAGCATGAAACTAGATGTCATGAGGTGAACTTGATCGTGCAAAGGACTGGTAACTCTATGGTCAATACACATTTTCGAAGCCGAGGTTTGGATATTAGTAAGGTTACAGGGTTTATCTTGATTTAATTTGATATCGCATTGCCCTTTAATTGGAGGTAAGGCATATTGTTCAAAGTCAAAGCTTTTAGTTTTGTGAGGTTTTCTTTCTTGTAGATACATTACAAATTTTCAATATAAGTACAAAGTCTTTATATAAAAACAGCTTGTTAATTCTTCTAATGAATATCAGTTTTGCCATTAAGCCTTCACATTGATGTATTTTGGCGAAACGAAATGTTCTTGGTCCTGTTATCTTCTGGACAGCAAATATCGATTTCAAACTGTCTTTCTCTTCTATGTTCAAACAATGCTTTGAAAATATCTCACCAGTGTTTGTTAACATGCCTTTCTTAAACTTGAAAAACATGGTTGTATAGCAACTGTTATTCGAAAGAGAAAGTCTTTTTACATACAGACTCTTTAAGTATTAAGAAAAACTGTTTGACCTGCGAAATAAACTCAAACATAGTAGATACAACTAATTTCATATCAACTTTATCGTTTTTGCTCTAACCATTAAAGTACTTGGCTTCCGAGAAGGATGGAAGGAATAATCCGGATCGCGCAAAATTGCCGTCCATTTACCAGCGCCGTACTTTTTAATGCCATATGATAAAAACGAATCTTCTACAGTGGAGAACGAGACTTTATTTTGGCGTTTGTGAACATTGCCGTTTGTTCTTTCTTCAGAATTAACACGGATATTCACAGTTTGGGTTTCGTTCCCTCCATTTCGATTATTGTTATCTTTGTTGATTTTGTTGATGCTGGCTGCCGTAACTTTGGTGTTGGCGCTAATATTTGGCGGCAAATGATCCCCTACGTTGATTGCCAACAACTTTTGCATACAAAATTGACCTTGGCGTGCAACTTCAGCTGACTGCATTTTCTGATAGTGTATTCTTGTTACATGTGACGTGTGTTTTTGATTGCGTCATAGAGCGGCTTGTTCTTGTTCTGTTAGTTTTGAAATACTTTCTGTCTCGATAATTTGTCAATATCGTGTTGGATTTATGTATTTTCCAATGGCTTGGTAAACAATTCGACCAAATACGTCACTAAGTTGCTTGAGCTGTGTGCCATTCCTGGTTATTAAAAGGTAGTCACAAACAGGGTTTAATCGTGTCCTAATACAAGCTATATATCCATTTAAAATATCAACAACTCTCCTTGAAATAATGAGACTGTCAAATCCATATTTATAATTTGTCTTGAATTTAGTTTGATCGATTATTCCACCTTCATTTCCAACATCGAGCACCATTTTAACAGTTAAGTACTGATATGACATCGGTCGACTTGCCTTTACCATAAAATATAACACTGCTACAACGAAGGAAGTACAAAACGATAAATCGTGTGCCGGAACAACGGCCGTCTCAAATCTAGCATTAAGTAGAATTTGAGAAAACTTGTCAGCATGAAATGGAATTACGTTTTGCATGTCTTCAAACGTTGCCCAGCAGTTGATACTTGAAAGATATTCCATACTTAAAATCGTGTTCTATTCAATCTTCATTTGCTTTGCTAAGCACTTTTTCACTGTCTAGATATACTTCGGCTGCGATAAATACAGATATGTTCTCGGATTTGATAGCATTACTCCTTCTGTAATCGAGCGTATGAGATATAGCGTTCATATAGCCAATAATACCTGAACGACCAATTTTCCACGGGTCCTTCAGGTAGTCTAAAAAATCAGAAAGCGTCGTTATCGATCCAATACAATAGTCTATTACACATTCCGGCATTTCCCATGAAGACGAAACGTCCGCACAACAGAATTTTGCGTACTTCAGTACTTTCGCTGTTATTTGTTCTGCTTGACATAGGCTTTTGCCTCCTCCACCAGGACTCTGCAACCATTTAGGGATTGATTTGCCGATGTTACAGTTTTTTGGAAACGTGGGCATTGAAGACGTGCTGTTTCGTTTAAATTTCTTTTGAGTGGAGAGACGGGTTGCTACTTCTGGAGATATGGTAGTAACGTCAGGTTTGTCGTCTAAAAAGTAAAACCAACCGTGCTTCATAAAAACTTGCTTTCTGCAACCCCTTTGCGTTTTAAATCCTTCACTTTCGCATGACTTTACTGGGCATATGTACACTCCGTTGGTACTGGCTTTTAAACATAATCTTTTCAGTTTTCTTTCGTTTCCAACAGCTTTTTGCCACACCTTTTTTGATAAGATACGTTTTTTCGACATCTTTGTTGATTAGTGAATCAGAAGATCAACGCGATCTGTTTTATGCAAATTTCTTAATTAGGTATCATGTGACTTTCGACCAATCAAAAAGTTGGATTTTAATTGCTAAGTTGCAGAACCTGACAGACCGAATAAAAGTGGTCAGCAGAAATTCTTAAGGGTTTTCCACTCGTGTTCCGTATTATACACGATTGCATGATCTTTATAATGAAAACGCAAATAGGAACATTTTGGCTTACATATAACGGAACAAAGTTGTCCTTACGCATAAACTGTAATTTAGTAGAATACAGAACAACGTAGACCGTTTAGGATAGTTAAAATCGGTCTTGCAAGGACTTTTCATTCATATTAAAACGCACGCATTTCAAATAATCTCTAAAGGACCCAAGGGAACCTCAGAAAATGTTCCTTATGTCGCAGAAGGACCTTCTGAAATAGGAACACGTGCAAGTGATATAAAGTTGATACTTCAGTGCTTCTCAAATTTGCTCACACAAAGGAACAAAAAAACGTGAAACGTTATATCTATATATTAATCGCCGATTCTCCGTCTGTTTGTTTGTTTGTTTGTGCGTTTGTTTGTTTGTAAGTCACGCAAAATGGTAGATTGAGTTGTGAGCGAAATTATTTCTTTTTTTTTGTGTGCGACGTGAGTTCGAAGCAAATACATTGCAACCCCAATCGAACGTGACTTTTTTTGGCTGATGAACTAATAGGAATAACGTTTTGTTTTTATCATTATTGTTAGTTTTATATTCCACGTTGACTTGGCTTTGAAAACAGTACATCAACTAAATACAAAGAAACTAACTGATTAAACATTTTGGACAAAAAGCAGCAGTGGCAGAACGTGGCAGCATATGTTCGGTTTGCCACTAACTCTTGCCTGACTGTCTGAGACGGGTGAACTTTTTTTTGAGCAATCAAAATGTTTAAAAACCGATAGGTAAAAAGAGTATCATATCAAAACAAAATTTTTATTTTTTTTTTATTATTGCTTTTCTTTTAATAAATTAATTTCTTCTTTTAATTGTTAAGCGTTCTGATCGAACGTTTTTTTATTCGATTTATTCATTTAGCACGTGCCTTTTTTTCTCTCCTCCCGTGTGATCTTTTTAAAAAGAGAAACCATTTCCCCCTTATGTTTGATAGCACCCATGTTAGAGCGCGTAACTTTTTTAAAACAAAAGCTAAAAAAAAGTTGAAGTTTTTTCTCCCTATGTTTTGAGTGTATTGTTGTACTGATCAACGATTGTTTTAAAAAATAAATAAGTAACACATCATGAAATTTGGGTATTTTTGGAACCATTGTTTAAACTGATATTTGATATTTGATTTCGAATCTGCCTCTGGCTGGACACAAGTTGTACGAGCCGTTTTTCAGGAAATATGAGGTTTATTGGGGTCTCCCGGGTGACACAGAGCTGGTGCACATGGGCGGTGAGCGACGCCGCCTTGGTGGCTAGTAATAATAATAATAACTTAATAAAACTGCACATGCATTTGTTTACATTTTGTCTCGAAAAAAGTCGCTTCGTACGAAAAAAACACTAGTGGAAAACCGGCTTAAACTATACTTTTACCTTAACTTGCGTACCTGCGCACTCTACCAACAATACTAAAAATAAGTGTAACATCACTGCACTTTTTTATGAAGACCTGCTTTTATTCAATTTCAAAAACATTTTTAGGCCATGATGATGCAAAAGCTGCCAGGGAATTCATCAGCTTCATTGCAGAAGCAGTTAAAGAGAAATGTGCTGTGGTCTTAGGAAGTGCTCATTTCATGTTTTTGTTGAGTGACGGTTCTCAAGCGAGAAAGACTGGTAGCGAAAAAGAAATGGGGTTGATTAGAACAAAGCGCTCAGGTAAATACTTAATAAATAGTTTGTCTTGATGATTTTATTCTTATAATACACAAACAAATATCTTAATGGTTTTTTTTCTCTATATATCATTGAGACAACATTTATTTCTGTATTTGCCTCAATTATTGTGGTGAACATAGTAAAACATTTTTTCAAATATTATTCTTAACAAGTTTCAATAGAAAACATTCTCCTTCATGACTGTTTTATACCAATTTTGCCCGCTGGGTTATTCCTTAAAAATGTTTTACTTTCTCTTAGGAGTTCCAGTATACTTATTCGCATCATTACTGGAGATGTCGGAATGGTGCGGCTGTGATGCTGATTCGCTAAAAAAGGGTATTGACAATATCTTCACAACTGGGTCTTTCAAGATCGATAACTACACAACAAAATTAGTCAGTGCTACTTCAGACGGAGCAAGCGTCAACTTTGGGAAGCATCGAGGGTTACTGACACAGCTGACAAATGACAACGGAAGTTGGCTTTTAAAGATCCATTGCACGAATCATAGGATTGAATTAGCTCTAAAAGGTGCTGTCAACGTGACACCATTTACAAGTGTTGACACATTCTATACATCATTCTTTACCTTTAACATTATACATTGAAAAAATTAACAGGCACTAGATTTGTAGGCCACTGTCGAAATGCTTATAACAACCTTAAAGGTCTGGCCTGCAATAGATGTGGCCTTGGAGAATGTTGTCTCATACTCCAAAACTAGCCCAGATACTAAAGCTAAAGTTCAAGGGTTTTTGAAGAACAGCTTTCGCTCCCACTACTTTCTTTGCTTGGTATGTACCTATTTGGACATACTAGAGATAGTTACACCAGTATCAAAGATCTTTGAAGGCAAGAGTCTCATTGCCTGTGAAATTGTATCTCTGGTAGCTGAGACTGTTTCCAACATTGGGGAGGAAATCAAAGTATGTGGTACAGATGACGAGTTTCTTACTAGCCACCTTGCGGCATATAAAGGAACACACGAATCAAAAACTTCATCAAAGCTGATGATAAGCATAAAAAAGTTAAACAAATAAAAAGTAAGCTTAGAGTTAGAGGTTGTTTACTCTGAAGCAGATCGACTAAGGGCATCTGCTAATAAGAGTAAGCTTTTCTCTAGCTTGCAAGAAATTTTAAAAGAACGATTTGACGACCTTAAAGATTCAGTGTACCAAAACATGAAATGGTACAACCCTAAAAATTGGTCTATCAGCCGCACATATGGAATAGACCAGATAATTTGTCTTAGTGAACATTTCACAATTTTGATTTAGAAGAAGCCCTTCATGAGTGGAGACAGCTGCAAACATTTGCAACTATAAATCATCATGGATTAGAAGCTGCACAATAATGGGGAAAGGTGTTTTTATATAAACGGTGAGGATAGAAGAATATTTACCTGCTTGCTGAATTAGTCACTTCTCTATCAGGGTCAAATTCCACCGTAGAGAGAGCTTTTAGTCTCCTTACACTACTTTTATCCGATAGACGATTAAAGCTAACATACAACACTTCAGATAATTTGATGTTGATCAATATAAACGACAAACTCTGGACTCCTGCTGAGAGGGAGGAGATTGTGATGGCAGCAGCCAAAAACTCCAGAAAAACGATTAGTGATAACTGTGGAAGATGACAAAATTGAAGGAAAAGAAAGTGACAGTGATGAAAAAGATAGCGGAAGTAATGAGATCAACAGCAGTACTGATGGCGCTGTATCCAGTGATGATGCTATGAATATTTAGATTCGTTTTTATACGGAGTGTCCCAGGAAAAATAAGCGTTAGACATATATTTCGTAAAGTAAAAACCAACTGTAAAACAGTGCACTTTTACTTATGAAATACATGTTAAAGGCTTACTTTTAAGTTTTATAGAAAAAAGAAAGTGCTTGTAATCGTCATTGCTGATAAGTATTCTTGTATATTTCCTTTTATATTAGTCCTCAAGTGAACCCCTGTTTTTCTTAAGTTTCTAGCGTTTAATAAGAACGCATTTTTTTTAAAATTTATTTTGAAACTAAAAAAAACAATAACAAAGATCCCATGTACTCAAGAAACCTTCCCAAAACACTGCGATCTTTGAAATCTTTGATACAAAATGACAGTTTAGAAAGCTAACAAACTTTAGAGTTAAAAGCGTAAAAATGAACGCGATATTTTATGAACTTATTCCTTTATTTTTCTTTCTTTCAGTATTTTTGCATTTTCTGTCACGCTCATTTTTTTCTTCATTCACTTGAATTACTACGAAATAAAAAGAAAGAATTTTTATTCCCATCTGGAGTTTGAATGCGCCTGAACTTTTACATTGAAACTACAAGTAGAACAAATTAGATTTCATACACCTTATTGGAACTTTATTTATAAAGTTGCAGCCTCCTGTGTTTGGGGTTCACAGGTTAAATCGTCTCCCTTACTTCACTATCCTTCATTACGTCTGAGAGTGCATATTCACATTACGAAGAGTTGTTCGACATCTTGAATGCCACGTACGGGCCAAAAAATAATTGTGTAAAATCATCATTTTGCAACAGTAAAATTTTGCCGTCGGAAAAAATCCTAATTAAAAGGGTTTTCAAAGGGTGTTTTTATACGGTATTCGCTTACGCTGCTAACGTAAGAAAACGTTTATGAAGTGAATTTTTTTTACACCAAAAGAATACGATTGCATGCATAAAACTGGAAATCAACATTGCATCGCACACGCAAATTGAACAGTACGTGCGAATTACAACACGCATGTTATATACTCAGGAAATGTCCCATTAACCATACAAAGTCGTCAGGAGCTATGAAATCCTGCAGTGCAGTCGAGATGTTTCATCGATCTGTAGGAACAAATCGCCTTGTGTACAAGGAATATCTCAGTGATGGTTACTCATTTTAAGATGTTATAGAATCAAAGCCCTATGAGGAGTTTAAAATAATCCCTAATAAATTGGAATGTATTGGTCATGTTAATAAGCGAATGGGTGCCCGTCTTCACAACTTACAAGAAAGATCCAAAAAATGCCAAACATAAAATAAATTTACCAACATGGATGTTACTAATTCTTAAGCCAGTGTTTCAAAACCTTATGGATGAAGAGCTTCTTTCTAAATGCACAATGGGCAAACACAAAACGTTAATGAGTTATTTGGTCTTGATGTCCTAACAGAACTTATGTTGAAAAGCCAAAGTTTGAGTTAGGTGTTTATAGTGCAATCATCCAGTTCAATGATGGCCAACTAGGACTTTGCAAAATCTTTGAACACATGAAAATTGAAACTGGAAAATGTTTTTTTGAAAGCTCCCGTTCCGGCAATGAGAAGAGTCTCCTGCACGCAAAGCATAAATCTACAGAAAAATGCATCCAACAGAGAAAAAAATTAAAAGCAAAATGAAAGGGACTTGCAGATAAAGAAATAGAACAGGAAGAGGGATAAAGCTATGAAAAAGCAGCATTTTAGACCTTTGTTGTTGACAAAGCTATATATTTTTAGTATTATTTGACTTTTTTCTCAAAATGCTGTTTCTCGCTCTTCTTGAAACTCTCACATAAAATATTTTGGCTTTTAGTAAAGCTAACAAGCTGAATTTTTTAGGGAATGTACAGTATATATAAAGCTAGTGCATTTTTAGTCTAATTTGAGCAATACTGTAGTAGTAATGATAATTTAAAGTTAGCCTGACCCCCTTGATTTTGGGAAATTTTGAGTTTTTCGCTATAACTTTTGATTTATAACTTTTTCAATGCCACAAAAAACTCAGAACCTAGTTTAAGATATATGTATGTAGCATTTAAAGCTCCATGGTGATAGCATTTGTATTTTTGAGAATATTTATGTGAAGATTTTCATGGTTTTTGACTGATTTTTGAAGAAAAAGGCCTGTAAAATTTCAAAAGTTGTTTAAAGGTAACCAAAACAAGACTTTTTTATGTCTGTCATAGTGCTTTGATAGTTGCATTATAAAAAAGTTCCTCCTGATATACTTTAGTTTTAAGGGGCCACCTTAAATTGAAAAATTTACTGTTAGTGCTGCCAGAAGACTTTTGATAGTAAACAACTAAAATACATAACAAATGAAGGAGTGAACTGAGGAAAGCCTGGAAATTATTCTCTTCCCATTTATAGCAAATATATACATTCATTGTAAATAACAAATTCATTAAGTCACCTTTTTAATAGTGTCAAATTAAAAGAGGAATAGTACGTAGACATATTGAAATCTTTTTTTCTGTCCAACTGATCCATGTCAAAAATAAAACTATTAACAGTGTATGAGTGCATGTTTAACAAGAGCATTATTGATAAAGGCCTCAAAACTTTTACTCATAACTGGTATATGGTGGCCCGCGACTGCCATCACAAATATCAAGAGCAAAAACGTATTTTCGGAGAGAAATAATAATTTAACTTCCAATTTGAATCGCAAAAAACATTATTTTTTTTAATACAAATGTATTTTAAAGCAAAATCAAAATTAAAACGACAAAAAAATAATATATTCATTTTAGATATTGAGTTGAATTAAATTGAATTCGACTCTATGGCCCATATCTGCCAATGTTGTGATATTTAGGGTAATGGATAATAGCCATTATTATTTCCGAAGTAACACCATGCTTTCAAATTTTTAGATAGAGAAGATAAGATGGCAGATGGAAAGAGAAAATAAGAGTGGGAAAATTTTGCAAATAAAAAATGTTTGAGCAATGGGAAAAACGAAAACTGTGGTGTAACTGGAAGCCATACTTTGAATAATAAAGAGATGTTGGTGCAGCCACTTGAAAGCGAACCTTGTGGAAGTGCCAAGAAATACCAGAGGACAGGAGCTCAGGAATTTGTTCCCTTTGAGCACAAAGAGGTTTCAATTGAAAATTTAAAACGTGCCTGTAACAAGCATTTCAAGCACTGAATGCCAATTGCTATGGTTTGTGATATCTTGGCTACAGATAGAGGACCCTCCTGTACAAAAATGTCCCATCTGCCTAACTTAAAAGTCATCCATTTCAAATTTGTCAAAAACACAGAATGTGGACCAGTAATAAATGCCGGTAATGATGTGTCCAATAATGCATGAAACAGCAGTTCCATTGTTTCAAAGTCGATAATGAGAACTTTTAATCTATGCCCCCCATATTTGTTAGATTTTTCTGGCCAGAGTAAAATAAACAGTACTCAAACCTTAATCAAAAGTCTGCCTGTAACAACGATGCTTAAATTGGGTAAAGTTATCACTACCCATAATAGCGGATTGGAAAAGATGGAAATTTCAAAATTTTATTTAAAGACAATGTCTTGGACATTACTGAAACTGCATAGTTTTCACATGGAGGATCACCCACTGTAAATTTAACTCCCTACAATGACTACGACTAGAAACATTAATTTTGCCTTATTCATGAATGCTCCAAATTATGCACTATTATCTCTAATTATGTAGTGACGAGACCTTGACCATTTTCAAGCTTCCTGGTGTGGAGTTTTTCGGCTCTCCGACAGGGAAATGAATACACAGTATATGTGGTATATGTGATGTAACATTAACGTTCAAAACAGTTTGCCACATACACTAGTTGAAAAATTGAAAATTGAGTAGGTACAGTATTGATTTGAGTGAACTCATCTGCGTTGAAAAGATGACTGATGAAACAAAAAACGTGTAAAAGTGTAAATTGAATTACAAAAATTACACAATACACAAATGACTAATTAAAGAACAAAAGTAAGTTATATATTACGTAAAAACAAAGTAGACATTGAAGACATTAGTAGACAAACAAAGTAGACATTGGACAGAGTACAAAGTACAACTACATGACTGACATATACAATACATATACACTGAATTACGCATGAAATTTTGGGAATGCACTCTACACCTGGCAACTAGAATGCTGGATGAAACTTTTGGAATTTTTGTGGAGTGTAGCTTTGTGGACCGGAGCTCATTTGGCAAGATCAAATATTGTCATCAAAATAGTAACAGAGAGATGCATTTCAGCTGCTGTAACGTGATGCAATCCTACAGGAACATACAAAAAGTGCAATTTAATATGGATGATCAAGCCCAAAAGTGTTCAGTGTATAGCGTTAAGGCAAAATTGTTGATCAGTATAGTGGGGTTCAGAACGATTTGGTTGCATTATTTGGAATTTTGGAGTTAAGTAGACATTTTTCCGTGGCCATCCTCCCGAATGCTCTCTGAGGTTTGTTATGGACTTCGAACTGGAAAACTAATAATACCTTCTACCCTTTATGATATTATTAGCTGGTGCTTTTAAAAATTTATTAAATTTAGATCAAAGCTTCTAAATGTTCTTTAAGCTCACTTTATTTTTGGCAGAAATTAAAATTTACTTTAATGCTCAGAGCACAAGCTGTGTGTGCTAAGAATAAAAGAAAAAACTCTAGGTCCATTCGTATTTCTTCCCCATTCCTTTTACTAGGGTATCTTTAAGCCATGCTTAACATAAAAGTCCAATGATGATGATGATGAATAATCTTATATTTGGCAAATTATTTTCAATTAAGAACACTTTTGCACCACCAAATCTTATTCATAGGTTCTTAGAAATTTACCCATTTGTTGGTTTTACTTCCTAGTTTTTCTTTATGCATTCGAAAAAGCTATTTTTTTATAATAGATCATTACATTACTGGCAGTAATGTTTGTCGCCTGATTTTGAAAATATATTTTAATAGATCATTTTTATTCATGCTCTTTTTGCCACTTGAATCTGTACTTATGCATGAAAGAACTGGAAATAATTGATTCATAAAGCATTTTGTTTTCCTTCTCTTTTCTATCTCCATCCCACATTCACAAAATCAAATCTTTAAATACACGTTATCAGACTATCAAACCCGACCTTGTTTTGATTTTTTATATTGTGACATTACTTGATATTAAGTTTTTTATTACTGAAAATTACTATGGGCCAATTTCTGATAATTTTCATCAAATTACCATATTAGGCCAGCATCTTTGCCACAAAAACTTATCATGCCCGCTGTACAATTCGCAGACTACAGTTTCCATGCAGAAATTCTCGAGTTAAATATTACTGATAACAGAACAAAAAAGTTCCCACTCATAACCTGGTCCCTTTGTTTGCAAATTGGGTCCAAAATTCCAGTTTATCGGGTCTATCGTTTTGTTTTGTATATGAACGATTATAAGTTTTATGTTCTAGTGAATATTTTACAAACTTATCTTTCGGTGGGGCTTGCTATTAAAATGTGCTTATATTTCAGGTCTGTAAAATAATATCGGTAAAAAAACTAAAAATGCTAACTTAAGTTATGATAAGTAATTGTTCACCACATTATTAGGGGATAGCTTTATGGTGAATACTTTCCTCATTTTCCTGGGAACAATAATGCAGAAACAGTAAACAAAATATTGCAGAAGACTTTTGATACTTTTTTATATGCACATGAACAGTGGTTAGTATCAACAGAACAACTGGTTCAGGGTGTCGTGTCAGGTTTGTTGTTTATATCCATTCTGTCTCTGCTAGAGAGGAAAATCGTTTAAATGTAACTATCAAAAAATACAAAGCCTAAACAGTAGCACTGCTTAACGAGGGTTTAGGCACATTAAAATCGAATGAAATTGAATGTAATTGAAACAAACAAAGAAAGGCAAAACCATTCCTCTCTGTGTAACTACTAATGTTTGTCATAATATAATAGCTAATTTTAGAAAAATTAAAAAAAAGGTTATGAAAAATAGAAAGAAAAATCTTGTAACTAAGACCAAGACTAAATTTTACTCAATGTAAATATGTTTTCTGTATCGAAATCCTATAAAATATTATAATCAGACTGTGATTTAGTCTCTATTAATTACATGCTGCTTTATAAATATACTGATCTCTATATCCTATGTTTAAGGTTGCATTGTTTAACTTGTTAGTCATTAACCAGAAAAGTCAGTTAGATTGCAGTTGACATTATCACGGCATTTGCTACAGAAAATTCATAGATGTGTCTAAGATGGAAAGAGCAAGGAATGTTGCATAAGAAGTTATCAATTACAGTATATTATATTTATATTTTCTGGTCAATTTTGACATAAATCTGCCACTGGCCATAATAGAAGAAACCCCTGAAACCAATGCAGGAATCAAAATAGATTTTTATACTGATCAGGAATATGACATTGAAGTTGAAAAATAAAATTACATTATCAAGTAAATAAAGTATTGCATTTTTTTTAATTGCCTCCCAAAATTAAGTAAGTTATGAAATTTTAGAAAAGAACCAAAATTTTAGTCGGAAAAAATTATTAGTCGGACAAAAGTGACTAAAAGATTGGGAGGTGACTAAAATTTTGTCTGACTAATATTTTCGTCCGACTAAGTTTTGTCCAATAAGGTATTTTAGGCTATATTCACGTGTAGACACTTTTTAACGTAATGAACCCTTACGCCGTGTTTCTCACTAGCAAAACATTTTCCTCGTAAGACATTTCGGTTAAGAAAACCTGACGTAAGAGTATATTACACGTAAGAGGTTAAGTCTTCCAATGCGCTCCTAGAGTTAGCTCAGATGCACTTTTAATCGCGCACGTAGATAATCATTGTTAGAACTTTTAAAACTTTTTTAAAAAGCCTTTACCGCCGAATATTTTTTTTGTTCCTTTTGTCAACGTCCACTAATAATGAGTAATAAAAATAATATTGAACTACATGTTTCCAGTTTGAAAGGTGCAGGTGGTATTGCATAATCATGTTGTGTAAATGAATGAACTGCTTGAGCATCAACGATGGAGAACCCATGGTGCTTTTCAATGCAATTTCCGATGGAACATTTCAATCCAATTAAAAACATGCTCAACCTATTATATTAGTTTTCGTGCTCAATTGGTAACGAATGATAACTTAGGTATATTAAGGTGTGAGTAAGGGAAAAAAACGTGTTTTTGTTTTTTAATTAATTCCTTTGACAGGATAATGTTTATATCAAGTATGATACATTTTTGGAAAGCTTATTTACATCTCTAACAGCCCATGTTAAAAATTTTAAGGTAAACTAAAAATGTAAGATTTTAGAACGAGTCAAAGAAAATGAACCTTGTTGTAAAAACGTAGCTCCATTTATAAAACGAGTTAAATTTAACTTATGTTTTTTACACTTTTGTAATCACAAGAGATAGAGTAAAAAACTGTTTTTTTTTCTATTTTTACTCAAACAAATTATTTTCAAAGTAAATAATAAATAAAATAACCAGAAGCATCATAACTTTGATAAGGAATAAGATGACAAAATATCCTTAAAATCTAATATTTCGGCTTCTATCCTGAAGCCAATGTGACAATGATCTACCCTTCAGCTTTTCAGTAAGCCAAGTTTTGTAAATGAAGCATCAAACGATAGTGGCTCTGACACGAAAAGTAAACACTGAAAAAAACAGCTTTAAGGATTTTTCTTTATTGCGTGAACTAATTAATTATTTATGAAACGGAATTTTGAAACAAAAGGATCAATACACGCAACATGATCAATATGTTTTATTTTTTCATGGTCTTTAATGTACACAAATTAGCCGCTTATACAACGGTTTTGGAAAATAAACGGACTTCCCATCCACTTCCTGAAAAAATAGTTTCACCATTGGAAAATTCAGAGTTCCTTTCATCCTGATGTGCAAAAAAACTTTTTTTACAAAAAAGTCAATGATTTTTCCCTTACTCACACCTTAAGTGACCATTCACATAAAAGAAACTTGTGTTGCTTTTCCAACTGTCCATTGACTGCGAGAATTGTACAGCCAGGACATGGGAGAGTTTTTCAGCCCTGCGTAAACACAGCTTTCAGACAATCATCTACGTAAACCTATGATGAAAAACTGATGGAAACAGGTATTATTTTATTTAAACGAAGGTGAGTATTTCAAAAGAGAACTCCTGCAACTCGTCAAGCCAACATTAAAATATTTTCATTTGTCTCCTCCTGCCATTCATCCTTCATCCAAATGTTGAACCTAAAAACATTATCGTAATGAAGTTACAATAACGATCACTAAAATCGTGACGATATGACCAATTTTGAAAAGTCTTTTGTCTGTTGTTAACATTTCCCCCCTATAGATTCAAAGAATAGCAATCCTGTCCAACAACTTAAAAAAAGAATTATAGAAGACGGTTCCTACTTGTGGCTGCTCTCAAATGAACTACTGTATCTTTAATCTCCAACTGAATATGAGAACAAGCTCATCAAGTGCAATTCAATACACGAACGGGTGCTGCCTGTACATGTACATTTCAATAAGTCGAATAACATGGTCTTTTTAAACTTTTCACTTTTCAGATTTGGTGGAGGTACAACAACAACCGCCTCTTCTAAAGCCGCAGTGAAAGTGTAGACGTAGATGATTATCATCAATGAAATAAATGCTTTTGGGAAACCTTTTATTGCTAGAAAAATATTTCCGTTTAATAAATAAAAGTCACTAAAGTGTTAATCATGTCATGAACAAGCGAATTTATTATGACTAGGTTTCGATGGCTACAGCTGCTATCGACAGGCACTGTTTGAAATAACAATCCTTTATTTCTAATTATAATAAATAAAACTTTTCGTCACTTTTCCCCGACAAAGTTATCACCAATTATTTTCGAACTTCAAAACACAGCGTATTATGTATCCAAAATATATAAACAAACGACTTTAACGAAACCTATTAACGACTATCTATGCCTCCCTTCATAGTTCAAAAAAATCGATTTTGAGCTTCAAAAGAATCGACTTTGAGATTCACAAGAATCGATTTTGGGATTCACAATAATCGATTTTGGGATTGTAATCGCAAAAGCTATTGTTATCCTTTTCCCTTAAATCATCACATATATTCTTTCCACGCACCCACTCCGCAAACCTTATAATATTGATATTTGCTTAAGGTTATTAAGCCTAATCTCGCAACTTATTGCGGAGTGTAGCTTTTAGCGGAACGGAGCTCATTTGGCAAGATCAAATATTGTCATCAAACACTAACAGAGAGGTGCATTTCGGCTGCTGTAACTGGATGCAACCTCCTACAGGGTCGTACAAAAAGTGCGATTGGGCTCACTTACCTTTGATTTTCGGAAATTTTGAGGTAGGTAATAATATGGATGATCAAGCTCACAAGTGTTCAGGGTATAGCGTTTAGGCAAAATTGTCGATCTGTACAGTGGCGGTCAAAACAAAGTGGTTGCTTTTTCAGTTAAGTAGTCATTCCCCACACAAAACAAGACATAAAAGTCCAATGATGATGATAAAATCTAACGTAAATGTTTATGTTTATGAGGTGTGTGCAGCAGCAGACACACACCACTATGCCCCATAAAGTTTTATTCATAATATAGGTCCTTTTAGAGATTTATATATCCTTTTTGAATTCTTAATTGCAAGCTTATTATTGTTCATGCGAAATGATTTGCATGTTTCGTATATATATGATAAACTTTATGCTGACGACAGGTTAGGGAGAATATGTGTGTGTGCAGAAAAAAATGGCTTTGATATTTTCTATGTCTAAATCACTGAGACATCAAAACAGTATACAGTACATCACCAATCATGGAATTTGTCTATTTAAAAGAGTACAATCGTAGTCACATTTTATGATCAAATTGGACTGCTTAACAACAAAAAATGTAAACAATATATATAATATTTTATCCATCATATATATATTGTAAAATATTCTCTGTTTTGGAATTCAATTAGTCAAATCCATAGTAGTATTTAATACATGTGTCTGGGTGAAATTTTATAAATTCTAGAGAAATAACTGAAGTTAAAATAGCTACAGCTTACAAATTCTTTAATTGGATAAGACATTTAAAAGAAAACAACAATGAAGAGCAAAAGAAACAAATCAGTTAATTTTTTTTTTGTGTAATTGTTATTACTTTACATAATGCTACTTGAATTATTTCTAAAATTACCAGTTACGTAATTAATATAACTGTATCTATATATACTAATTCGCCTCGTGTGCAACACATTTAATTTAGAGAGTGGGTACACTTTTGAGTTGCGATTCCAAAATTGAAATTTTCATCACGGGGATCGTTCACGGGAAAGGCAATTTTGACCCATCCTTTTCAAAGTTAAGTTCGGCAAAAAGTATTTACCCGGGATACTAGTCTTATTATACTAATTCGCGATTGTGTGTCACACTTTTATTTTAGAGAGTGATATATTTGGTTTTTCTTTCACGGTGAAAACCTTCTTATTTTTTCCCTTAACGTCGTAAAGCCACGCAGAGGCGAGAGCGTTTTTTTTTATTTTCAGCGATTAGTACATGCTCCTCCGTTTTGTTATTTTTGGTTTGTGCACTGGAAATCAGCCGAAAAACGTCTTTGGAGGAGTGCGAGCAATGCAATGTTAATCGTTCGAAATTTGTCAACGATCATTTCGTGAGCAAGAAACTTCGCGAAGAAGACGTGTTTCTTTTTGTATACAAATATTTTGATTTAAATTTGATTGTTTTGGGCAGCAAATCGACGAAAGAACTGATGAAGAAACACAGGTTTGTATGCACGAAGGTATTGTTATTATTATAAAACGTTTTATTATCGTTTGTTTACAATGAAAAATCATATTTAGATATACAGAAGAAGCGCAGTGAAGTTTTTAAAAATTAGCTGCAGAAAGATCGAACGAACAAAAGGTATTATTATAAAACTTTTATTTTTGATTAATAAAAGAACAAGTTAGAAACATGTATTTGTATTTAAATGTAAAATGTTTGTTTACGTTTTAGTTATCAAATATCGCTATACAGAAGAAAGTGTAGTGAAGAAATGCAGAACAAAATGATGTTTATTTACACAGTAAGGAATGGTTTTAATTTAGTTTTGAAAGATTAAATACTATAGCTTTGAATGGATATCTTATTTTATGAGTTCTTTCGTTTAGTTTATATGCTACTGGATGAAAAACGAAGACGAGAGTAATTTGTTTTGGTAACGCGCGCTATTATTATTTTTATAGTCAGCAAAGAAGATTTGATTTGATTTATTTATTTACAGATCAATTAAAAATGGTCCCACAGCTATGACTGTTTTCCTTTCTCATGGCTGTGGAAGTAGGGAACGTGTTACGCTGTCAAATTGTATCTATTGACGATGTTTGATGCTTTGTCTGCATGCCTTTCTGCCAGCCATTTATGCCTTTTGTTTTGGTTTGCTTAAATATGGTTGCAGTAGTAGTAAGTATTGTAGCTGTTCTTTACTGAAATCTTTTTCTTTTAGGTCAGAAAAGAAAAAGTGTAGCTATTTATAAACGAAATTTATAAATGTATAAATGAAACACATGGTATGTTGAGAAGGTTATTTAAGAAAAGAATGGATTATGTATTTCATTGTGATTGTACTACAAAAAAGAAGCATTGCTGGGGTATATTTTTCTTCAGTTTATATTTGTTTACGGCATTCATTAGTTTGTGTTATGTTAATTGCTACATATATACTTGCTAAGTATATAAATTTAGCATTATGTTTTTATTTGTTGCTTTTAATATTTTCTGGGTATTCAATTATGGTTTTGGTCAAAGTATGGCATTTTTTTGTTTCAATTTGATGTTTGGTTGTGTATGCCAGGTTAAAGTCTTTATTCTGTTCAGCTCCAGTGTTGAGTGAACTCGTATTGACTCACAGTATCGGTTGACTTTATAGACCAAATTTTATTTTTAATTGTTATCTTTAGGATAAATGCGTACTTGAATTTTCTTTTGGTTTTTTTTCTTTTTGTTTTATTTTTTATTTCAATATTGTTAAAGCATGATTAGGTTTTTTGGTATTACAATTCAAGTATCAATTTCTTAGGTAATAATAAAAAAAGCATAAAGAAATGAAACTCATGGTTTTAATCATGACGTTGATGGTTTTGGGAAGAACAGACTACATATCATTTCAAAAATTCATTAATGGTTGCGGTCGAGTAGTAACTTTGGAAGGTATCAATTTGTTTTGAATTAACATTTCGTAATGTTTGGTTTTGTATGTCTGGGTAAACAGTTCTGTGTTGCCATTTTTTTTACATTAAAGTCACTTCTCTTCTGCGTATAAATATATTATTCTGAGCCATGTTGCTATTTCTATTGCTATTGGGAATCATTGCATTGCATCCCCAATCGAACGCGACGTTTTAGGAGAAATATCTCGAGAGCCAATAGGGATAACGCAACATTTGGTCCTAAATTTTATTTGGTACTGCGGATATAACGTCATCATAATCTTTGACCGATGATATCTCTGCAACGGTTGGTCGTAGCGAAACCATTCCCATACATTTTTCTGCTCAGTTTTTCAAGCTTAACAACATCAGTACACTTTCCAGTCCCGATTCCGTAATTGAAATTTTCGTCACGGGGTTCTCACACGGGAACGCGTCGTATTTCTGCAGATTGTTTTCGGAATTAAAGTCGTAAATAACTTTTACGCGAGATACTAGTCTATATATTAATAGCCGATTCTCTGTCTGTTTGTTTGTTTGTAAGTCACGCAAAATGGTAGATTAAAATGTGAGCGAAATTATTTCTTTTTTTGTGAGCGACGTGAGTTCGAAGCAAATACATTGCAATCCCAATCGAACGTGACTTTTTTTGGCTGATGAACTAATAGGAATAACGTTTTGTTTTTATTATTATTGTTAGTTTTATATTCCACGTTGACTAGGCTTCGAAAACAATACATCAACTAAATACAAAGAAACTAACTGATTAAACATTTTGGTCATAAAGCAGCAATGGCAGAACGTGACAGCATGTGCGGTTTGCCAGTGTATCCTAAAGCTTGCCTGACTGTCTGAAACGGGTGAACTTTTTTTCGAGCAATCAAAATGTTTAAAAACTGATAGGTAAAAAAAGAGTATCATGAAACAAAATATTTTTTTGCTTTTCTCTTAATAGCTGTCTTAATTTCTTTTAATCAATTTCTTTTAATCTATTTTAATCTGATTGAACGTTTTTTATTCACTTCATTCATTTAGCACGTGCATTTTTTTCTGACAGCACCCATGTTAGAGCGCGTAAAACAAAAGCTAATAATAAGTTGAACAGGTTTTTCTCTCTGCGTTTTGAGTGTATTGTTAAACTGATATTTGATTGGTTTAAAATCGTAAAGAAAAACCACGTGAAGTTCACGTTCGGAATGCATTGTCTAAAGCAAGAAAGTCTGCTGGCCTTTTAAATGTGACCGCAACAATCAACGGCTGAGTTAAGAACATGCAAGATTTGAAACACCAGGAACGTATTTCTCTTCATGTGCAAACGAGCTTTATTTAGCGATAAAGCCAGCAGTAAAGGAAGTCTTATCGCTGGTTTTAAGTGCAATAATTTGGAGCAGGTGGTGATACAACGCAGGCTGAACATGGGCGGCGAGCGACGCCGCCTTGGCGGCTAGTCTATATATTAATAGCCGATTCTCTGTCTGTCTGTCTGTTTGTTTGTTTGTAAGTCACGCAAAATGGTAGATTGAGTTGTGAGTGAAATTATTTCTTTTTTTGTGTGCGACGTGAGTTCGAAACAAATATATTGCAAACCCAATCGAACGTGACTTTTTTTATGGAGCACCATCACGGAAAAAAATAAATTTGGGGGAATGTCAAAACTTCGTGTTGGGGTTACACACACTTTCGATGGGGTAGCACGATAATTGTGTTGCCATTATGAAAAGTGGGGTTACACTCAACTATGAAATCGGGGAGTGTCAAAAGAAAATCCATGCTCCTGTTACACGAAGTCAAACGCAGGCAATCATTAAATAACAGATAACAGATCGACTGAGGTACATAAAAACTCTGTCAGATTGGTCAGGTCCCGTCATGTTAGTGTGGCCTGTTACACGACATTTCATGCATCATGTGATCAGTACTGTGCTAGAAAAGAAAGAGTTCAGAAGTTAAGAAGATGGCCGACGAAATGGAACGATCGATATCCAATTTAATTGATGCTGTAGAAAGTTTTAAGAATGGGAGACGTGAAAGTGATGTAAATAGTCCTGTAAATATTGTAAATAATAATCAAACGGGTTATGGTAATGTAAATAATAACAATCAGCAAAGCAGCAGCAGCAGTCAACAGCAACGTCAATCAAGGTCAGTTTTGTCTGCTCAGATTCCTCAGCAACAACAGCTACATCAGTCATCATCTTCACCAGAGTCATCTGTGTCAGCATATTTAAGAAGAAGTTTCCCAACAGTTGGCAGCAGAAAGGTATATAGAATTTATGTCCATTCGAGTAATTATGAATATGTAGGGTAGTACCGATTCCTCCCTTTAATTAATAAAACCATCATCAATGGTTAGTCATATGATGAGTACAATGATATGTGACGTTCCAGGGGATTTTGATAACAAATGATAAAACGTTTTTCAAAAAACGTTAAAAACGTTGTAAAAACAATAGAAAAAAACGTTAGAAAACGTTTCAAGAATTCGAAAGAGAAAACGTTTTATGTATATATTAACATTAAAAACGTTTAAACGTTTTATTGTTAAAAACGTTTTATTGTTTTAAACTTGAATTTTTTATTTTCAGGCTGCTCCACAGTAAACATAAAGTTAAGAAAGTTCAAAAAGAACCTAACAAACGATATTTAATTTTCAATATTTTGAGCGGGTTGAGTAATTGAGAATGCTTTTTGTAAACAAAACTTAAAAATCATTTTCATCTTTTTTTTTATTTTTTCGAAACCAAAAAAAACATGTTTTTTTACGAAAATGAAAAAACGTTTAACAAAACGTTTACAACATTGCGCACATGACAAGAAAACGTTTTTTCGTTACTGAAAAAACGTTTTTCAACAAAGTGTAAAACGTTTAAACGTTATATATAAAACGTTTTATCATTTGTTATCAAAATCCCCTGGAACGTCACATATTCTAAGAGTGTTTCCACAATAATCGAGTTAAAGAATTGAAATTGCTTTATTATGAAATTTGTTTCTCATAGACTGGAAAAGTGGCAAAAAACGTAAAGCAGAGTTATCATTGCCTCAGCAGACTCAAATGCCAAAAGCAAAAATTTACTTGAAAGATGTCATTCTGTTACCATCGCCAAAGATTTCGACAATTCCTAGAGGTACATTAAGAGAGGAACTATTCGAGGCAGGATTTGCAGTGTCTGGTTTTGAACTAAACACAGGTGACTCTGAGAGAGACATCAAAGACAAAATGAAAAGTTTATTCAAGGACATTTTTTCCCTTAGTGACAAGATAGATAAATTTGAATTTGTCAGAGCTATTGAAAAGGGTGTTGTCAGAATAAAGATGGATGGTCCTATGGATGGCAGGAAATTATATTATATTGCTGGCAGCTACCAATTCACCTCAGGTCAACAACTGATTTAAGGTATTTACTGAAATCTGAAGACAAATTGTGCCCATCAGACATGAGTGATGATAGTGAAGAACAACTTCCATTGGCATTCACCAAAAATAATGATACTGCTGGTGATCATCAATATGCTAAAAAGCCATCCGAACCATTGCAGACAACTTTTCAAGAATGCCCAATTTGTAATGATGTATTTCCATCAAATCGATTACAACTACACGCTAGTAATTGTGGTATGAGTACAGAACCAGTTCTTGCCTCTCAGCCAACAGCCTTGCCAGTTGCAACAGGAAGTACAAAAATTATTGCAACATCAACATTATCAAAGCCTATGAAGACATTCAAAGAAGATCTGAAGGAGCTCCAAAACAGGTTTATGAACTCAACTGAGGATCTCCCAATCAAGTTAGTTGTTAGGTTGAACAATACGTATTTAGATACTGCCAAAAAAGTGAGACTTTTCTTTAAAAACGATAAACCGCTGAAACCGATTACTGTTTCGTTTCCTGGAGAAATCGGAGTTGATGATGGTGGACCTTTAAGGGAGATGTTCTCAAGAGTATTTAGTGATGCACCGCAGTATGTGTTGAATGGCATGGAAGGACAGTACACATTCCAGCATGATATCCATAAATGTGAAAATAATGATTTTTTTGTATTTGGACAGATGGTTGGCCTTAGCTTGTTACATGGTGCTGCAGGCCCTCATAATTTTGCCAGACCACTTGTTCAATATGTCCTTGGTATCAAGCCTGAATTTGATATTGAAGACATACCAGAATTTGAAGTGCAAGAAAAATTGCGACAAATTGAATTATGTAACTCAAAAGAGGATTTGAATAGACTCATGCTGAACTTTGATCAACGCTTTGAAGCAGGGTATTTTTTTTTTGTGAATGAGTATTTTAGTAATTTTTCATGACCACAAGTTAACCCAGTGTGTACCACATTTTAACTAATTTAAGAGTAGTGGTTATGCTATATGAATATGAGCTTCGAGTTATTTTTGTTATTTTAGGTACAATAAACTTGTTATCCAAATTGAAGATGTTCCACATCTTAAAGAGAAGATTTGTAATTATTTCATCTTGGAGAGACAGCGAAATGAAATTGCCCAGTTCTGCAAAGGATTAGGAAGTTTTGGTGTTCTAAGCCTATTGGGAAAGTATCCAACTGAATCGATGGCAGAGTTAACCTATAGTTCTGATTGTGTTACTGCAGAAACGATTAACTCTATTTTTAAATTTGAATTCTCAGACGCTTCCTCACCGACAAAAAAATTGGAGGAAGATGTTGCGTTTCAGTGGCAGCAATTTCTTGACGAGGTTCAAGCCGGTGACAAACAAGCAATTCAAGTAGAAAATTTTGAAAGTGGAAACGTAGATCATAAAAAGATTTCGACAGAGGATGTCCTTCAATTTTTAACAGGATCTCGATATGTGCCTTCCAATGGTTTTGGCAAGGAAGGAAAAATAGAATTTTTGGAGAGTTATAAGAAATGCTTGAAGAGAATAACAATCAGTACATGTTTTTTGACATTAAAGATACCATTAAATGAACGATATATCACAGATGATTTTTCAAAAAGCATAACAGAAGATATCCTCGAATCACCTGGTTTTGGACGACTTTGAAGGATTTTTAAGCCATTGTTTCAACCGAGTTTGTTATATCTTAATATTGTGTTTATTTTGTCAAGACTTTACAAGATCTTTCTATAGTTAGTTTCTTCATTTGGTATGAAATGTGGCCTGAATTTTGAATTTTATTCTGTACTGAAAACGAGTGGCCAAAAATGATAGGCAATCGTAGTGAATGAAAGAAATTTTGTTAAGCAATCCTTAACTGCTTTGATGATCTTTTTTTCTTCTTCTGTTTCTTTTCTCATATCTTATTTTGATTTTTATTCATAGTTCTTTAATCCTAAATCTTTGTGTTGGATTGTAAGTCTTCTATTTCATTGTTTGTCATTATATTCAGTAGGAAAGTATATTTTGATGAAAAGTGTCTACTG
Organism: Turritopsis dohrnii; assembly: GCA_027922465.2. Lineage (NCBI taxonomy): Eukaryota > Metazoa > Cnidaria > Hydrozoa > Anthoathecata > Oceaniidae > Turritopsis > Turritopsis dohrnii. The sequence goes on along the minus strand of BQMF02000083.1, from coordinate 695,030 downwards.
TAGTTCAGATTTATTTAAACCTGTTCACCACTAGGCAGAATGTTTGGCGCAGGACGGCTTCTGTCTTCTTCACCTGATCATTAGCTGAATGATTTGATTTGATCTGATTTGATGTTGAGCTTGACGCAACTTTTCCCTGGACGCTTGGCGGAATTCATTTAAAAAAATTTCTCAGAGCGGAATTTTTCCTTCTAGTGAAAAAAAATAGTTTTCTTAACTTTTACGGGATTTTTGAAAACAGGTTCCATTAAGAAACGCTTCACCAAGAGCGTAAAGATCATTTACTTCTACTTTACGGGGAGAAAGTTTCGCAAAAAAAAAAGCAAAATTTTAGGGATTTACTTTAGATTACATCTATTTCGTGTAAAATAATCTTCTGCGTTCAACTGGAAAAGTGAATTTCACGCGGGATAAACTTTTGTGATTTTCGTTTTTAGCGCAATTTTGACAAACTCGCCGCCAAGGCGGCATCGCTCGCCGCCCATGTCCACCTGCTCTGTATCACTGTATCAATAAACGTCAAATTTCCTTATAAACGGCTCGTACAACTTGTGTTCAACCAGAAGCAGATTCGAAGTCACAACCTCTGGTAAAACCAATCTTTTATCAGTGTAACAATACACTCAAAACGTATAGAGAGAAAACTTCAACTTTTTTTTAACTTTTGTTTTAAAAAAGTTACGCGCTCTAACATGGGTGCTATCAAACGTAACGGGGAAATGGTTTCTCTTCTTAAAAAGATCACACGGGAGGAGATAAAAAAAGGCACGTGCTAAATGAATAAAGTGAATTAAAAAAAACGTTCGATCTGATTAAAATAGATTAAAAGAAATCGATTAAAACAAATTAAGACAACTATTATGACAAAAGCAAAAAAAAGTATTTTGTATCATGATACTCTTTTTTTACCTATCGGTTTTTAAACATTTTGATTGCTCGAAAAGAAGTTCACCCGTCTCAGGCAGTCAGGCAAGGATACGTTAGGATACACTGGTAAACCACACATGCTGCCTCGTTCTGCCACTGCTGCTTTATGTCCAAAATGTTTAATCAGTTACTTTCTTTGTATTTAGTTAATGTATTGTTTTCAAAGCCAAGTCAACGTGGAATATAAAACTAACAATAATAATAAAAACAAAAGGTTATTCCTATTAGTTCATCAGCCAAAAAAAGTCACGTTCGATTGGGGTTGCAATGTATTTGCTTCGAACTCACGTCGCACACACAAAAAAAATAATTTCGCTCACAACTCAATCTACCATTTTGCGTGACTTACAGACAAACAAACAGAGAATCGGCTATTAATATATAGATAAAACATTTGTTTAAATTGAACACAAATTTTTCTTTCTAAACAGAAAATTTAAGTAGAAAAAACATCAAGCACTACGCTCATCATATTTCCACTCAGATAGTCATAAATGACGAGGCATTTTCATCACCCTTGCTTTCTCCATGTACTCAGCTGGTATAGCGTTCATTGTAGCATCAAAATTATTTTCGTAGTCATGTGAAGGAAAGAAATTGTTTGCGGAAGAAATTTTTGCGGATAACTGACCCAAAAATGCCATATTTTGCGGAAGAAATTTTTGCGGATGACGACTTCAAAAGAGATTTTGCGGAATTAATTTTTGCGAATGCGATAAATTTAATAATCGAAAATAGGAAAACACCTAATTCAGTGCCTGAAAGAGCAGATTTATGGAATAACATCTATTTTTCATCAGTTATAATATCAGTTATACATATTATAGTGCAAGTGCAGATACTGCTTGTATTGTTATTGACGAAGACTAATAATAAGTCCTTAGATGTTCAATAACCTCGACTTTTTTCCTTGCGGATGAAAAATTTAGAAATTTTTGCGGATGGCAGAGATAGGAAAGTGCCGATGCTAGGACAGAAATTGTATCATGGGAAATCATATGATTTCGGGAATTTCCCTTTGTTTTCATAACGCGATACGAGTTACGAAACGTGTTATTTTGATTACGTAAGCAGTTTCTATTATTATAACCACAAATTACTCATAAATGTAAACAATTAAATATCTCATAAAAATGTAGTAAAAAGCAGTTTGTAGCAGTTTAAACCTTATAACATAAATGAGCTAACAATACTCCCAGCTTTATATACAAATTCTACTGCTTTACTAAAATCAGTAACTCCATTGTTTTTCAACCATTCTAAAACATCGACGCGACCGTTAAAACATGCACCGCGTACCCCTTTACTAAAATCAACGACGCCGTTATCTTTCAACCATTCTAAAACATCGATGCGACCGTTAAAACAAGCATACTCTATTCCTTCGCTAAAATCATTAACTCCGTTTTCTTTCAACCATTCTAAAACATTAATGTATCCGTAATAACATGCATCGCACATTACTTTCTCAAAATTAGTTACACAATTATTTTCTTTCAACTGTGTTAATAATAACATGCTTGTCATTTTATTTTGATGATTTGTAATACGTTTTAATCTGTCAATATCCATAGGTATTATATATTACTGTGTATAATTCCTTTATAATGTTTAATTCAACTTTTTTTGTTTTTTTTTTACCTCTTATACATATCTATAATGTCCTCTGGCATATGTAGCAATACCATGTTTTACAATAATTCTTTTGTCATCATCCGCATTGAGAGCGAGTTTGTTTGTTTTTATAGTGTGAACATCATGCTTAATCGATTGAAAGGTCATCTGTTCTCTGTAAACATTCTTACCATCAAATAAGCATCTCTTGTAATCATCAAACCCCATGGTCTTCTTTACTACGCACTTCTTGACTCCCTTGCACTTCTTGTCTTCTTTTCCATCTAGCTGTTTATATGCATAAGTCTTCGCTCTTAGAGCAACAAACTCTGTCATTATCTTACCACCCAACTCATCTTTCATTAGACCAATGACTTTCTTATTCAAACCTATAGGTAAAGGTCTGTTATCTTTCTCATCATACGCTGAAGTGTCGAATCTCAAAGCTACATCATCAGCAATATCTTTGTAAAAGTCATCGGTTTTGATGTGATAGACAAAGCTGTCTGTATCCATATAGCAGAGCTTTAGATTGTCACCATATTTTGGTTTCATGTAATCATAGTGAAACTCGTACATAATCGTCTTTGACAAATCAAGAACTGTAGGTCCCAGATAGATCGGCTTGTTCAACACGAGTTTGATCTTTTGCATTTCAGCAGCCATCAAATATTCACTGAAACAGATACTACCCTTGAAACTAGGTTTCATCACCAGCTTCTCATATTGTTCTTTCTTGGTAGCCAAGCGTATGTCTTTATGTTTACGTTGATTCTCCATAGTTTTACCAAAGACTGAATTGTTCATGAGCTTGAAAAAGTCCCTTTCAAAGTCATTCTTTGATTTAGTACGCAAATTGGTGTTGAAATCGATGTACGGCTTCAACCATGCGCTTTGTCTAAATCTCAGTACTCTATGAACCTTCTCAAGAACAAGACCATGCTTCAGCGCTTGATCAAGTGCACGGATATGAATAATATAGTTCTTCTTGTCTGAAAGACATGGAGTTAGCTTTTCTACACCATTGATTTTCTTTCGCTCAGGCATAAACGGAAGATCGTTATGTGAATCATGAAGCTCCTGAGGATAGTTCACATCAACTTCAAGAAGATAACCATATTTACCGTCTTTCTCAGCCAACTTTGAAATGAAATCAGTGGTAAATTTATTAGCATCTACCCACTTGAAATTCCCTGTCGGTAGCTTCTGAATCATAGCCCATCCATATAGATTGTTTGCATCAAGATATTGGAGATAGCTACTTTCTTCAGTCTTCTTATATTTAGCATCCATATACTTGTTATTAGCTTTAGCATGTCTATGAACAGCCTGACAGAGACCTCCTCTAATACCTTGCTCTACGAACAGAAACATATCCATATCTGACAACAGATCCAGCTCAACATCTGTCTTTTTCAAACAGGCTTGCCAAGCTAATCCTGGAGCAGTGTAAAAATGTGCAGGATCCAATTTATAGTTTGTTATACATGTTTCCCTAAAAGTCTCAAAAACATCAGCAAGCAATAGAACGTCTGTCTTGATATAGATCATGATACGCACCCATATTTTTATTTTTCATATGTTTCCACACATTCTGCGCATGTGTATAATCAGCATCACTGATACCTTTCATGTTCAACTTGCTGTAGAAAGCATCTTTTGGTGGGAGCTTAGTTTTGTTAAACTTATCAAAAGAATCAATGTATTCATAAGGATAAACTCCTTTTCTTCTCAATAGTTTGAATTGCTCATCACCCTTGAAGAATTTTCGAAGGTTTTTACACTGATCGTCAGATAGATTGTTTACCAAGTTATCCAGACTACTAGCCATGAAACGCACGCTATCGATGAATCTCAACTGTATCTTTTGAACCCTAGTCACCCCATTTTTATCATTGTATTCACCAACCTTAACATCCAATGAGAAAGAGATATATTTTTCTTTGTTTTCAGCGATGACAGCAATCCCTTCATCTCCATACTGTTTGGCTAGTTCTTTGATAAATAGATGAGCATCATATCCGCTCAGATTGTGAAAGACGATCGGAATGTATTTAGGGACTTTGTAACGGATATTACAAGACTGTTGTGCAGCTCCACGAAATTTACCAGTAAAATGACAGTGATCCCTAACCTTAATATTATCTTTTTCAAATTCTTTCATACATATGTGGCACTTATCTGAATCGGTAAATCCTTGTTCCTCTTCATATGTGAGGTCTCGCATTCTCTGTTTAGGAAACATATTGTATAGCCTTTTCACTTCACCTATCGCATGATCTACAAAACGTAAAACACAGTCTTCACCTCGATAAAGCGTTAGAGGGTCTGAAACTTCACCATGAGCAAATTTGCTATAACAACAGAAGCCTGTGGGGATATGTATACCAACCTTTTTAGTGGATGATCCAATAACGCTACGCGGTTCTTTACAAACCTCTTTTGACAAAGCTTCGAAATCAGCATACATTATGAAAGGAGCTTTGAGCTGATACTGACCGTCATGAAACTTAACGGTGCTACCCTCATTTGGCATCTCAATCTTAGCAACATCATTATTTTTACAATATTCAAAGTGTTCATCTCGTGTTTTCTCACTTGAGAATCCATTGAGACAATTCAAGCAATAATGCTCCTTATGTTCGTGATTCGAGTTGACCTTACTCAAGACACCGCTCAAGTTCTTTACAGCTATATAATGTCTCTTTTCCTCTTCACAAAGTAAAAACAAAACAACCGTTTCTTTGCGATCAAGATGCTTCGACTTACGACACATATAGATACCTTCTTTCTCGTCTTGTGTCAAAACATGCACAGTGATATCAGGGTTCCTCCTCTCAAACAAATCTATTTTATTTAGCGCCATTGGAAACGATAAACCCTCCCAATTATATTTATCATACTTTTTGAGAGCCGAGATTCGTTCAGGATGATTATCGATCTTATCATGATTGAGAGCTGCGATAACAGCCCATTTGAAGCATTCTTCATCATCTTTGTTTTTAGGATTGATTATCGAATACTTACCACTGAAATTCTTAGGTAGCGGCAAGTAAGAGCTGCCTCTCGTTAATTTTAGCTTGTGAAAGTCCACATCAATATTTAAAATTTTATCGATAACAAAGCCGGATTGAGGTAACGCAGGGTTTTCAACCTGTTCGATTATCTTATTGAACATCTTATTAATAACATCAGATATATCGCTTTCATTGTGAATTGTTTCCATATTGCTATTAAACGCCTTATCGACATAGATTGTCGCTTCAGGATTGGATAAATCCTCTTTTCTCCATTTGATCCACACAGTTGCTTGAATTTTTATTGATTTTTTATTTTTGAGTTCTCTCATAATCAGATCACTTAAAATGGGTCGAACCTTATCGAGAAACGAATCAACGTCCTTTTTTCCATCTGAGTTTATCTTGAACCTTTTGTAAGAACCCTCAGAGATAGTATAATGGGGATTCAAGCGCAACGCACACGCACGCACACGCACGCACACGCACGAAACCCTGCGCATGCGTCGAAAACTGTTGACATCAGCACTATCGTCGAAATCCGCCTATATCTATCAGTCAGCTATATCTATCAGTCAGCAGCACCTATATCTATCAGTCAGCAGCACCTATATCTATCAGCAGTCACACACACAAAACGACGTCATCAGATTTTGGCGCAACCGATGACCCCATCAATCAAACCCCTTCTGCGCATTCGTCGAAAACTGTTGACATCAGCACTATCGTCGAAAACCGTCGAAAAGTGTTGACGTCAGCACTATCGTTAAAACCGAAGGTGAGTCAGGGAATTCCTAAAGTGGCACGTCGGGGCTGGCCCTCCTCGAAAGTAGGGAAATCCCCACTCATAAAAAATTCATCAAATGAGTCAGGGAATTCCCTGACTCATGCGTTAGTTCTGTCCACTCGTAAAAAATTTCCAAGTTGAAAAAGTCTATATAATAAAGGATGTTGAGTAACAAAACAGTTCGAGAATTGAGAAGCCAAGCAAAAGAGCGTGGCTTTAAAGGGTACTATAAGCTTAAGAAGGCTGACCTCATCAATTTATTAGATGCTCCAGTAAGACCACCTAGGAGAGCTGGAGTAAGGAAACCTCTTAGACAAGTCACTATACATAGATACATGAAGCCTGAATACATGGATATTTTTGGGCTTCAAGAGATGATGAAGAACCGATCAGTTGTAAAATCTAAACTCAACGAATGGTATGACTGGCTTGTGAGTTATGTACCAAAGTCAATTAAAGAGCCTATACAGAACGCTTTCTCTAAAGCAAAAAGTGATATTTTAAAGTTGTACAACAATACAAAGGAAAAGCTTGGGTTAAAAAGTATGGTTGAAGAACAGGCGATGGAAGACACCAACAACACAAGTATGAGTGATGATTTTATACCTATGAAGCATAAGCATGCACTACATAAAAGCTTTCGAAGCTTTCGTATAGCTGGTATAGCAAAAGCTGATGTTGATGGATACTTCACACTAGTGAGAGCAAATGTGGAGAAATTAATGGAAGAGCAGGTTGAGGACATGGGGTCTGCTAAAGTACAACTCTCTCTATGGATCATGTGGAAAAAGCGAGAGAAGCTTTTAATTCAACTTGAAGATGATGATCTAGAAGGAGAAGATGTTACAAAAGGAGATAAATATGGATATATAAGGATAGACAAAGTCTTTAACAGCTTGATGATGAGAGTGTTCCAAGGTAGTGACATGAAAGAGATATTGGATGAGATGTTTGCATATATCAAAACCCAAGTAGAGCATCCTGCATTACCACAAAGCGGCTTCACCATCGATCACATCATGCACCTGGACGTAGACTTTCACAAGCTGCAGCTGATGAGAGGATCTTCATACATCGAACTACCATCCTGGATAGCGTCGAAAAAGGCAATCATCAACCCTAAAAACGATGATGAAGAATGCTTCAAGTGGGCTGTAATAGCAGCACTACATCATGAAGAGATTGGAAAAGATCCACAACGCATTTCAAAGCTACAGAAGTATGAGAATGAGTACAACTGGGATGGTTTGGAATTTCCTGTAGCAATAGACAAGATAGGAAAGTTCGAGAAGAATAATCCTAACATTGGGGTGAACGTACTATATATCGAAGAAAAGTCTACAAAGAGGAGGATCAACACCACACGAGAATCTAATCGTAACATAAGCGCAAAGAAGCAAGTCAATCTGTTGATGGTATGTGATGGAGAGAAAAATCACTATACAGCCATCAAGAATCTGTCAAGGTTGTTTGGTCAAGAAAACACAAATCACAAATGTGCACAGCACTTTTGCATCAACTGTCTAAATGGTTTTCACAATGTAGAGTCACGAGACAAGCACTATATCTACTGCTCTGGCAATGAACAAGTTAGAGTGGAGATGCCTGGAGAGAAGGAAAAATGGCTGTATTATAACAATGGAGAGATGCAGTTCAGAGTACCTTTTGCTATCTATGCAGATTTCGAGAGTCTTTTAGTACCTATGAAGGAAGATGGGAGAGAGAAGAACACAAAAACACTATCGAAGCATATACCTTCAGGATGGTGTACGTACAGCAAGTTTGCGTATGGAGATGTGCAAGATCCTCTAAAAGTATACAGAGGTGAAGATTGTGTAAAGAAGTTTGTGGATCATCTGGAAGATGAAGTTAAGCGGTTGTATGCGACATTTCCAGAGCAATCGATGATAGAACTGACGGATGTTCAGAAGCGTGATCATTGGGATGCAGAAACTTGTCACATATGTATGCTGCCATTTTCAGATCCTCAAAATCGCAAAGTCAGAGATCACTGTCACTATACAGGTTTATATCGAGGTGCCGCACATAACAATTGCAACCTAAGATACAAGATCCCACATCATATCCTATCATCTTTCACAACTTAAGTGGCTATGATGCACACCTCTTCATTAGAGAACTGGGGGAAAAGTACAACATGGAAGATATAGGATGCATCGGGGAAAATAGGGAAAAGTATATATCCTTCCATGTCAAAATAGCAATACCACTTGCTGGTGTTTTCAACTCTGATGGTGCACAAGTGTACAAGAAGATCGAGCTGAGATTCATTGACAGCTGTAGATTCATGGCATCAAGTTTGGATAAATTGTCCTCTAATCTTAGCGATGAGCAGTGCAGAAATCTTCGATGGTTTTACAAGGAAGATAGCATCTTTCAGTTGATGCGCCGCAAAGGTGTATATCCATATGAGTATATGGATAGTTGGGAAAAGCTTGCTGAGAGAGAGCTACCTCCAAAAGAAGCCTTTTACAGCAAGCTGAACATGTGTGGTATAAGTGACACAGACTACGAACATGCACAACAGGTGTGGAGAAGAGTGTCTCCAAAAGGAGACGTGACAACACTTGGAGATTACCACGATGTGTACTTGGCAACGGACGTTCTACTGTTAGCAGTTGTGTTTGAAACGTTTCGGGATACATGCTTGCATCACTACCAATTGGATCCACTCCATTTCTACACAGCACCCGGTTTGGCGTGGAAAGCAGCCTTGAAGTATACCCGAATAGAGTTAGAACTGCTCACAGACATAGACATGCTGTTAATGTTCGAGAGAGGTATACGAGGAGGTATAACACAAGCTGTACATCGCTATGTAAAAGCAAACAATAAGTATATGGATGATCAATATGATCCGAAGGAGGAATCCTCATATGTAATGTACCTTGACGCAAACAACCTTTACGGTTGGGCTATGGCATCAGACTTGCCAACACATGGATTTAGATGGGTAAAAAATGTTGAGAAGTTCACACCTGAAGGTATTGCGAAGTTAGTTAAGAAGAATGAGTATGGCTATCTGCTGGAGGTGGATATCGAGTATCCAAAGAGGCTACATGATGCTCATAATAGTTTACCATTTCTACCTGAGAGAATGACGCTTGCAAAGGTGGAAAAACTCGTACCAAATCTCCACAACAAGCATGAGTATGTCATAGATATAAGAGCGCTACATCAAGCGTTGACTCATGGCTTAGTTCTGAAGAAAGTCCACCGAGTCATCAGGTATCATCAGGTTGCCTGGCTCAAGCCTTACATAAACTTAAACACAAGACTGAGAAAAGAATCAAAGAACGACTTCGAAAAAGACTTTTTCAAGCTTATGAACAATAGCGTGTTTGGTAAGACGATGAAGAATATACGGAACCATCGCAATATGAAGTTAGTTACGAGCGAAAAGAAGTATAAGGGGTACGTCATGAAACCTAACTTTAAAAGTGGAGTTCGCTTTAGCGCAAACTTGATGGGTGTGGAGATGGGTAAGACAAGTATCAAGATGATGAAGCCTGTATACATAGGTCAGGCTATACTTGATATGAGTAAGATGTTAATGTATGAATTCCACTATGACTACATGCAGCCGAAATATGGCAGTAAGCTGCAACTCTGCTATATGGACACTGACAGCTTCGTGTACCACATCAAGACGGAAGATTTCTATCAAGATATAGCTGAAGATGTAGAAAAGAGATTTGACACGAGTAATTATTCAGAGAAAGACAGATTATACACATTAAAGAATGAGAAGGTTATTGGTCTGATGAAGGACGAACTTGGTGGTAAGATCATGACGGAGTTTGTGGCTTTACGAGCTAAACTCTATGCATACAAGACGCTAGAGAAGGAAGACAAGCGATGCAAAGGCATGAAAAAGTGTGTGGTTAAAAAATCCATTACATTCGAAGATTATAAGAAGTGTCTAGAAGATGGAGGAAATCTATATAGAGAAATGGTAGTGCTTCAAAATAAGAAACATCAAATGTATACACAAAAAGTGAACAAGATTGCTTTGAACAGAGACGATGATAAACGCATCATACAGACAGATTTGATCACAACGCGTGCTCGAGGATTCATAAATTCATAAGATTCATGCTGAATAGTGAGTAATTCATGAGAAGTTTTTTCTCATGATCTCATGACGCAAATGAGGTGAAATTGTACGCTTGAGTGATTTTAAGCTATCATTTTTCCGAGAGACACCACAAGCAGACATTGAAGTGTAAATGAATGGTATAAAACTTAAGAGCGGAATAATTTGAAATTGTGGTGAACAGGCGACAGAGTCTGCCGGAAAGGGAAGGTCTAGTGGAGCGGCTAGATTGGAACTGGATGGTGCCGTCCGCTCCCGGTATTCACCACAAAATGTGCCAAAAGTTATCGGGAAAAACTGTGACTAAATGTAATATGTAATATAAATATGTAATATTTATATAAAATGATTAATAAAATATTTATATAATATAAAATGTAATATACTCGAGCAGAACATGAACGGCCATTACGTGCGTAGTAGTCGGAGCTCGTAAGTAGTCACACACAAATAGTCTAAGATCTAGGGGTAGAGCTCAGAGCTGGTGGATTCGAGAAGCCAGGGTGGAGTGCCGGTTAGATCGAAGACAATGAATTAAAAACCCTCTAGGGTATCGCAACAACAACATCATCATCAACAACAAAAACCCTAGGGGGTTCTCCTAAGGGAGTTTTGTTTTCAATAATAATATAATATCCGTTTCATGTAGCTCATCACCGCCACATGAAAGAAAATGTACGAAGTAATACTACTCATCTGTTTCTGCGTTCCGACAGGACTTTGGATGTTTGTTTTCTGGAAGTGTCGTCATATAATAAATCTAGTAATGAATATCGATGGATCTATTGACGTAGTTGGTACTCCAGCAGAAGCGCAGAAAAGAGCAGAACTTATACGTGCTGTACAAAGTGGTCAACATCTTGGCGGTAAAAAACCTTGGACAGTTGAAAGAGTGAATAAGTTGCAAGACAAGACCATCGAAAAGCTATACAAAACATACACGGAGGGGAATGAGTTCCAGCAAGAAACGCCTGATTTCAACGCTCTGATATCTAATTTGGTAGGTGTGAGAGATGTTTCAAAGATGATGAAGGAGATCAACGGAAATCCACTCATCACTAATTCCATCACGAGTTATATGGCGGCATCTATGCCTGGCGTTTCACCTATGGATGTGATAGGGTCTACTATCTACTCAAATTGTAAAACTTTTCTCGGTCCTTTGGCGCTGTTTGCGATCATTTTTAGCAATCTTGATTGGATTAAGTACGCAAAAATCGCTGAAGAGCGTCAAATAAATGAGCGAAGACGAGAAGAAGATAGTAAAATTGAAGGACCCTGGGAGAGTCGCGAGCGGGAAGAAGCTAGCAGAGTGGAACCGAAAGAATAAAAAGAACTTAGAAGTACCTACGCAAGTACCTACACAAGTACCTAATCAAGTACCTAATCAAGTACCTACGCAAGTACCTACACAAGTACCTACTAAGACGTATATGATTGGAGGAGCTGGTGGTGCCATAGCTGTTTTAGCTGTGGGGTTGTTAGTCTGCTACTTCTACACACGATCTTCTACTAAGCCTTCCGCTGACACTGGCTCAAAGGTGCAAGCACAAAAACAAGATCATTTTTGCTTAATATAAATGGAGAAAGAATTCATGGATAGCATGTGGCAGGCGGCACGTTTACTAGGCTACACCAGCTTGTACGCGTACGCTGGAAAAAAATTCTTCAGTGTAGGAGCTCCATCCGCAAAGCTAGATTTAGCTGATGTGGGAAAGCTTGGACTATACCTTGAGATGGCAATTTTGTCAGATGATTACGCACTCAAGCAAGGGTGGTACAAGGATAAAATTTCGGTTTAGATAAATGGTTAGCATCTTAATAGGAGGGGCAGTAAGTGCAGCACTATTCACGTTTGGCAACTACGCAGAGAGGGCTCTCTCTGGTGATGAGGAAGCAGCAGCAGATCGAGAAGAACGTGCTATGGCAGCCGAAAAAACGAGACAAGCACAAATGGAATGGGATCGAGAGCGCGCGACACGCCTTGACTTTATCAACAACAGACTTCGACAAGAAAATAACGCCTCTGCGTACATCTCTGATCTTGATCGAGGTATGCACGAGTACTACGAGGCAACACAACAGCGTCTCTCACCTTTACCCCCTAGGCCTGAATTAACGGATTTTTATAACCCTTCTGAAGCTCAAAAGACTGGTGAATTGGTAGCGATCGCTGGAACTCTAGGTATTGTTGGATTTCTGCTCTACCGTATGTAATAAATGACTGAAACGTTGCGTGACATCTACTACAAACCAGAGAATCTGTGGAAAGGGAAGAAAGCCATTAAAGAGCTTCAGAAGGCTGCTGGAGTTACTAGGAAACAAGTGTTGAAGTGGCTAACTCATCAAGCTTTATATCAGATACATCTACCAAGGCCTAAGCACATCGACTATCCTCACTTTTACGTGACCAAGGTGAACAAGATCCACCAGGCCGATCTTTTGTATCTTCCTCATGACAAAGTCTATCAGAATACGTACAAGTACGCTTTGAATGTGATCGATATTGCTTCAGGGTATAAAGCGAGTAGACCTCTGAGAACGAAGAAGGCGAGCGACGTTGCAGAGATGTTTGCTGACATTTACAAAAAGGGTCCACTAAAGTGGCCTGAGAAGCTCTATGTAGATAACGGATCAGAGTTCAAGTCGGAAACAGCCAAGGTCTTCCAGAAGCACGATGTCGAGGTGGTGAGAACTACAACAAAGCATAACCACAGAAAGCAGGCCTTTGTGGAAAACTTCAACAAACTCCTCGCGGAGAAACTTTTCCCTATACAAGATGCGCAGGAGTTGGAAGATCCAGAGAAAAACAGTACCACTTGGGTAAAACACTACCAGAAAAGTGTGAGTCAACTGAACAACAATGTTCTTGCCAGAACCGGGATGAAACCCTCAAAGGCGATTAAACAGGAGGAAGTTCCGTTAAAAGTTGGGTTTTACCCGAAGGAAGAAACTTTACCTGAAACGGGATTATACCGCTATTTGCTAGCGCTGGGTGAGGAACATGACGGCATAAAACGACGCGCAACAGACAACAACTGGAGTCGGGAAACGTATCGGGTCGATAAGATATTGCAATACCAAGGTCAGCGTGTTTTGTACTACCTAGAAGATGGGCCGGAGAGATCTTTTGTACGTGAAGAACTTATGCTTATTCCTGAGGATAGGGAAGTACCTCCAGAATACGTCAAAAAGTGGTAGTCTCATAAATATTTCAAAGTTGGAGTTTTTGTTGCATATAATAAAGATGTTGCGTTTTGGACAAATCGAAGTTTCACGGAATGACTTTAACTCTAGTGCAGAACTTACCGACATTTACACTATCGACATGTCAAAGATCACTATAGCAGAACCTATCGTAGCAAACAAGAACCACCTGAGGTACTACATCGGGTATGAGAAGGAAGCGAGTAAAATTGTTCCTCTCTTGATCAAGACCCCAAAGAATTGCCACTCTTCAGGGGTATCGAGGTATAACGAGACATCTGCCTGGAAGATGGGATTCAACGTGTTGGATGATAAAGCTTGGTGTGATGCCTACAACGCGATTGCTGATCGTGTGCAAGAGCTTCTCTTCAAGACCTTGACAGGTACTGTGATAAGTACTGCAGGCTGGATCAACCCAAAGCTCATCTCCTGGAATGGTAACATCAAAACAAAGTTTATAAACGATTCACCGCCGTTCAACAAATCCTGCAAGGCCACTGGTGTGTTGAAGATCGGAAGCGTGTACACACAGACCCATCACAACCACTACCTCCAAGTCCATCTGAAAGAGTGCAAGTACCATGAAACAGATATGCGTGAGAGCCTTCTCAGTGATGACGATGAGTAGAGACTTCAAAGTTAATGTTGTAACTTCGAAGAAAATGGCAACAGTGAAACAACTAAGGCTGAAAGCGAAAGAAGAAGGTCTTCGAGGCTATTCTACGATGAACCGAAATGAACTTACGAGGGTCTTGAGTGGTGAAATAAGGTACAAGCGGAACCAGTGCTCTATAGGAGTGCAGACAGAGTTCCCCGAGTGTCACGAATGTGCACTGAATAGACTTTTTTGTAATCTCTCGAAAAAAGCGTTTGTCAAAAGACAAATTTATACATCGCCAGCAGGTGAGGAGACTGATGTTGAAACCGGAGAGATCGTAGGCTATGAGGTTGACTGTACCAGGCATTACTTCAAGTAAATGTCTCCCACTTGACGTCCATACGTGTGCAAGTTGGAAGTTGTTCATCAGGGAAATTTGTCATCATCTGGTTGATTTCATAAAATTTTTGGATATCTTTTTCTCGAACAGCCTCATAAAGTTCCAATTGATACATAGTGAAGCCTTTCCTATTGGAACGATGGTAGTTTTGGTACATTCGCCCTAGTGTTATTAGTACACCAATGCAAGAAACTATAGTTCCTAACACTGCAACCAACCACACTATAATGAAGCAGTAGCCATATATGACATGTGAAGATATCTCACATGATAAAGTTAGTGTATTGGTGTACCTTGTCGGACAAAACAATGTCGGACAAAATTTTCGTCGGACAAAATTATTCGTCGGACAAAATATTCGTCACCCAAGGAAAATTTCGTCACTTTTGTCCGACGAAAAATTGTGTCCGACGAAAAATTTTGTCCATTTTTAAAATTTAAAGGGAAGATAAAAAATGACTCAAATCATTTAAATTTTTAGTCATCTATATTATAAATGGTCATTTCTGAAAAATTATGTTTTATTTTTCAATGATTATTTCTAATTCTAAATTATTGCTCAAATTTGAAAAAATATTCTTTCTTTGATCTTCGTCACTACTTTCTTCCTCAATCCTCGTTGGCCTCATTTTCCTCGTTGATTTGTATGATCACCTTTTAGAACATCCAAATATGATCATCAAGGGATTTGATAGTGCTGGCATTTCAGAAGCGGTTAAAACAGCATCGACAATTTTAGAAAAAATTGAAAATCCCTTTAGAGATATCTAGAAAAGCCAGTCGTTTTTATATACATCGTTAGTATTTCATTATGAAACTTTTAAACTGTGTGGGCACTCTTCTCTACTATTGTATGATTGTACCAACAGGTCTTTTTCTTTTGCATGTTTTTGTTTCAGGTCTTAAATCAGGAAATGAGCTCCGCTATTTAATTCACTGCTTAAATGTCTTGGTCGATTTCAGAACAATTCAAAAGTTGTACTGTAAATGAATGTCGGCTTGCCTTTTCCAGTCATTTTACAAACATTTTTACTTGTCTTTTTTTTTTTACTTCTGTTATTGTAGATATATAGCTAACGTTTTATAGTATAAAAAGATAGTATAATGTTTTATGCCACGAAAAAAAACTTTCTAAGTCTCTTTAAGGTCTTTAGTGCCAGGATTTTTCAATATTGGTCAGCTTTGAACTTTTATTCGATGACCGAAACTACTCCTGGTCCCTATCCAGGATTCCGGGATCGAAAGATTTTCAAAATTTCATGAAAAAAGAGCGAATTTGAACTTTCGTATTGGACAAAATTTTTCGTCGGACAAAATTATTCGTCGGACAAAATTTTCGTCGGACAAAATTATTCGTCGGACAAAATTTTCGTCACCCATGGAAAATTTCGTCACTTTTGTCCGACATTGTTTTGTCCGATAAGGTATATAACCGTGAGACTACCCTTATTTGCCTCAATCGTGCACATACCCATAGTAGGAAAGAGTACATTATTACCTTTCTTCGTTATATCTGGCACTCCTATGAGTTGTCTGCATGCCTGGAGAATCGACAGGTTCATGATGATGTACAAAATTTCCACTATAAATTGGCAAAAAATGTACACATTCTTCGTACAAGTCACAGTATCACAAAAGTACACATTATAAATCGCTGCTGCAGAGGAAGATTCTACACAGCTCTTAAATTTTTCCAATCGCTCAAAGTTCCACTTGAACAGCATATATGGCAACTGTAATGCCATTGAACATGCTAGAATGAAGAATGGAATCCATTGGTAAGATGTGATAATAGTCTTTTTCATGGGCACACATGATCCTCGCGACTTACATAGCACATGACTGCCATCTCGCTGCTGGAGAATTCCAGTCATATCGAGAGTATCAGGAATTCCGTACTCGTGAGATAGTTCATATTTTGTGAGCTCCTCATATATATATAGACCCTTCATCCAGCAAGCATTTTGTATGAATTTGTTCCCTACATCCCAACCTAACATATTGCAATTCATGCCATCTTTGTACCAACACCAGGTCGTTATGAGAGTTGTCAACATGATTATCTTTGAACCCAGCAGCCTGTTAAATCTGGATGTAACTGAATCATTTCTCTTCTTAGTAAAATCTATAGCGAGAACTTGCTTGAGCGGATCTATAATATTCATTTTATCTCTTTTCAAATCCAATATTTGACTCTGCCAAGGATAGACTCCTTAAAATATTCAACGAAATGTCAAAGCCTAGAGCTTCAAGTAAATGTCTCCCACTTACTTGACGTCCATACGTGTGCAAGTTGGAAGTTGTTTCTATAAGAAAGATGACCTTATCTTTATTCAACGGATTATCAACCATTGAAGTACTTTTTGATGGACAAAACCAACCATTCATTCACAGAGCACAATTTGGTAAGTTCTTAGGGTTGAAGCACATAGTTACATCTGTTCCAGATACTATGAAGCGTGAGCAACTCACTAGAGCAGAACTTGAAAAGGGTGTCCAACGGTTGGACCCCCTTGGGAGGTCGCGAAACCCCCACGATGTGTTCCTTTCCTTAGAGCTTGCTCTCTGCATTTCAATGCGTAGTGACAAACCTACTGCGACTTTAGCCCGAAACTGGTTGCTGAAAGAGATTATCCCGAGAGGTTTTAACAAGATTATCCAAGAAAAGCAAAATGCTATTGAGGAAGCTGAAGCAGCTCTTGCTTTACTCAACGATGACCTTGTAGAGAGTTATCAAGTTATCGATAAACTCCTGCAAAGACATGTTCCTCACGCAGAAGACCTGCGCAAGGATAATGTTCTTCTGATTGTACGCAAGCACTCTACATCTGAAGATGATAAACATTACAACCTGCCTTACTACATCGCACGAATACAGAGACGTACAATCACAAGTAAGAGACGATGGTTACTCAACCAGTTTCCGAGCAGTGAGGAGATCGTTGTCATCGATAATCCTAACGGTATACACGCGTTTAATAGATTCGAAGAGGACGGGCATGTGGAACGTTTCCAGTGTCATTTCAGATTGATCGACTTAACTCGTGATGATCTATATGACTTTGAAAATTGAAGAGGGGTCCCAACGGTTGGGACCCCTTGGCAGATGTCGTTTTGTAGCTTTACCAAGCTATAAAACATAAGGAGGGGGTGCCTCATACATCACATAGCAGGTGCACTCGGGGTATCTGAACTGCTCACGAGCTTTTTTGCGATTTCTTCGCGACCTTCTTTCCATCCACGTTCCAAAAGCTCTTGCTTCTGATGTTCGTAAAGCTGTTTGATCACCTTCCTTGATCGTTTTCGCAGCTCTTGCTTCTGATGTTCGTAAAGCTGTTTCTCCTCCATAATTCGAGTAAACTCAGGATGATCGATGGTACCGTCTTCGTAGACTTTTGATATTAGCACACGCAGACTGTCTAGAACGGTCTGCGCAGCGAATGCGATATCATGGTTTTTCTGTCTTTTTACATCGAAAATAGAGGCACATTTTTGAATACCGCTCATTATTAGACCCACCACGAGAGCTGTCACACACAGCCCGATGCTCATCGAAGTATCCATTTCTGATACCAAGCATGCAATCTCACCACCAGAGAGTACAACATTCACCGCGATCAGAAAGTAACATGCATATTTCGCAACTGCTGAGTAGTGTGAAAATTTGCGCTCTAAAGATGTTCGACTTTCTAATTCCCGAGATAGGTATGCTTCCGTCTCCTTCACCGCTTGAATTCTATAGTTTTTTGCGTATCCATTCTCTGGGTCTGGTAAAACAGGATATAGCTTCTCCGTAGTCACGTCGTACATTGCCATCTGTTTATTTGAAGACGACGAGCATATTGATAGCTTGTAAATCAACTTTCCTGCCTTGATCGTCGGTGACGTAAAAATTCAACGTTCGCGTTGAGGACCTCAATTTGTTGGTGAACATAGGACGTTCATAGTGATACGACATGATGTCGCCATACTCGTATTCTGGCTTCTGAAGTCTAAAAATGTGTACGATTTTCGTAATTGCACCGTTTAACAGAATATAGCTGTTTTCGAATTCCTCACAGTACAGCCGTATAGACTTGAACGTACAGAAGTTTGGCACCGATCTATATTCACCTTGAGTATACTTCTTATCTAATCCTAAAAGTTCCCCTAAGTTTTCACTTATTGAGACGTAATACCCTTTTTGTACTGATAAGTGAAGCTTACCATCCTCTCTTGGATCGAGATTTGCGCATCCAAGTGATCTTGCATTTATTCTTGAACGAATACTCTTTGACGTATATAATCCAGGTGGAAAGTCTATATGCAGGGGGAACCTTGAATCGACGGGGTCTTTTTTTGATACTTGATCAATGGTAAATCTAGCGTGTTGAACTAGGTTGAGCCACCCCACGTATAACACTGCTTCTTTTATCGCAATCTCCGTGCCTTCTTTTAACTCTGTTGGTAACTTGGTTTCTCCAAGATGGGTGACATTTACATACATTTATTATAAGAGAAATGAACTACGACAAGGTGCGGTATATACCAAAATTCGGGCAACCCAGTACACTCTTAGCTGCTAAGGAACTGTGGGAGCAAAGGATCGTTGTGGATCAACAAGGGAGCTTTTTCATCGCTAAGTTTCGCGATATTTTCTCATTTCCGTTTGTACCCATGGAAAATGATAGATGGCTCGATATCGACATGTACCCAGGACAGTTATCTTTTGCTACCTGGTTAGCTACGACTGGTTGCGGCATATCAACGCAACATCTACACCATAAGAACCCTATGATTGCGAGCATCTACCGCTTTCACGTCTATTTTCAGATACGTCTGATCTTGAAGCAACTTGAAATTCCTCTACCAAGTGAACTAAGCTTCAACCCGCGAGATAACAAATACAATTCAAGTGCGTTCAAGACGCTCTCTGCAGAGTTTGACATACCAGCTGACAAGTTCTTCTGGCGATACCCTGCTCGCATGCGGAGAATTGGCAAGAGTTGGGAATTCTACGTTCAAAATGATGTTGATGCTGGGTTAAGTAGAGCTGGTATACAACGCTTGTCGCAGAGTACGCGGATGTACGCACGAATGCTTTTAGAAAGTCAGGCGAGTGCACGTTCCGTTATAGCGGGTGACACTGGACGTGCCTTGGATGCTCAAAAGATCTTCATGACCGCAGTAGAGCAAGCGATCCGGAAAGACACCTCTATAGCGGAAGAGATTGGTAAGTTCCAGAAAGCCTTAAGTTACGCTAGATCGGAACCTGATTTTGGCGTTGCCCTCGGTTCATACCTAATACCCAGCGATTTAAAGCTTGGGAATCTCGACAACATCTCTGATTTTTCGACAAAGCTTACCGTTGCGACTCACATCGGTAAACTACCACCACCACCTAAACAACACTCTTTCGGAGGATTTCAGGGTCGCAGAATGGCTTCCTCCGATCCTCCAACATCTTCCGTTAAGCGAGCTCAAACGTCTTCCGTTAAGCAAGCTCAAACGTCTTCCGCTGCTAAGCAGCATGAAGAAGAAAAGCAAGCTCTCATGTGGGTAGGTGTAGGTTTAATTGCGGTTCTTTTGTATTTCAAACCATAGCCAGTTACCTATCAAACCAACCCCCAAAACTACGACTAGCCATGCGTTGCTTGCTAGAGCTATGACACCTTTCTTCAGAAGGTTTAAGAGCCAGCTTACAACACTTCCAATGATCCCCGGCAATGCAGCTCCAAGTTTGCTTGCAAGTTTTCCGAGAAGGCGTTCAAGTGCTTCGAGCTGCTTCTTCACCCATTGCTGCACACCAGCTCTTCCAGAAGCAGCAGGAGGACTTCCTGGAGGAGCACCACCACCACCTGTGAGAGAGGTTGCTATCGTTGATATTACCAGCGAAAACGCTGTTAAGATTGAAACGATTGTGATGCCTTGCTCTCGAAAGAGGATGCGAAGTTTCTCCCCTAGTGTTCTATCCTTGTCGAGGACTTTGAATACCGTCTCTTTGATGCGCGACCACTGGCTAGACAACTCCTTGCGGTTACCACTGAGCACCTCCAGTCGAGATGTACGCTCCGCTTTCAAATTGGAGAGTCGTCGCTTAATCTCTTCTTGTATTTCACGATCACTTGTTTCACCTAGTTTACGTTCTTCTTTTGCTATTTGACTATCGAGTTCGCCTAATTTTGCTAAGTTGTTCTCCAGCTCCCCACGTATTCGTTTTAGTGCAGCGTCTAAGCCTCTAAGTTCACGGAACTTAAATTCAATCCCTTGCGCGCGTAAGATCTCCTCCACCTCCTCCACCTCTAAACTTTTTTTGGTGCCTTGATTGACCATTTCACCCAACACCTCCACCACATCTGAGATTTTGTCGATGACTTGACTGTTATCCAAGCTATTCATTTCACGATCCGTCGGTACGGTGTTTTCTAGATTCTTTAAACTATTCATCCACTGACCTGTCCGTTCAGACAGTTTTTCATATAGACCTTTCACTTGATCCTGGAGCACTTGTGTCTTGAGCTGCTCAGTACTTAGACCAGTTGGACTGAATGGGGTCTCACTTATTGGTGGTGGCTGCTCGTCAACACCATCTTCATCTCCCAAATAATCCATTTCGATATTATCCATTTCTCTTATAATAAACATGTATGGTATTGCAAACCCTCATAAGGAATATATGACTCGCTTTGCCTTCAACGCACCGCGTCAGCATGTCAAGATCTCGAATACACCAAGTACCATTGACCAGGCTCTATTTCTAGATGTGAGGCTGCCGAATCTTGGTGCTAATGATGTCATTCTACCAGAATCGCTCAAGCTCACGTTTGATATCAAACTCAACTCCACCGATACAGGACGCTACATCGTCAACAACTTGGGAAAGGCTTTGATCGAACAGTTGACTATCAGTTACGAAGGAAACATCATCCAAGACATTCAAAATGCGGATGTGATGGAAATTTACAAGGACAGATGGCTACCTGAGGAAATGCAAGTGGAACGTATCCAACAGGGAATAGATCCGGAGGGTGAGGTGAACAAGCTCAGAGTCACACCGGGTGCAACGAGTACTTCAACGAGTAAGTCCTCCCTGGCAGCTGTCCATGGTAACCGTTTTTCCATTCCTCTATGGGAATTTTTTGAACTCGTCAAGCATCTCCCCTATGTACAGCTTCGCGATCGCTTAAGCTTCAAAATTAAATTCGCAGAGTATGGAAAGGTCATCAGAGATGCAGGATCAGGATCAGGTGCTTCGAAGAAAGATCCTGACGGCACCTACACTATCTCCAACATTGCTCTAGAATTCGACAAGGTAGAAGACTCTGACTTCAAACTAAAAGTCTACAATGAACTTGCCAATAGGCGACTACCCTACACCCGTGTTTTACGGCATAGAATAATCCCTTTGGACAAGAAAGATACCGCCTGGAATATACAGGTAAACGTGCCCAGCGAGAGTTTAAAGGCTCTTGTTCTATTCTTTCTTGATCCAGACAAACGAAAAGCATACGCTATGGATAACACTATTACTACAACCCGAAAATCAGCAAGGTAGACATTACCATCGAAGGAGAGCCTAATCAACTCTATACACAGGGCTTACTTCCAGAAGAAATGTATGCCCCGGCACGGAAGTATTTCACTTCCAATGAACTGCTGCCGGCCATTAGTCCTTCTAAATTCTTTGATTCTAATTACTGTCTTTTTATCGACTTTCGAAGTGTTGCTGACAATACTCTACATGGTGCGGGGAGGCGCCTCAAAAACACTTCAGATGGTGTCACACTGCAGATCACCAAAAAAGCTGATGGTGCGGGAGCCATCCAATGTTACCTCTTTGTGCTACAAGATGGACAGGTTAACTTCATGAATGAGCGCTTCCACAGTGTAGGCTACTAAAATAAATGAACCTTATTAAAGATCCTTGTACCACCATTTTTTCAGGACCGACAGGCTGTGGCAAGACGGAACTGGCTCTACGCTTACTACAGAACCACTTCAAGCACCACTTTGACTACATCGTCATTCTCTGTCCTTCCCTCCGATGGAATACAACCTATAAAGACTGTACGATTCTCTGGGAAGATGATGATGTTTTTCTGATCGAACCTACACCACAACAGGACTTACTCTATTGGATTGAGATATTCACCAAGCAATTGGCAGGGCAGGAAACCTTATTCATCATCGATGATTCCATAGCTGATGAGAAACTCGATAAGAAGAGGACTCCACTTCTCAATCTAAGTACCACAGGACGTCATCAAAAACATAGTCTATGGCTTCTCACCCAAGTCTACACAGCTCTTCCAAAAACTATCAGACGGCAAGCAAAGATGCTATTCGTTTGGTATCCTAAAGAGAAGAGTGATGTTAAGCTTATCGATGATGAAACCAATGTCATCAAAAACGACTGGAGTGACATCTTGCAAGAATTGGATGCTTCAGAACACGCATATCTTTACATACGATGTAGGTTTCCAAGGAGTTACAAGGTTGTTCTTCAATAAGTATACAAACTTATTGAAAATAGCCAGTTAGAAATTTCTTATCTTCCTCATCATAGTACCAATCCCACACCCTATCCGGATGCATGGTAACTTCCACCAACTCGTAATAGAGATCTTTTCCAAATCGACGCTTGTGATGATAGCGAAAAAGCTCCTCGTGAATAGCGTCATAACCTAACCAACTTCGACAGAGTGCAACAATCATAAAGTGACCATTTAAAGCTGCTAAATATATCGCCTGGTTAAAATCCACCGCACCGCACTCCTTTAGCAGTTTAACTATCTCAATGTGACCAAACAAAGCTGCTGCTAGCATTGCCCAGTCAAAATTGGTTGCACCCCACTCCTTGCAGAGTTTAACTATCTCGATGTGACCCTTGGAAGCTGCTAACCATATTGCCTGGTCAAAATCCGTCGCACCCCACTCCTTACATAGTTTAACTATCTCGATGTGACCATTCGCAACTGCCGTTATCATTGCCCAGTCAAAATTGGTTGTACCCCACTCCTTACATAGTTTAACGATCTCGATGTGACCATTTAAAGCTGCCTCTCCCATTGCCTCATTAAAATCTGTCGCACCCCACTCCTTACATAGTTTAACTATCTCGATGTGACCCTTGCAAGCTGCATTTTCCATTGCCTGGTCAAAATCCGTCGCACCCCACTCCTTATATAGTTTAACTATCTCGATGTGACCATTCGCAACTGCCGTTATCATTGCCTTATTAAAATCACTCATATTATGTGACTGTCCATATCCTAGTCTCTCCTTAGTCTTGTTATATAAAGAAGTAACAACGTTTCTGAAATAACTCAACATCCTTTATTATATAGACTTTTTCAACTTGGAAATTTTTTACGAGTGGACAGAACTAACGCATGAGTCAGGGAATTCCCTGACTCATTTGATGAATTTTTTATGAGTGGGGATTTCCCTACTTTCGAGGAGGGCCAGCCCCGACGTGCCACTTTAGGAATTCCCTGACTCACCTTCGGTTTTAACGATAGTGCTGACGTCAACACTTTTCGACGGTTTTCGACGATAGTGCTGATGTCAACAGTTTTCGACGAATGCGCAGAAGGGGTTTGATTGATGGGGTCATCGGTTGCGCCAAAATCTGATGACGTCGTTTTGTGTGTGTGACTGCTGATAGATATAGGTGCTGCTGACTGATAGATATAGGTGCTGCTGACTGATAGATATAGCTGACTGATAGATATAGGCAGATTTCGACGATAGTGCTGATGTCAACAGTTTTCGACGGTTTTCGACGATAGTGCTGATGTCAACAGTTTTCGACGCATGCGCAGGGTTTCGTGCGTGTGCGTGTGTGCGTGCGTGTGCGTGCGTTGCGCTTGAATCCCCATTATACTATCTCTCCCTCAAACGCCATTTCAATGGGGACAAACGCTTCTGGTTCCACCAATTTTTCATCTTTTTCATCAGTCTTCCTCTTGTAGAGATTGAGAATCTTCTTCTTCATCTCTCTGAAAGCGCCACTCACTTTCTCCTTAATAGCTTTAGGTACATGATTTATTAACCAATCTCTCCATTCATTCAACTTGCTTTTCACAACAGGTCGAGATTTTCCCATTTCTTATTGCTCAAACAAATCCATATCTTGTTGGGTAGGAATAAATGGAACAGGTCTTGGTGGTGGAACAGGTCGGTGAAACCTAATAGGTCTTGGTAGTGGAACAGGTCGGACAGGTGGGTTTGCTAATAATTCGATCAACTCAGCTTTTCTGAGTTTTGAATAGCCATGTAGACCGCGTTCTCTTGCAAGAGCTTTTAATTCAACAACAGTATTTCGTGAAGTCATATTGTATTGTATAATTATTATTTGTGTAATATTTAAATGATCATGATTGCTTTAAGGTAGTTTAGAAATTTCCAATTTTTTCAGACTATATAATTATCATTTGTTACTCGATTTTAAGTAACAAAAAAAAAACACAGCCTCTACAAGGTTGAACGGGCCAATTTTTTTTGTTTCCGAACCATCTTTTTCTGCTCATTATTATGCTCTCGATATCTGAGATATTTTTCTTCGTTGTTATTTATCCAGTTTGAATAGCGTGTATAAAATGCTTGTTTTGTATCAGGATCGAGAGTATAAGATGGATCCTTATCATTTTTCTCAAGTACCTCAAGCAATTTAGCTTTGTTCATTTGGTTAACATATTTTATTTTTCGTGACGCACATAATGCTCGTAACGCACTAAAACCCATTGATTGGTAATCTGATTCTATTTTGTCGGTCATGTTTATTCTTTATATAAAGATAATAAAAACTTTTAAGCCACTTTGATGTCATTTTTTTTAACAAAATGAGCTAAAATAAAACGTTGTTTATAAATAAAAAATGTCAGACATTAAACTTCAAGAGATTTATTATCAACCTCAAAACTTATGGAAAGGACAAAAGGCTGTTCGCAATCTAAGAGGATTCGACTTCAAACCGAAGGTAATTAAGAAGTGGCTATCAAAACAAGCTTTGTGGCAAGTACATTTACCAGCACCGAAACATGTTGAACGTTCACATTATGAGGTAACTAAACCGAATGAGATTCATCAATTTGATATATTATATATGCCTAGTGATATGCTATATGGTAATAAATACAAGTACATCTTATCTGCTATCGATGTTGCTTCACGTTACAAAGTAGCCCGACCTTTGAAGACTAAGAAAGCCAAAGAGGTTGCCGATATGATAAGAGATATCTATAGAGTTGGACCCTTAAACTATCCAAAAGTATTTCAATGTGATAACGGTTCAGAATTCAAAGCCGATGTGACAAAGCTGTTGGAGAAGAATAACGTCGAAATTAAAAGAGTAACTACTAAATATAAGCATACCCATACAGCGTTTGTCGAGGCGTTGAACAAGATACTTGCCGAAAATTTATTCAAAATACAAGATGCTCAAGAACTGAACGATTCGGAAAAGGTATCATCTACGTGGGTCAAATATTTGTATAAACTTGTGGATAGATTAAACGATACGAAGACGCAGATGATCGGTATGAAACCGAAAGATGCCATCAAATTGAAAGAGGTAACTCTCGCTAAACAAGAGAGCTATCCACCTGAAGTAGAGCTACCTCAAGATGGTTTGTATAGATATCTATTGCAACCGGGTGAAGAGCACGATGACCATCGAAAAAGAGCAACAGATATCATATGGTCAAAGAAGACATATAGATTGAGTGAGGTAATAGAGCAACCTGGTAACCGTGTAATGTATTACCTTCAAGATGGACCTGAACGAGCTTTTGTGAAAGAAGAGTTAATATTAATACCTGAAGATACAGAGCTACCTCCTGATTATGTGCAAGGTTGGTGAATCGTACAAAAATATCTTTACTAGAAACAAGTAAAGATGAGTCGACGAGATTTTATCTAGCGCCATATAATGTCATAATCAAAGAATTGTCTTTCTGAATTCTTTTGAGATTGTTTGAGACCTTTCGGTCTGACAAAGGCCTCTCTAGAGCTCCAACCATAATCATTTAATTCAATGAAAAGTCTTTCAGGCAACCACACCTTATATATATTTCCTGTTCCGTCTTTCAACTCTGCATACATAGCTTTTGTAGAAAAAAATTTAACATGATAAATCACGTTTTCAGGTAGCTCTCGCCACTTTATGATCGATGTAGATTGTTCGATTATTTGTTCGAATGTATCAACTGTTGGGAATTCCATTGTCTATATATATACTTGTGATCATATCTCTTTATATCAGTTTTATTTATCACTTTATCACTTTTCAAATTGAGGAACACATAACCACACATCCTAGTAACCATTTTCGGTTATGGATTTTTTCAAGTTTTGGAGTTCTATCATCAAACTTTTTTGAAATTGATTTTGGGTTTCAGTCTCCATCTTTCTATCTGTAGAACTGAGTCCTTCTAAAGCTTTGTAATATGTTCCCTGCAAAACCTGGAATTCTTTGTAATTGATCCTCCCATCAGCCAGCGCCTGACTTATGTTAGTTTGGAACACAGCGATTGAGGATGTAACAATATCATATAATTTTATCACTTTTTCTACTTTCTTTTGATATCTTTTGATGACAGCTGTGGTAAGTCCGGTACAGATAGAGCCGGCTAGGACTACACCACCTTATCCTGCAGAAATAGGTATTCTGATAATAGTAGCCCCTGTTGCAATTGAACCGATGCCAGAGCCGATAGTTATCGCGCTTGAGCTAGCATTTAGTAGCATCGATCGTTCTATCGCCTTGTTGTATCTCTTGAGCTTGATGCTAAACTTGTTCTTAAGTTTTATCAACTCTTCAAATTCTGAATTTATTACGCTTGCGTTAAACTTTTCCTGCTCATTCAAATCCTCAGGAGCAGTGGGTAGTTTTGGATAAATTTTAACATTCATATTTAGAGGTTTGTTATAACATAATTAATAATAAATTATCCTCTAAATAAATAAAATGGCAGACATTGACATAGATCCTTTTGGAGAACATGGTATGACGACAGATGAAACAACCGATGAAACGTTTCCTCTCATACCAACTTCGGGTGGTGAACAAATAGATACACGCGGAGCGACGGGTGAAACCTCATTTGGTGGTGGAGATCAAAAAATTAAACTTTTGAAAAGTTTTGTCGGTGATATATACAAAAGATTATCTGAACGATTGCAACAAAAACCTGAGGTGTTATATACCGATCTGTTTGAAATCAGAGATGGTGAATTATACTACAAAGACAGTAGCAAACCATTGACAAACAATGGAAGACTAAGGGCTACCGGTACTATAGCTGATATATTGCGTAAGGAGGGGTTACGTAAATTAGGGTTTGATATACCTAAGGGTAAAATAACAGCACGACAAGCAGTTGCACTTAACAAAATACAAGAAGAGCTTCCCTCGACATCTAAAATCACAAAATCGAGTGATGTAGAGCTTGAGGAGATTACGGGGAACATTGCAAATAGTACGGAAGATCTAATTTCATTAATAAGACAACAATCTGTCGATCATGAAATGACTCAGACCGGTGATCTATTTGAATATCCTGTGCGAGAGTTGTTAGGATTGGATAAAGCACTGAGAAACATACGAGGAGGTCGTCAGGAAGAGGTTGCGAAAAAGGTTCGAATAGAACAGCATATCGATCGAGAGAAAAACAAGTTGGAAGAGATGGAAAATGATGCAACATACACAGATGAACAACGAAAAGAGGTTGAAGAGAGAGTGGAGGGATTACATGAAGAGTTGAAAGCTAGGAAAGAGAACATTGAT
The DNA here is from genome assembly GCA_027922465.2 of Turritopsis dohrnii. Classification (NCBI taxonomy): domain Eukaryota; kingdom Metazoa; phylum Cnidaria; class Hydrozoa; order Anthoathecata; family Oceaniidae; genus Turritopsis; species Turritopsis dohrnii. Next base: position 666,595 of record BQMF02000083.1, on the reverse strand, counting down.
ATTCTCAAAGGTAAATTAAACAGTCAAGTTACGAGCATCAAAGAAACCATTGCTAAAGTCCTCGACAAAGATACCACATTAGGTGAAAGGATACGAACACTATTCCGTGAACAAGGTATAACAATCGTTAGCATTCTGACAGCGTTTGGTATGGCTATCGGTGTTCTTGTGGAAGCTTTGTTACCATCAGCAGCTGGAAACTCTTCGCAAAATCCTGACAAAGGTGGTGATAAAAAGAACGATGCAAAGGAATAGATAAAAAATAAACTAAAAGCGTTAGCATCACTTCTAGGTAGATTAGCATCTAAAGCGGCAGAGGCTTTACCAGGAATAATTGGGTCTATCGTATCGTGGATACTCACTAGAGCAAAAGAAGTTGTAGGTTGGTTGAGTCAAAATTTATGGGCTCTGATTGTAGGGTTGATCTATACGTACCTCGTGACTAGACGATAACCATCTGAAAGTGTATATGTTACATGTATCGTGTAACATAATTTTTGTTGATGGTCTTCATCTTTCAAAATACCACACAATTCCACCAATACCGAGCATACTCAGAGCTATAAAAGCCAATTCTCTTTCATGTTGATCATGACTCGGTGTATAAAAGTCGCTCAATACAGGCTCTCGTGGTAGCGGTTCAAGATGATTACTAAACACCCTATTGTACTCTCTCATTGCATCATTTAGTTCTACGAATTTTGAATCAGCCTTCTTTTCGAGCATGAGCTGCTTATTGATAAAATCGATTCTTTCCTGTCGTTTTTGCTGCCATTCAATCTGTGCTTTTTGTAATTTTTCTATGGCCAGATCATGACGTTTTCTTTCCTTATCGATTCTGTCTTTGGATAAACTTGAAAACAGATAGCTTGATCCTGTGAAAGCCAAAGCGTTAGCTAAAGCTCCACCCAACATCATTGCGATAGAAGCCATATTTAGATATTGATATTTTCAGGTAAAATCTTTTGTTTGATTAAGTAGTCCTTTGTCACTTCACTAGCGGCGATAATGGCAACTAGTTTTCCCATATCTTCCAAGTCGAACTTTTGAATAGAGGGAGGTGTCATTTTTAACACCTTTTTTCCTAGCATAGAGTAGCCGATAGCGAAAACGCAGACGACTGATGCATGATATAAATCGTTGATGATACTTTTCTTGTCCATGTTTGTTATATATACATTTTTTTTCTTTTTATTCCATTTCATGTTTATTGATTTTCACTGGTATTTTAGATTTTTGTGGAATTGGGGTGGATGGTGACCCACTGGGTAATATTTGCTCTTTCTTTTTATACATAAAATAAGCAAATCCACCAACTAAACCGAGAGCTATTATTCCACCTACACCATAGGTGTAATTCATAGGTTGTTCATTTGGTTTGGTGAGAGAGTCATCGAGCTTATTCACTTGTTTTAATTGTTCTCGTTTTTTACAGTTGTATTCCACCAACTTCTTACCCGCTTCAACCTTTTTTGGATTCTTCGTTGTCACTTGAATGGGAGTCTGTTCTTCTGACATTTTTATTATCTGCTGTATTTATATTATCATCGGATTTATTTAAATTTCTTTCATTGATATAATGCCTCCCGGTAATAAGTCCAACACTGAGTGGTGCTAATAATGAGCCGAATTTATAATATAAGTCACATGTAAATCTTTGAAGGGCAGAGTTTAAGAAGGGGTCAGTTTCCAGGTCATTGCTCAGCGCTTCTTGATTGTTTATTCCTAATGTTGTACAAGCCCCCATCGAATAAATGCGTATCAGTGATTTCCCCAAGGATTTTACCATTTGACCTGATAGTTTAGCCTCGTAAATACTAAAAAGTTTTTCTACCTCTTCATCTTTGAGTTTGTTAATTTGCTCTTCCGTGTACATTTTCCCTAAGTATAGCTTGCTTTTCCCAGTTAAGACACACTTGAGTAATTTTTGTCTTTTACCATCTGAAGGTGGAAATTCACCCGGAACATCATAACTCTGGTTGATTAAATTATCGATCGCTGTTTCCGCCATTTTTATTAGAGGTATTTTTTTAACACAAAATAAAAGTAAAAAAGCGAGATCAGCAGTATGCTTAATAACACGAAGTTGACATATTCTATCATTTTGTTGTGTTTGTTATAATTTTCTTATACTCTCTTATAATTTTGTTGAAATTTGCTGTATAAGAGTTTGCTGTCTTCTTATAAGTTTGTAAGACAAAATAATTATAAGAGGATGATGATGTTTAATAATATATTCTAACATTGTTAAATAAATAAACATTGTTTACTTAAACAATTATGTTCGATGATGATGAATCCTCAGATGATGATATTATATTTTCCCATCAAGATACAAAAAGGGTTACTTTTAATGATATAGTAATGGTCCATTATATCTCTGCTTGTGAATCTCGTAGAAGTAACTGGATAGAGGCTGCTGTCGACAGAGTACGCTTTGAATCGAGGATTAAGCATATTGGTAAAATTCTAGATCCTGTATTGAGACGTAAATTATTCTCTTATAGTAGTCTTATAACAGTCTTATAACAGTCTTACAGTTTTTGTTACAAGAGTCTTGTAACAAATATATCAATCTGTTTAACAAATCACGTGCGTTCTTGGGTGTTTAATTCTCATGACTAGGCACGTGTGTTTCCCTTCTTTCAGTTTTTCCTTGACATTTTTCAATTCTTCTTGCGATTCAATGACATCGTTCTCTTCATGAATGGTGGCTAGATCGTTTCTATCTTTTGGATACCACACATATAACATTTTAGCTTGCCGTCGTAAATTTTTAGGTATAGCCGTGTATGATTGTGTAAGTAACCATAGCGAATGGTTTCGATGGCGACCACTAATTGCCAACTCGAGCAAAGGGTTTCTCTTTTTGTCCAATTTTTCATCAGCTATGATGTCGTCAATGAGGAATAAGGTTTTGTATCCGGCGCAAAAGAAGTCCATTTTCTTAATATATTCATACAAAGATCCTTCTGGTTCAATTAAAATCACATAGCTGTCATTCCAGAACCACTTCCGATCTCTGTAAGTCTGATTCCACCTTAAGGTGGGACATATAATCACGATGAAATCAAAGTGATCAAAGTATTCATTTTCTAATAATTTTATGACACGATCCGTTTTGCCGCACGATGTTGGTCCGACGAATAATGCTGTGTGAGGTTCTTTCATGTAAAGTGTGTTCATTTTACTAATATAATGTAGACATAAATTGACCGTTTTGTATGTTTAATTGAGCATCCATTATTAGATATATATGCGTTTAAGTTTCCTGCAGTTTCAGCGGTCTTTTCAATCTGTAAAGTGATGCCTTCACTTGCATTTTCAATCTTTCGACCGGTGCCATGCAAAGCATTCTCATCAATTGTTCTGAAATCTAACCATAGAGCATACTTGTTTGTCAAGTAATCAGAGACTTTTACATCATGTAATCCCAAGCGCTTTCGGTTTTCGCCGACGCTATTATCTTTTGGTTTTCCTTCAGCAAAATACTTGCAAATCTCATTGTATTGTTCAAACGGCTGCATCCCTTGAGCAAAAAGTTGATTTGGCTTACCCTCGACGATGACAGATACCTTTTCGATCTTTGGATTATAGAATTTACAAGTTTCTAGTTTGTAGGATTTTTCTTCTTCAAATAGAACTAAAATACCCTTCAAAGATTTGGCAGGTGTTGTAAATTGAACAAACTTCAATTCTAGTGTTTATATTAAAAATTTTGTTCCAGTGTGTTCAGGCCCTTATTATCAGTTTGTTTACATTTTGGGTCATATCTACTTTGCTCTAGAATCCCTTTTTTGTATTCATAGCTCACACAATTAAGGCTCTATTTACTATTTAGACAGTATTTTCAAGTTTATATGCTAAGGCTCTATTTATTTTTATATTTGTATGTCAACTTTGCTTAAGGCCCTATTTACAATTTACATGTCCACTTTGCTTTTTTGGCCTTTAAATACCAGCTCTTAGGTTTGTCATTCAGTTGTCAACTTGATCTTGAGCAGTCAGCATCAAATTTCAAGATGGCCTCTTAACTCAACTTTCAAATTTTCAAGTTTGATAACTAACTCATATCTCAAATAATTTTCAACTATCAAAATTTTTTCAATTCAACTTTCAACACTTTGGAGCCACACCCTCTTTTCAGACTCACATTCTGGCAAGCTGGTAAGCATCTGGACTTATAATATTTTTTACTTTTTGAACTTTTTTCAGACTTAGAAATTTTTTCAAATTAAACTTTTTCAATTAGATTTTTTCAACTTAAACTTTTTCAATTATACTCACATGTACTTTTTATCATATATTTAATTTCCTTTTGTATTTTTCTTCATTCAGTTTGAATCCATCGAGATTACAAATATACGCCTCGAAATCAAATCATTTCTTGTGTGTGCTCCGAAACATTCAAAAAGCAACCAACCATCACTGGATGCTACATGCGTAGATCAACAAGGACAACGGAGAGGATCAACTACTCAGTACTGGACTCAACTGGGGAACGGATCGGATTAACAGACAAGGATACGGACGGAAGAGAATCGGAGGAGCCAAACGGAAGAGGATTAGCTGAGAGAATACCGGAGGAGCAGATCAACAGAGCTGACGAAAACGTACACGAGGACACAATTGAGAACGAAGACGGTGTAGACGAAATTTCCACGCTTGTTGAGAACTGGAGACTTGACGAAACAGAGGAAGAGATCAAGATGGAGAGCGAACGATTGAAGATACTCATCATCCAACAAGACATTGCCTCTAGAAACGTCGAAGACATCATCATGGAAAACGATCTTGAGGACATGACACTTGATGAAGTCGAAACAGTGACCATAAAGATTGAGGAATTGAGGACCAAATTCAGAACGGCTCATGCAGAAATCGAACTCAATTTACCCCATGAAGAGTACGAGCAGAAGTTTGTTAAACTCCACGAACAAACGATTTCCGTGATCAGAGAATTCATGATCAAAATCAAATTAAGACGGAAGGAACTGCGCAAGGAGCAACTTGATAAACAAACTCGCCTCAACCGATTGTCACTCACATCACAATCATTCCTGATGAAAGAGGTCAAAAACGCTATGAAGCCTCTTACTCAGAAGTTCAGTCAGAAACCCACAACCTTCACTTTCGACGAACTGATTCTTGCGAAAAAGGACCTTCAAGCTGATTTACAAGCGGTGAATGCCATATCCAAGCAGATGAAGGACATCCTGACGATGAAGAACGAAGAATCGGACAGTGAAGCCATCAAAACCATCAACGACAGCTATGACAAACTCGTTACTCTCAAACAAACTTATTCAGACAGTCTCCAAAATGAAATAAAGGAGAAGGAGATCGTTAAGCAGCAAAGCTTCGAAGCAACCAAACTCAACATCAAGCTGTCGAAATTCAAGGGCTACGACTCTTCAAGTGACATTTATACGTTCATAAGTGACTTTAACAAACTCTATATAAAGTCCACACCAACAGCCCTTCTACCAGACCTTCTCAAGAACAATTTCCTTGAAGGTCCGGCCCTCACGCTTGTTAAGGGGGTCGACACCATTGAGGAGATATGGCGTCGTTTGAAAGCGTCGTATGGTGATGCCAAGCTGCTGCTCACAAAGAAACTGTCCCAGTTAAGTCAGACGAGCAAAATCTGGAAGACAAGGGATCCAGAGAAGCAGATTGAGACGTTGAGCAAGATTCTGAACCTTATGAGAGACTTACAGAAGTTAGCTGCAGATCACAGCATCCAAAATCGCCTATATTACAGTGACGCGATCGAAAAGGTTTACGCACTCCTGGACGATGTACGCATCACAAGGTGGTTTGCTTTGCTTGACGAAAAAGAGCTGAGCGAGCCCGAAGCATGGAAAGAACTCATTAAATTCCTGGAGAAAGAGCTTTCAGTACAACAGAAGAAGCTCCTTCACTGCTCATCCCACGACAAATCTTCATCACAACACTCACGAAGTCAACACGGTGCCCATCCTGCAGAAGTTCATCAAGATCAACCGTACATCCAAGAAAAATGCTTCATCTGCGGGGAGACGGGTCACGTCAAAACAAATGGCCCAAATCGATCAAAGTTGATACAATACTTCTCATGTCAATTCTTCGCAGGCATGACACCTGCGGAACGCCTCAGCACACTCAAGAAGAAGGGACTTTGCAGTCAGTGTCTATACCCTGGTGCCAAGTACTCACAAGAGAAACACAAAGAAGGTCGGTGCCAGAGAACCTTCACCTGCCCTCACCCATCACATGACGGTCACGGATGCCGAAAGCATGTTCTAGTCTGTCAGGAGCATGCAACGTCACAAGAAAACCAACGGATTCTCCAAAATTTCAAGGACAGATGCATCCTACGCCCTCAACATGCAGACCTTCCAGCATTCGCAAAGGATATCAAACTGTCGTTCTACGCTGAAGTTCAATCACACAAAGCTTCAACAAGCAAGATCAAGCCTTCAAACTCCAACCCAGCTGAGGAGCCAGTTATTGAAGATAACGCAGTCTACATCCTGCAAACAATCTACGTCAATCAACGCAGATGTACGATCTTCTTTGACCTTGGATGCAGTAACATGATAATTTCAGAGCGAGCAATCAGCTACTTTGGTGACCGAGCAACTCTTGAGTTTAAAGGAGATGTGTCGATTGGCGGAATCGGCGAGATGAAGACCACAAGTCGAGGGATCTACAGCATACGTCTACCCCTCACCAATGGTCGTGACGCTCACCTCTCCGGGGTTTGTCTGCCTCGAATCACAGCAACCTTCCCGGTCTATCCACTCAATGAAGTTCAAAAGGACATACACCTTGCCTACAGTCAACTTGGTAAAGATCCTGCAAGTCTACCCATGTTACCACCAGCAATCGGAGGAGACGTTGATGTAATGCTTGGGATCAAGTATTTACGTTACCATCCCAAGGAGATTTTTCAGATGCCATCTGGATTGACCATTTATGAATCACCGTTCAACAACGCAGATGGTGGAAGAGGTGTCGTTGGGGGTCCCCACCATGTGTTCAACAACATTTCGAAGCATCATTACAGCAGTCAAGCAATGCAGTCATTCTTGGCTAACCAACAGCAAATGTTCGATGCAGGGATCCTCGCCAATCCTGACGTCGCACTACTTCACATCAAAGTCGATAAAGACCACAACCAAGACCTTCTGTATCATCAACCAGAAGAAGCCAGCACAGCATTACTGTCACGAAACCAGAAAATTTTCGAAGACGTTGAAGCAGCTGGAAGCAACATTGATTACAGATGTGTCAATTGCAGAGACTGTAAAACCTGCAAGGAGAACGAATCCACCGAGTCCATTAGCATCAAGGAGGAAGTGGAACAAGACCTTATCAACAAATCTGTAACCATCGACATCAACAAGAGACAGTGCTACGCAGATCTCCCACTTCTTCACAATCCAGAAGTAAAGCTCGCCAACAACAAACAGAAAGCCCTGAAAGTATATCATCAGCAGCTAAAGAAACTCGACAAAGAACCCAAGGACAAAGAAGATGTGATTGCCTCGGAGAAGAAGATGCAATCTTTGGGATTTGTTGCCTACGTTGAAAGCCTCAGCCATCAACAACAACTGATGCTTCAGAACAGCAAGGTGCAAAATTTCATACCATGGAGAGCTGTGTGGAACACCAACTCTCTCTCAACCCCATGTCGCGTAGTCTTTGACGCATCACAACCAACAAGTTCCGGGTACAGCCTCAATGACATTCTCGCGAAGGGAACAAACAACATGAATCGTCTCGTAGAAATACTCATTCGTTGGACCTCACATCACACAGCCTTTCACACGGATGTGAGGAAAATGTATAATTCCGTCAAGTTGAACGAACATCACTGGTGCCTGCAGCGATATATATGGCAAGACGAATTGGACAAATCAAAGTTGCCCAAGGAGAAAGTGATCATGACTCTAATCTATGGGGTCAAGTCATCAGGAAACCAATCAGAAAGAGCATTGAGACAAACTGCCCAAATGTCAAAAGAAGATACACCAAAAGCAACTGAGGTAGTTGAAAACGACACTTTCGTTGATGATGTCCTGAGTGGTGATGAAACACCTGAAGCTGCCATCCAACTTGCCGAAGACTTGGAAGTTGCAATCAACAAAGGTGGATTTGCGCTCAAAGGAGTAACGTTCTCACATCAACCGCCGAGTCCAGACCTTTCTGCAGATGGCAAAAGCATAAACGTAGCTGGGATGAAATGGTACCCCGAAGAAGACACAATCTCGTTGGACATCAGTGAATTGAATTTCGCTAAGAAAATCAGAGGGAAGAAACCTACAACCATCAACACAGTACCTGCCAACCTGACCCGTCGCCAATGTGTATCAAAGGTTGCTGAGTTGTATGATATCACAGGCAAAATCACACCTCTTACCGCAGCCATGAAGTTGGACTTGCATCAACTCGTCGACAGAGGTTTAGATTGGGACGACAGAATTCCCGATGACCTCCGACCTGTTTGGAATTCGCACTTTGCAATGATGGAGGAAATCCCGACAATCAGATTTCATCGTGCAATCGTACCTGAAGATGCAGTTGATCTCAAAATCACAACAATCGACGCAGGAGATGCATCAAAAGACATCGCTTGTGTTGCAATCTATGCCAGGTTTAAACGAAAATCTGGAAACTTCTCATGTCAACTGGTTTTCTCCAGATCTCGACTTGTACCAAATGGATCAACACAACCTCGAGCAGAGCTACTGGCGGCAACCCTCAACACTCACACTGGCGAAGTTGTCAGGCGGTCGTTCAAAAAGCATCACCAATCATCACTCAAATTAACCGATAGCCAAATTGTTCTGTTCTGGATCAACGGAAGCGACAAACAACTCAAACCATGGGTCCGGAACAGAGTTCTTGAGATACACAGATTCACCAAGCCGTCAGACTGGAAGTTTGTCAGGAGCCAAGAGATGATAGCTGACATCGGAACCCGAAGAGGTGCTACCCTCCAGGATGTTGGTCAAAATTCTCCGTGGTATAATGGCCTTCCATGGATGCGTGAGACCAAAGACAAGTTTCCTGTAACAAGCGTTGACAAGATCAAGCTGAACCAAGAAGATATCACATTCGTCAACAAAGAAAGAATCCTTCCACAATTCGAACAAGCACCAAACAAATGTCCTGTGGAAAAACCATCAGCCCATCTATCCTCAATCACGGAAAGACACAAATTTTCTCAATATCTCCTCGACCCGAACAGATTCGATTGGGCAAAGATCATTCGAATAATGGGACTCGTCATCAAATTTGTCAATAATCTGAAAAATCGCCTGAAAAGATCGTCAAAATCAAACCTGACAACTCAAACCATCAGTCAAGCTGAGAAATACTTCTTCACGAAAGCAACTGAAGAGGTTAAAGTGTTCACACCAGAGAAGAAGTACAACAAGATCAGCAAATGTAAAGATGGAATCCTCTACTACGTTGGAAGAATACTGCCGTCTAATGAAGTCACTGCTACCGGAAGACTAACCGAAGCCATGATCGACCTGTCAGCTTCCATGTTCTTCGTGCCCATTATCGACAGGTACTCACCAATAGCATTCAGTATCGTCAATCACATCCATTGGAAACATCCGGTTGCAAAACATGCCGGTGTCGAAACTGTGTACAGATATGTCTTACAAGTCGCCTACATCATCGACGGCAAAGAATTGGTGAAATTGATGAGAAAACGCTGTGAGCGATGTCGATACATCACAAAGAAGACTGTGGAAGTGGAAATGGGTCCAGTCTCAAGGCACAATTTCAACATAGCACCACCATTTTACTCGACTCAAGTAGATTTGTGTGGACCACTGAACGCCTACTCAAATTTTCACAAGCGAACTACCGTTAAAATATGGCTTGTGATATTCTGCTGTACAACTACATCAGCAACAAAAATCAATGTTATGGATGATTACAGCACGCCATCTTTCATCCTATCATTCACAAGATTTGCAAGTCACGTTGGTTACCCGAAATACTTGCTCCCTGATGAAGGAAGTCAACTTGTTAAGGGATGTGAAACCATGCGTCTTGACTTCACCGACATTCAGAACCATCTCTTCTGCCAAGCCCAAGTGCAATTTGATGTTTGTCCTGTCGCTGGTCATCACATGCATGGGAAAGTGGAGCGGAAGATCCGAGAAGTTCGAAAATCCATCACTACAAATTTCCACAACGAAAGATTGTCAGTTCTCCAGTGGGAGACAGTTGCTGCCCAAATCGCAAACACGATCAATGATATGCCGATAGCAGTCAACAGCCACACAGAATTCGAAGTTGCAGATGTTCTTACACCGAACCGCCTTTTGATGGGACGAAACAACAACCGAAGTCCTGCATTTCCAGTCAAGATGACAACCAACACTGACAAGTTTGCTAAACTTAACCAGAGGATATTCGATGCCTGGTTTGAAGTCTGGCTTACTGTCCATGTTCCCAACCTGATGCATCGCCCGAAATGGTTCCACAACGATCGTGACATGAAAGTTGGGGATGTCGTTCTGTTCACGAAACGAGACGGTCCGATAGCAAACGTGTATCAATTCGGAAAGGTGAAACAGTTGGAATACAGTACTGACGGGAAGATTCGAAAAGTTCTGGTCGAGTATCGAAATCACAATGAAAGTGTGAATCGTGTCACACATCGAGCAGTCCGTAGTCTTGTAATGATTCACCCCGTGGACGAATTGAGTGTTTGGGAAGAATTTTCAATGTTGGAAAACGAACAATGAACAAAATTTTGAATTTTCTGCTGGGGGAATGTAAATTGAACAAACTTCAATTCTAGTGTTTATATTAAAAATTTTGTTCCAGTGTGTTCAGGCCCTTATTATCAGTTTGTTTACATTTTGGGTCATATCTACTTTGCTCTAGAATCCCTTTTTTGTATTCATAGCTCACACAATTAAGGCTCTATTTACTATTTAGACAGTATTTTCAAGTTTATATGCTAAGGCTCTATTTATTTTTATATTTGTATGTCAACTTTGCTTAAGGCCCTATTTACAATTTACATGTCCACTTTGCTTTTTTGGCCTTTAAATACCAGCTCTTAGGTTTGTCATTCAGTTGTCAACTTGATCTTGAGCAGTCAACATCAAATTTCAAGATGGCCTCTTAACTCAACTTTCAAATTTTCAAGTTTGATAACTAACTCATATCTCAAATAATTTTCAACTATCAAAATTTTTTCAATTCAACTTTCAACACTTTGGAGCCACACCCTCTTTTCAGACTCACATTCTGGCAAGCTGGTAAGCATCTGGACTTATAATATTTTTTACTTTTTGAACTTTTTTCAGACTTAGAAATTTTTTCAAATTAAACTTTTCCAATTAGATTTTTTCAACTTAAACTTTTTCAATTATACTCACATGTACTTTTTATCATATGCGGCAGAAGGTTTAGGGTCAGAATAAATAACTCGGTTATAATCGTTAAATGTGATCTCGTAGCAAAGTCTATTCCCTAAACCCGCTTGATAATATGGGATAGTACTATCTAGCATCTCAAAGTCGAGTGGAATGACAAACTTGTTTTTATAGGTGTCAGCAATGGCTTTGTCTTCCACATCATCGTCCTTTTTATCTCAAGCATCAATCCTCAATTTCATACAATTTTCTGTACACCCATTGTCGATGATGATACCCTGTCTTATCGCGTTTCTTTTTTCAAACTTGGTTAACCATAAATCTCTGTAGCACCCAAAAAGATCAAAGTCATCGATGCTCAATATCTCATTACCTTCGAACTTGACAGCCAACTTCTTAACGGTAGCTCTTCCAATGTTACTGACCAATGTTCTTTTCGTGTCAGCTGTCGACTCGAGTTCAATATCAAAACTTAGATTCGTTGTTCCTGGGATAATAACATCATCACTTCCTAAATTTGGAAACCTAACCAATAATAGCTGATTTTGATCGATCTCACTCGGATTGTGTGTGACAATTACTTTTTGACGAGAACCTTTTACACCGTGGGCAGTTCTAAGTGAACGTTCTGGATTTAACCTCTTTCCATACTTCATTATTAATTATGATATATAATTAATTATTACTTTTTATCTCGTTTTAGCGAATGTGCAAAACAACGGTTCTTCCTAGGTCTTCTTTTAGTATATTGCCATGCTGATCTGTGAGTTTCAACGTGAGAGACTGAAATACACCATTTTTTAATTTTTTGTACTGAGGGTTTTTAGGCTCAATATGTGTGAAGTCACTATATTCAACCATGTGATAGGTTAGTAAAATATCACTTAGCTTTCCATTCTCAAGATTTTGAGTGTTGTCGAGTTCAGAGAGATGCAAATTAATTTTGGTTATTTTAGCGAGCTTATTTGTTCTGATTATATGAGGGTCTTTGACTAATGATTTAAAATTTACCTCACCCTCTAAAAAGGCACCTGCTAAAATGGCATTCAATTCCCTGCTCGTGAATGTTCCTTTAGGTACCAACTTTTCAGCTTTCCCATCAGCAGACAGTTTCACTGTTAGGTCTGTGGTTATTTCATACGTAACATTGTCTGCAAACATATCAACCAATGCAATTTCTTTTGAGCCATCCAAGTTTTGAATGGGGTAAGATAGATATATGGTCTTTTCTCCTTTTGCGATATTTACCGTGATATACATTTCTTGTATTAGAGAATAGAGAATTATATTTTTAAATAATAATGGAGGATAATTTTAAATATAATCCCAACGCGGCTTATAAGCCAAATGGAGGACAAGACCTTCAGATATTGAATGCTAAAGATTTATACAAACAAACAATTATTGTCTCTGAGAGCGGTTCTTTCCCTGCGAGCTTTCCAAATATTTTTATTAATTACGAAATGGATGAAAATGAAAAACGCATGAAAATTTGGCGGGAACAACCATTTAAATTATGGCAAACCCAACTCAATTTTGTCACTTGGTGTGCTTCAAGTGCTTGTGGGGTCAGTTCTGAACATCTGAAAGAAGGTCGCTCTACTCCTATGATTAGAGCAGTATATCGTTTTCACGTCTATTATCATATTAGACGAATCATTAAGCGTCTGCAGACACCTCTACCTTTTGAAGATAGTTTCAACCAATACGATAATTTCACGACTGAATGAATTTTCAAATTATTTTTACTATAAAAGCTTGTAATAATTTTTTTATATCTTACGTTTGAAAAAGGTTTTTACCGAAACGCGTCACGTTCATCAACATGTAGCTTCTTCGTTCTTATATATTTTATACTACATAATCAAGATGGCTTTTTAGTTCATATATATTCTTCGCCATGTGTCTATAATTACAAAGCTTATTAAATTATCGGATTGTGTCAACTGGATTGCGTCGTTATCTTGGAAGTGTCGAAATTGCTTTACACCTGGATGTTGTATTAATAGTATCACTTTATTTCCTCTTTCTTGGACTGTGAATAACATGTATTTATATTTTTTGTTGGACAATTTTCAATGTGTACCGTTTGGTTGTGGCAGAACCATCGATATTCCGATCAAAGACGAGCCGTGAGAGGGCTTTGTGGCGTAGCGACCCACCGTTGGAGATCATAACTTTTTGTTTTTTCTTTGGACTGTGATTAACACAAAAATCTTCCTCTTTTCTGGACTGTGAATAACACAATTCTCTTGGTACTATTTATTAAATTTCACGACTGAATGAATTTTCAAATTATTTTTACTATAAAAGCTTGTAATAATTTTTTTATATCTTACGTTTGAAAAAGGTTTTTACCGAAACGCGTCACGTTCATCAACATGTAGCTTCTTCGTTCTTATATCTTATTATAATAATCCGCGCTGTGTGTCACACTTTTATTTCAGAGAGTGATATATTTAGTTTTAATTTACGGTCATCGTCCTCTTATGTGGGCGTAAAACCACTACTAATTTACACATTTAGTCGACATTACTGAAAATGTAAATTAAGGTTGACAACATTATTCTAATAAAAAAAACTCATAACGACATTTTTGTCGCCAACTTTTTCTTTTACAAGGGTCTTTGCATTATGCAGAGGCCATCTATGATCTTTAATGTCTGATAGTTGCAAGTTGGTTCAAAGCATGTCGCCACAAATTTTTAAGTCGGATTTCAATGTCGCCTTAAATTTTTTAACACTATTTAGCCATAATTGGTGACATATGAGAAATGTCAAATTTTATTGCGGGATACTATCGATTAGTAAACAGGATGCTCTGATGGACCTAATAAAAGGTATGATCAAAATAAAGGGGGAAATAGGGGGAAAAATTTACTGAAAATGGCTAGAAGAAATTATTCCCATTTGTAGTTTTCGACTAACAAGTCGCGAATTATCAAAACTTAGATTAACTATTGGTTAATATAAATGAGATAGTGAATTCTTGGAGTGAAGTTCGGCCTAAAATCCATTCTACACGCATTCCTAGCACCAAAATTTAGGAGTTTAAGAAGTTGCAACGGTAACGAAGACGGCGACGTGACTCGAAACAATTCTTTGCGGAATTCATTTACTTTTTACAACGGCACTACTGAGAAAATTTTGTGAGATAATTAGATCATTAGCAAATTCGCACGTTTCATACACAACGTGAAAAGTCTTGTTTTGAAGTCGTGCTGACAACGGGGACGTGATTTTAGGGTGAAATTTTTTTTTTCTCATGCAGATTTTTTCTCAACTTGATAACTTTCCAGTCATTATGAATTTATCTGTCGAATAGTTTCTCTAACAAAAGTCAATTCTTCAAACATTCATTTGATAATAGTCTACTTATTTTGTTTTCTTTCCTCACGTCTTCGTAGTTTCTCAAACTCCCTATTATGCACTACACTGCCATCTGTGCTCATTGTAAATGTAGCTTTTGCACATTTTAAGGTGCGCCATGTACTTAATTCGACACATGAAAGACAATCTTTATTCGTGGGACTGGCAAAAATGACATTCATGTACTGATGTTTATCGTTGTTAACCCGATAATAAAAACGAAAGGTAATTTAAAAGTTAAAATCTTTTCGATAAAATGTAACTTTACTTTACTTAGAAGTCAAAAATTTACAAAACAAATGTTCGCCAACTTATTAGCTATGAGAAGCAAATCTGTTGATACGATCACGTCCACCTCCTTAATGGATATTGAGCTCTTTTAAATTCTTCACTCTTAAACGTTCAGTTTTAACCCGTTCATTCGTCAATTTAGTTCGGACGATTGTGTATGGAGTAGTGATCTTCTCCGCCTTCATATACTTTAAGATTTCATTTTTCCCTATAATTAAGCACACACGTTAGAAGTTTGTTGCAATTCAATTGCCTACTTAATAGAATGCAGCTTGCTAAACGTTTACAAACTTTTTTCATTAATCGGGTGCTTATTCGAGGGGAAAGAGTTGCCCATTGAATTATTGTGTTCGAATCATAGGGAAAATACATGGATCTTGTCCTTTCCTTTTTCATGAAACTTAATCTTGTCGATCGAGTTCCACAAAAAACCAAGGCCAAATCCTTGTTTAGTCAACATACGTAAAGAAACAAATTGGCTATCTACATTTAACTTCGTTATCCAATACATACCTGGCATAGTATTACTGGAAATATATTTCGCAAATCGAACAAGCAACATTTCCTCTTCCCTTTTCGACCATGCGTGATAGGTTCTTTGATCTGAAAATAAACAATTGATAATTTTCACAATATGCAGGTCTCTTGAAACGCTATGTTTTGTCTACGTTCTCAAAGACTTGGAAAACCAGTTTCATTTTCTGTTTGAAGAGTCTTTTCCAACATGTTATCAAATGGCCGTCGTAACATGGAGCAATTTTTACTGGCCTTCGCTAAAGTCTCATACCCGCATATCGAAGAATCAAGGAGTTCTGGATAAGAATGGCACTAACGCCTAAATCTATTTCATGAAGGAAATTAGCCTGGCTCAGAGTAACTTTGATGGGATGAAACAAGTCATGTGATAAAGGATATAACTGTCAATGTGTTAGGCCTGATGAACATGGGAAAAAGTTAAAAACAATAAAATGCAAACTTGAACTTTAATCTGATCAGTGTAACATATAAAAATTATATATGCTCTTCCACTCGATGATGTATGATGTATCCTCATCATTCACTTGATTATGCACAGGCATGTTTTTTTTTCTCTTGATAACATCATTGTTTTTTTTTTTAACTTTGAATTCGAAACGTATTATCTCTCTAGAATCTCTGTAAATTGAACCTAGATCTGTCTTTCTCTCAAATTGTAACAGGTAGTAACCGACAAAGACCTCATTTGGTAAGAATAATGAATAAGACCACAATCACCTACGGGTCTTGTATGTGCAACGTCTTGGTCTTAAAACATGGAGTATACATTCCTATTCGAACGTCTGCCGATCCATCTGGTCGCGGTGAAATAAATTAGTACAGTCGGTCAAGTCGATAGTTGCTTTCTGATTTAAATCCCTTTACATGTCATAATCTTACAATGGCATGTATAGGAATCTTTTATGTACTAGTTCATGTAGTGCCAACTGCAACATGACACAACACTCATTCCCTAAAACAACATCATTAAACATATCATGGCGAAAGACTTGATTCCACACACTGCATTGTTTGCAAAATAATTCTGTCGCCAACGAAGTCTGTCTGTTTAGACAATGTGTTTTAAATGGTCTCTTATTGATTCGCTGTTACGCGAATGAAAGAATTTTGGCTGACGCTAACTCATTCGTCTGGTAGTTCAAATTATTTGAACTACTGATCGAATCAAAAAGCTCTTCGCTCATTCGCGCAACTACAGCGCACAACTGAAAACCCGCCTTAAGAGGGGAAAAGGTTATTCAATGAAATTCCACGGAATCATTATGAGTCTCCTCTTTAACAGGGCGCCATCTATTACTTACGGTGTGACCAATTTCTGATATTTTAATCATATATCAATTAAGATAGAAGTTATGGTACAAAAATAAAAAGTATAATAATACTTGGAATCTTGTCTTCATTAAGAGGTACTTTAGGAACCAATTTTCCTTCTAAATGAAAAGAAAATATGCAACATTAGGTTAAACTCATTACACAAATTTCTTAAGAAAAAAGGACATCTTTTAAGGAGAATGAATTAAAGATAAACATTTTATGGACTTACGACTTTTAAATGCAGGTTTTGCGTTGTCTATCTCATCCTCAGAATACTCATCCATATCATCTTCATCATCGTAGTCCTTCTCATTATCATAGTCCTCATCGCAATCATCGTCACAGTCATCTTCCTCATCGTTATCGCAATCACCGTCACAATTTTCGCCCTTGGCCCGATCAAACATATTTGAACGGACCCTTAGTTTATACTTTTTCTCTAAATTTTATGAAGCCTTCAATTAGACATGCTAAATTGTTGATGAAAAAAAACACAGTCTAAAAGCGGAAACTTTTCAACGAAGCAGAACTTGTGTAATACTTACTATCAGCCGGTGGAGTGAGTGCTTCCACAGATGCAGTTGCAGGGGTCTGTTTCTTGTCTCCTGCACGTTTTTTTCCTATTACATTGCGTTCTAAAATAGATGTATATGAACATATCAAATAAAATATAAGAATATTTACTTTATTGCCGTTACATCGACAAAAGCAAAATTTGTGTACGTATGGCAAGAAACTACTTACTACCAGCCGGTGGAGCGAGTGCTTCCACAGATGCAGTCGCAGCGGTTTGTTTCTTGTCTCCTGCACGTTTTTGTCCTATTATATTGCGTTCTGAGATGGATATATATAAACAGGTCAAATAAAATACAAGAATATTTACTTTTTTGCCGTTACCTTGACAAGAGCAAAATTTGTGTACGTATGGCAAGAAACTACTTACTACCAGCCGGTGGAGCGAGTGCTTCCACAGATGCAGTTGCAGCGGTCTGTTTCTTGTTGCCTGCATGTTTTTGTCTTATCACATTGTGTTCTGAAATAGATTATATGAACATACCAAATAAAATTTACAAATATTTATTACTGTCCTGTTACTTCTATAAAAGCATAACTTGTGGTTATCCTGTATAAATATTATTATAAATAAAATAAATAAAGTGTACATGACAAGAAACTACTTATTACCAGCTGGTGGAGCGAGTTCTTCCACAAATGCAGTTGCAGCGGTTTGTTTCTTTTCCTCAGAGTTTATGTCAAACACATTGTGTGCTGAAGTAAAGATAAATGTCAAGTACATCCAGATGTAAGCTAGAATACTAAAATTGAACAATGTGTATTGATGTAAACCAAAAATGTTCATAAATCACGTTGTGATCTTTAATTGAATTTACGTTCCATTCAATCTGCTTAATTTACTTGGTTCTAATATAGGCCATAAGAAAGTAAAAGTATTCTCTTTGATAACATTTCAAATACAGAGATTTTGCATGCCATTCAGTATTTAGTTTCACAGGTCACAAATTAGTCTCATGAAAACAATGACAATAGTAATATTCGAAAATTGTGCACTTTTTCTATACATGCAGAAGAATTCTCTCAAGTGCATTGTATTTATCCATTTGCCAAGTATGTAAGTATATCAATAACTATCCTGGAAATCAAGATGACGAAATTTTCTAATGCATATAATTGTCAAATAATGTATCTCCTTAAAAAGGAAAGTTATTAAAAACAAACTTAAATGAAAAACTGACCTCCATCCATTCTTAGAAGATGCTTTCCAACTTTTGTGATCTCCAGTACTGCTGGTGGTGCCTGATAAGTATTTTCATTAATTTTTCCAGAATGCCCCATATGCTTAAAAAAGATTTCTTTGTCATTGCTAGACAGATCAAGTGCAGAAAACAATGTACTTATAAGGTGACGATTGGATGTAGCCTTGAAATTTTCAGGATGTTTCAACGTCAGCTTATCAACCACGCTATGAACAGCATGCCAACCTGATGTGGGACCTTCCGAAGACCTTGTACCAGCAAAGAGAAATGGGTTATCAGCAGCAACATTTACATCATTCCGAATCTTTGGATCAGCCAAAATCTCTAAAGCTTTAATGGTATCTGGAGGGATTAATACTGGGACCAGATGGTTAGCACCTTTACCAGTCATACAGCTGATTTTGAAGGTTTCTACCAACTTTTGGTCAATTTCATCTAAGTCTCCTAATCTCTGTTTATCTATCCATGCATTATTAACCGCCTCTTTATATTCTTCAAGTAGCATGCGTGCTGGTTCTCCGCCTTAAATGTAAAGTTTCAATTAATTTTCACAACTACCTTATTTTGCAACATATTTTGTGTTAAGAATAGGTTTATCACTTTCAGTGATTGCAACTATTAATAATGTTACCTCTCCTCGCATTAAGTAATGTTAAGCGCGAACATGCTATATCTCTTAGCTCAGTAAATTTCTGTGAATCAAGCCATTCATAGGATTTGGTAATTTCTTGCATTCGATTAATAACATGGTTCTTGAATTTCTCTACATCGTCCTCATGTGGCAAAGCTGATGGTTTTCTCAATTTCACATTTTTGTTCTTGTTCAGTTCATAAGTGGCATCACCGAAAATGTAATCTTCCCACATTTCCAGTATACTTATAAATTTGTCAATTTCATCTGCTTCATTATCTTTTTTTTCGGTCAAATAAATTCCTAAGATTTTAAGGAAAATATTCATTTGTTTAAGTAATGATAACATTTATGTCGAGAAAGCAATTTTATAATACCCTTGAAAACTTTCGCAGCTTTTTTTAGCAAATAAAATAAATTTTGCTTTAATCCAGCTTTGATAGTTCCATCTCCAACTGATGTGTAGGTTTCAATTGACTCTCTTAGGCTCTCAAAATTCTGTCTATTAAACAAATCACTTGCATCTCCATTTATTCTTTGGATGTCTTCATGAGTTATAAAGATCAAATAAATATTTGCCGGACGCCTCATGTCATTTCGAACAGACTTACTTCTCTTTTCCTTATTATAAAAAACTGATCCAATCTTAATAATAGCGTTGTCTTGGTAACAAATCTTTCCAACTTCATCCGAACGAAACTTTGACAAGATGTGGTTGCGAAAATCTTCACTAACTTTAACTTTTTCAGGCAAATTGAGGAGATCAGGTTGTATTGGCAAAACCTTTTTACATGAGTTTTTCTGGCAATTTTTCTGATGATTTGCCCAAAATCGTTTCGAACAGAACATTAAACAGTGACTACAGTAAACAGTATCTGCATGTCTTCTTCCTTTCCTTTCACGTTCATAACATGGTTTAGCTTTCTTTGCCTCAGCAACATTAACTTCAAATATCCCTTTCCTGCGAAAAACTTGAAAGGCTTTTAGTTGTTTTGGTTTAGATAAACCAAGAACAGCCTTCACCTCTGGGTCTGCCTTGTCTCTTAAAACAATGTGACGTCGCAAATACGAAGTCAAACATTTGCAAAATATACAAAATCTATACAGCTTTTTCTTTCCTTTAATTTTGACCTTAAAAAAGAAACAAGTTCACTGTTATGCTTTTGTCTGGATAATGGAGGTTTGCGCAGTGAAAGAAACTGTAGTTAACTGTAATTATGTGAATAAGCATTAATGATTATCAACAATTTATTTGATGGGGTACACTTGAGGCAGGGAGCTCATTTGCCAAGCAAATGCCAGAAATTGCATCGTTTTTCAAAATAAAAATGCAAAACTTTATTTGTTTTAGGTCTTTGTTTTTGTTCACAATGAAATTGGGATATACCCTTCTCTCTATATCTCAAGCTGGTGTTACAAATATTATTTATAGGAACAATTTCATCGGAACACAACTGTCAGAGGAAGAAGAAAGCAAGAACAGGCCAGTGGACACTTCGCTGGGATTTTTTAGTAAGATAAGAACAATTCAGTGAGTGAATTCTCTTGCAATACCCCATCAAGCTAAATTGAAGTCAATTGTTGCTTCAAAACCTGAATGCAAATGCAGATTTTTGATAGTGATAAATTCGAATTGACAACAAGAACAAGACTTGCAACAAAGGTTAATACATCTAACATGAGAAGCCATTCATCATTTTCCTCTGTTAAATTAACCTGACAGGGTTTACACCACATTACTTGGGCATATTTCGTACAGTTTCCTGATATAAAGGGTTTGCTTTAGCTTCATGCTTTTGCTAACAGACCCTTTGTTATTACATTCAATCCTCTCAAACCAACAGGGCTTAGGGTATCAAGGTTTTCTTATTTTAAAGATAACTTATTCATTCTTATTCTTACTTACTATCCAACAGAGATCACAATATTTTAAAGGAACCTTTTCACATTGGAAACGGCACTTGTTTAGGTTGGGAGGGGCTATTTCAGATAATTATGGAAAGTGAAATTCTTTAAAAACGTACATTTTACAGTTAAAATATAATGGCAATGGTTGGTGAAAAGCGTAATAAAAACTTACCGGAGTTGATTCTAGAGGATTTGGCACTGAATGGTTTTCATTGTTCATTGTCAAAATCCTTTATCTTACTCAATGACATTCAATGACATACTCAATGACATTCACACTCTAATATTGATTATTAAAAAACCTAAAAGATCTATCACTATCAAAAAGTAATTAATACTTACTAAATCTGTGTTATCAATATCTGGAAAATCACCATGAAGACCAGAATCATTGTCTAAGGACTATGAAAGTTAGACATGTTTATGATCTTGAATATTACAGGAAACAGAAAACCAAATCACAAACATAGAACATATTACATTAGCACTTTGGAGTTATCAGAAAAGGAAAATGGAGAAATATCATGGCAAAAGGAAATTGAAAGAATACCTGATTGTCTATATCATCATTTAAACCTTCTTCAATCTAAGAGAATAGACTAAGAGGATAAACAACATTTAGCTATCTTCTATATTGAATAATTTATAACGAATGTTTAGAAATCATGAAACAGACACAATAATGGATACCTGCTCTTCAACATTTCCTAACAATCCTTGCATTGTCTCAGAAACAACTTTGGAACAGATATTTTCAGAAAGTATGGGTGCCAAACTTGCAACCTATAGTGTTAAAAATTATTAACCATTTAGAAATGTTGCAACTATGACTTTCAAAAAATATAATAAGATTTAGAGCTTTAGAACTGGAGCAAATATCAAAAAGTTTTACTTTTACTTGTCACAAAATTCTGAAACACTCACTTCTATTTTTTCTGCAGAAACTATCTTATCTACCATTGTTTTTACAATCTCTACAACAGCAGATTCATGACCAGTAGGTGTTAAGAATGTTTCCTATGATATTGTAATTGATTTAGTGAACTGCAGATGTTGCATTGTAGTTACATGGCACTAATATTAAATACCTACATGCACTGTTTTTTTCGGAAAATAATTTTCAGTAGCCTTCAGCACCACTTCTTGAATAATTTGAGAAGAAGGTCTTTCCCTGGAATCTTGATTCCAACTTTTTCTCATGATATCAATGACTGGAGTTAAATATTCATCACCCAAAATTGGAACTTCTGGCCTCCAGCCATTTCTCAAGGCTTCCATATATTTAATTGGGCTGCAAAAGATATTGATATCTTCCTCTGGAAACATGACCTCAAACATCAGTATTGCAAATTCAAAAATATCAGTTTTAGAGTTTTGATTGCCATAAAGGCCCAACTCGGACGAAATACGTTCTGGAGCTAAGTACAACATTGTGTAAACAATTTCTTTTTGAGATGTTTCAGCAAAAGATGATTTCAAAGTGCTTGTTAAGGATGATCTATCAAAATTAAGATCTGATAACTTGAATGTCACATTTTCAACATCTCTACCATTGATCAAAACATTTGCTGGCTTCAAATCACCAGCAACCAAAGAACGGCTATGGAGATAAGCTAAGCCAGCTGCTACATCAGAGATAGCAGATAAACGGAGGTTAATGAGGAGGTCATCTCCAAAAGTACGCAATAGTCCAAGCAGAGAATGGATTGTGCATTGTTCACCATCAACATCAAATTCAATGCCACAGTACTCAAGAACAAACATACTCTTGGCCAAAACAACACCAAAACACTTCACAATGTTTTTATGGTCCATACTGACTAGTTGTTTTACTTCTTTCTGCAGCTTTCTTTTGTTAACTGCAGCAGCTTCTGACAACTTTAAACTGCGCAGTGCCAATTTTGAAGAAATATGTGGACATGTAGCTTTGACTACTTTAGCAAATCTACCTTCTCCAACTACAGATGAGATATTAAAATCCTTGAAATCAAAAACAAACTTGTCATCAAGAATTTTTTTCTTACATGTTGGAATTGTCACAACCTAAGACAAGAAATGAAACACAAGTTTAATGAATAAAAACTGAACAACAGGTATATAAGAAAACCTGAATTGATGTTAACTGACCAAGTTGAAGATTATTAAAAAAGTTCTACCTTCACTGGTGAGGAGTCTGTGTTACGAAATAATTCTTTCTCAGATGGAGCCATACACATCTCAGGCTCTAATGTTATCACAGTTTTTGATTGCTTTTCCATAGTTACTGCATCAATCATGAAATCTACACCTGAAAACATAGTAGTTTGTCAATACTTACCTTGGTTTTCAAATTAGTAGGCATTTATGTGTTGGGCTAACGTTTACTAATTACGTTTTGTTATGGGCTTATTAAAGCATCAATTGGTAGACAATAAAATCAAGCTTAAGTAGCTGTTATAAATTATTGGGTTCAGTAAACTTTGGTTTAAAAACTGAAAAAAACATTTAACAAAAACTGAGGTTTCGTCTTACTAGTGTTTTTTAGTTTTATTAGGGTCTTATTAGGTTCTTTAGTTTTTAGTTTAAACAATATAATACATGTTTAAAAGAAAAAATGTTAAAAACATAAACTACATATTTTTGTATTCTCGATATAAGTAAGTAAAAAGTAAGAGTCCAGTTTTTCACAGCATGTGGAGTTTTTTGAGGAGGGCGCTTAATAAGTGCTAGGTGGTTATTGAACTTTATGGAAATTACCAGGGCACGTATTAGAGAGGGTGGCCAATTTGAAATTGTAAAATTTCAGAGAATTTAGTGGTTTTTATGAGATTTTTTAATATTTTAGGAGAAACCAACATAAATGCATTAAAAAAGCATGGAAAACTTAGTAGATTTTAGGAGAAATGCCTGTTAAATAAAGAAAGAGGCAAACAATCAATCATTGCTAGTTTTTCTTACATTGAAAGTTGATAAGATAAGTCTGACTTTCTAATATGAATATCTGTTGGACAAAACGTCCACATTATTTCTGCTTTAACTGTATCTTTCTTCAATGGACTTTTCTTCTCTTTCTCTTTTACAACAGATGGTTCTTCTATTGCACTACTAGATTTAGAACTCAGAAGGCTCTGTTTGTACTAGCTGGATTATTGTAATAATAATAATAATAATAATAACCAATTTATTTCTAGATCCATTAATAATTTACATAATTTACAATATTATGTATATGTATAACCGTAATAAGAAAACGTATATAATTTTTTTTTTTTTTTTTTTTTTTTTTAAAGATATATTTCATTTTAACGTTCTAGCCATAGCTTTATCTTTCAGATAGTTGAATGTTTTTGTTTTGAAAATATTTAAACTTGTGACATCACGGATCGATTTCGGTAGCTCGTTGAAGACTTTTGAGGCGTTTTTCAGATAAGAGTCGAACTCGTCTCTGCATTCAATTATTGGACCAGCATTTTCTCTGTTACTCCGTAGCGTTCTGACATCGGTTCTTAGTGCGACTTGAAGGTTTTGAGCGATATTTTGATCGTGGATGCCTTTAAACGCTAAGACGGCTGTGGCGTATTCGATTCGTTCTGCGATTGGGAGCCACGATAGTTTCAAACAATCGGACTCCTTTGCGTGTTTGCCCAGGACAAACCCGGCAGCCGCGTTCATAACTTTTTGAAGACGGCACTGCAGATACTTCGGTAACGGATTTGTGATGATGTTTCCATAGTCAAGTTTCGACAGCACTAATGTTTGGGCAAGGTTTCTTCTGACGTTAAATGATGCGTAGCGTTTTAGGTGTTTTAAAGTTCTGAGTATCGAGAAACAATTACTGGAAACGTAGTTGAGGTGGTCGTTCCATTCGAGATGTTCACTGAAAGTAACCCCCAGTACTTTCATCGTTTTCGTCTTGTTTAGATATTTGTTTCCACATATTACATTGACACAATCGATTTTATTTTTATGGTGTTGGTAAAGCTGTTTGGTGCAGAAGGTCATTGCTTTTGTCTTTTTTTCGTTGAAGACAAGATTAGAATCGTGCGACCAGCTGCGCAGGTTTTGAACGTCTTCACTAATTGCTTCTGATCTCTCCTTTAACTCGTTTGGACAAGCGTGGATGTAAATCTTTGTGTCATCTGCGTATTGTAACGTTTTTGAATGCGTTAGTTGTGTTGACAGGTCGGAAACGTACAGGTTAAAGATAACTGGCCCGAGAATGGAACCTTGTGGAACACCGAAACCAATTGTCATCGTCGATTTGAACAAAGTGCTGTCTGTCTGAGAGGTAGTTTGTGATCCACCATAGGAAGGATTTTGATATGTTTAAAGTGCTAAGTTTCTCAATCAGTTTCTTGAATGCAATTGTGTCAAATGCTTTTGAGTAATCAGCGAAGACAGAAATGGTGACTTCTCCTTTCTTCAGAGCTTTCAAGATATCATCTTTGAACTTGAGAAGACAGCTTACTGTCGAGTGTGATTTTCGAAACCCATGTTGAGTTGTTTTGTACAGGGTCTTGTTGTCGATGTGATTGACGAGCTGTTGAAGGACGACTCTTTCATATATCTTTGAAAAGATCGGTAACACGGAAATTGGACGGTAATCATTTGGCGATGTTGGATTTTGTATTTTTGGAATTGGACTTATCCTTGCTATTTTCCACAGATCGGGAAAAGTATTTGTTTCCATAAAATTATTGATGATAAAAGTCAATGGTGAAATGATGAATTCTGCAACAGGTTTCATTAGGTTGATGGGGATTTGGTCATGTCCAGTAGAACAGTCACTTCTTATTCCATTTAACGCCTTACGTACATCTTGGTAGGTGGTACAGGAGAGTGAGAAAGCGTTATCGTCCATATCAGGAATATTGTTGATCAGCTCTGTCATATCCTTAATCGATGTTCGCTTGGCTCTAGTCAGATTATCGGCCACTTGATTATAGTGTTGATTTAGGGAATCAGGGCTTTCTAGGATTGGCTTGTAATTGGGTTTTAAGATTTTTTGGATTGTTTGCCAAACTTCTTTTGGGCGATGAGATGACAGAGCTTTTTTATAGAACAATTTCTTTGTTGTTTTGATTTTCTTTTTCAGCTTACTTTTTATTGCTCGATAATTGCGCCAGTCTTCGACGGATTTCGATTGATGGGCTTTACTTTGACGTTCGTGACAACACTTTTTCAGTCCGATTATATCAAGATCTTTCATCCAAGGTGCAGGTGGACGAGTCATTTTGCATCGTTTTATAGGTGCATGCTCATTTAAGCAATCCAATATAAGCGAATTGAAGACACTTAGTTGTTCATTTGGATCTTCAAGTGTGTACACGGCGCTGAAAGGGATGTGGGAGAAGTCCTGTTTGAACTTTTCAACATCAAAGTTTTTTAAATCACGTATGTATTTGTGTCGAGGTTGGAATGTTTCGGCTCTTATGTTTACATTCATGAACGGGGAGTCATGGTCGCTGACCGTATGGCATGGTATTACATCTGTCAATGTCACCTTTTCGGGAATGTTTGTTATGAGGTGGTCTATCAGACTTTTTCCGTGCCTTGTGGGTTTTGTCACAATATTTGACATGTGAAATACATTTAATATTTCATGGTATCGTTTGCTGATAGGTGTTTCAGTTAGCAAATCGATGTTTGTATCTCCACAAATTATGACTGGTCCATCCCATGTGTTGTTGATATGCGATAAGACAGTTTCAAATTTCTGCAGCCATGCTTCTTTTGATGCTATATCAGAATTTGGCTGATAGACTGTTCCCAATAGATAGGAATGGTTTTTATTTTTTCCCTTAATTTCTAACCATAGATGTTCGATGTCAGTGGGCACACGATGTATATCCTTTCTTATGTGGTAGCCTTTGATTGTACTTTTTAGGTAAACACCGACACCACCTCCTCGACCTTTCTTCCTATTTTCGGATTTGAGTACATACCCGGGGATTTGAACGTAATCCATCATGTTTTGATCGTCTTTTAGCCAGGTTTCAGAGACTGTTAAGATGTCAAATTTGTGTGTTTCCAGGAATTCTTGAAACTCTGGGAATGATGAGCAGATCGATTGTGCGTTCAGATGTGAAATTGCTCGTGTGTCTCGTGTCAGGGACTTGGAAGTTATCAACTACGTTATCTGCTGTCTGTGTCAGTTGGTTCGTAAACAGTTCTTGTATGTTGATATTATTAAAAGGTAGTACGATGTGAATACATCGGTGACAGATCCATTGTTGCTGCTTTGGTCCAATAGTGATGGTTTTGTTAGAGCATTTCATGTGTGTAACACTCAAACAGTTCTCGCATACCAGCTTTTTTTGGTTTGATCGAATAGTTTTTTCGCACGAGTCACAGCTCTGTGGTCCTGGATTAACTTCAACATCTCCGCTCAATATCAGATTTGTGGTAGCCATTGTGTTGGAATAATACGAGACAGGGCATTTATTCCACCTCACCTTGTTGTTTTTATTTTCAGGCTTCAGACAGGTTTTGGTTTCTTCAAGTTCTGCTTTGGCACTATATATCAGCATCAATATTAAGACTGTGAACATTGCCATTTTTTTCTTTAAATTCTCCTTTCACATAAAAATCGATCTCAACCAGGGTCCGATTAACTCCTGCCCCAGTTTTGAACGAAAATTGAAGTGATGGCTTGACTATTTATAACAAAATTTATAAAAGTTAATATAATTATCAGGAAATCTTTTGCGGCTCCAAAAAAGCGTCCGTTGCGGGAAGCCTCTACAATGCAATTTAATGCAATTGTAAGGCTCTGCATATGCTTCTCACCTCTCATATAGGATTCAACTTGATTCAGACCTCGGCCAGCAACTGAAAATCTGCTCTGACAACTCAAAACAAGTATCAATTAAGCCAGGCATAAATTTTTCCTCTGCAAACCAGATATCTTGAAAGTTAGACATATACTATACAGACATGATTAAAATGATTTCAAGCTAATATTTCATTTTTAATACAAAGCTTAATGAAAACAAACAAGCATCAGTGAAACTAGCAGGTATGTCTTTAAGTACGAACAAAACTGAAGGTCCTATCAATATTAATTTTTCAACACTTTTAGATAAATTATTACTCCTTTCACTTCAATAACAAAAACATTAATAATTGACACAGATTACTTCTAAAGAACAACTAAGGGACCAGAAAAAAATCTAGTAACCTACTGCACACATTTGTAAGGAGATTTTAAGAAGTCTTTCTTGAATATTAATCTTATATGTTATTTATGAGAATTTAGGAGGATATTTCGTTTTTCAGATATTAAGGAGTTCTTAGGAGTGCTGGCCACCCTCCTTAGGCTGGGCCCTTAATCGGCCCTTATTCGGATAATTACAGTATAATTAGTTAGTGTTCTCATGCAATCTATGCTTTTTATGTTATAATTGAAAGTAGTGGTAAAAATACCCCCCAAAATAAAAACTGCAATATGAATCACTTACTAGTTATCTTGTGCACTAAATCTTTTAACTCATCCTAAATAGAAACAAAATGTTTCAATTGCAAACTAAGACTAAGTATTGTCAAATAATTAAGATTCCATGGTACACCCCTCCTTGCAGGTATAAATAAATTGCATCAACATACCAATGATACAAGGAAACAATAAAAATTTTACTTGTTGGCTATCATTAATATGAAGGTGTAGTGATTGATGATAAATCAAGTTTTCACAATGGTATTTGTTGGTTTGGCAACTAGATTTTATTACTTTAATACCTACCAATTGCACACAAGTTATTTTTATATTGTTTTGGTGATTCAATATTAAATCCTATCCTATTTACTTTTTGAGTACTTTACCTCAACATTTGAATAGTTGACCCTTTTCTTGAATAACTAAATACTCTAATTTGTTACAACTTTCTAAAAGGCTATTCCAAGACTAAGCAAAGGTTAACAAACTTACTTTTAAAAATCAATTACAGATTTTACAATTTTGTTGTAATTGAACTTATAAATCTCCAACCACTGACCCACTGTTTTAACATTAACATTTTATGTCATCAAATTTTCAAGGTCATAGTGTGAAAGAAAGCAGTTGCAGCTGACTTAAATGAATTCTTATTTCACTACAGTTTT
Source organism: Turritopsis dohrnii (assembly GCA_027922465.2). Classification (NCBI taxonomy): domain Eukaryota; kingdom Metazoa; phylum Cnidaria; class Hydrozoa; order Anthoathecata; family Oceaniidae; genus Turritopsis; species Turritopsis dohrnii. The sequence goes on along the minus strand of BQMF02000083.1, from coordinate 637,292 downwards.
TTCATCATTCATCATAATATTCAGGTAATTCCACTCAAACATATTTTGAAGTTCCTTGTTTGTTGAAAAATTTTACTTACATTTTCTGCAGGATGGACATTGACATCATCAAAATCTACATGCATCAGTGCAGCCTTAAATGAAAAATAGGTTCAATAAACTGTAATACACAATCATTTCAGTAGGGGAAAATAAATTCCATTTTTTACTGGCCTTGGGAGAAAACAAATCACAATAACACCAGCATGTCCCTGTAGACATGAAAAATAGCCATCTTGAAATAAATAAATAAACATAAAAAACACAATTTACATTTTGCTCAATCATACTCAATTTTGTACAATAATAATATAGTATTCAATACATCATTATGAAATAATAGTCAAAACAAGTTATGAATCTATTTTTGCTACTAAATTTATTTACTGATGTTTGTATTTTAATACCTTTCTACAAAAAAATTAGACCTCCAGTTGTAACAAAGATAATAAACTCATGATGTAGACTGGTGCAATTCTGTATGACCATGTTTCAAGAGAAGTAAAGAAAATAAACTGGAACCCTCGAGGATGTTGCTTAATTGGGAGAGGGGTGGTGGCTCAACTGATGTTGCTTTAACAATTCCATATAATGTTTCCTCCCATGGCCAGAGGATTCTGTTTTTAAAGCTTGTTTTTTACAATAAAAAGAGCTTATGAAATTATGCTTTATGTGCAAAATTGCAGATGTCTAATATTATACTTTACGCACAGCAGGGGTGTGTGGAAGAGTAGATTGGGACAGTTCTTCATGTACCACTATTACACTAGTCATACTTTCCTGCACATCAGTATTGAGCTAAAAGAAAACATAATTAGATGATGTTAAGAGGGAAATTTTAAATACCAAATGACCCTTAAAACAAGAAATTTTGTTAACACTAGTCAGTATTAAAGTAGATACCCTAACAATCAAGAAGAATGATAAGAAATACATATAAAATTTATGTAAAATCTTACAGAACATCTGACAAATTTTATTTTTCGACAGAATAGACGTACATGTACCATTTACCGTTCAAATCAATTTCATTCGTCCAATCAAGGAATAAAAAATTTGTTTAAAAAAAAACCCTGAAATACATCAATGCAATAGAATGTGGAATTTATGAAACAATTACAGAAGCCATGAAGCAAATACTTGTTTCTATCTCTTTAATTGTGGTTGAAAGTCAGTTTTGAAATACAGCACTATGTACCATTATATTCTAGTTGTTTGTCACACATTCCATATTATTAGCAACAACAGCAATAACATAGTAAATACCTCAGCAAAAGTGTCTTCTTTCTTTTTTTTTACCATGTTTTGATAATTTTCATATTCCTGCTTCTCCTGATTTAAAAGTAAATAGTGTAAAGTAGGTCTTAATAACTATTAAGATCAAACATTTAAAAAAAAACATCTACAGGGAGCAAGACTACAAAATGCTAGTGCTTACTATGTGGTTAATAAAATAGAATCCATTAATGTAATGAAACATTTTTCTTATTCATTTGAAAACTGTATATGAGAAATTTAAAATTGAGTGAAAAATAGACCTTTATCTTATGACAATGACTTAATTCAATAAAATCTTGAAAAAAGCCCACCTATCCGAGCTGGAGTACTGCCATTATGAATTATGACAGTTCACCCCTCTAAATAAAGCTCAGTCCTCTTTAAACGCGTGCCTATCATGTCCTCAAGAGGCTTTGTATTGAAAATTTCGTATTACTATAATTAGTATAACTAGCCGCCAAGGCGGCGTCGCTCGCCGCCCATGTTCAGCCTGCGTTGTATCACCACCTGCTCCAAATTATTATACTTAAAACCACCGATAAGACTTCCTTTGCTGCTGGCTTTATCGCTTAATAGACCTTTCCCGAATTTCTGTTTAAACACAGTGTTATGGCCTAGCTTCTAAGTTTCGCCTCTTTTTCAAACTCTTAATTACTTCTAATTATTCCACTGGGGAACTGAAAAAACGAGTAACTATTACTTACTGAGAACATTATGCAATTAGAAAAACAATAAAGAACATAGAAACGAGGCGAAACTTAGAAGCTAGGCCATAACATGGTGTTTAAACAGAAATTCGGGAAAGGTGTATAAAGCTCGTTTGCACGTGAAGAGAAATACGTTCCTGGTGTTTCAAATCTTGCATGTTCTTAACTCAGCCGTTTATTGTCGCGGTCGCATTTAAAATGTCAGTAGACTTTCTTGCTTTACACAATGCATTCCGAACGTGAACTTCACGTGGTTTTTATTTACGATTTTAAACCAATCAAATATCAGTTTAACAATACACTCAAAACGCAGAGAGAGAAAACTTTTCAACTTATTATTAGCTTTTGTTTTACGCGCTCTAACATGGGTGCTGTCAGAAGTAGGTGAAAAAATGGTTTCTCTTCTTAAAAAGATCACACGGGAGGAGAAAAAAAATGCACGTGCTAAATGAATGAAGTGAATAAAAAACGTTCGGTCAGATTAAAATAGATTAAAAGAAATTGATTAAAAGAAATTAAGACAACTATTAAGACAAAAGCAAAAAAAAAATATTTTGTTTCATGATTCTCTTTTTTTTACCTATCGGTTTTTAAACATTTTGATTGCTCGAAAAAAAGTTCACCCGTCTCAGACAGTCAGGAAAGCGTTAAGATACACTGGCAAACCGCACATGCTGCCACGTGTTCTGCCACTGCTGCTTTTTGTCCAAAATGTTTAATCAGTTAGTTTCTTTGTATTTAGTTGATGTATTGTTTTCAAAGCCAAGTCAACGTGGAATATAAAACTAACAATAATGATAAAAACAAAACGTTATTCCTATTAGTTCATCAGCCAAAAAAAGTCACGTTCGATTGGGGTTGCAATGTATTTACTTCGAACTCACGTCGCACACAAAAAAAGAAATAATTTCGCTCACAACTCAATCTACCATTTTGCGTGACTTACAAACAAACAAACAAACAAACAAACAAACAGAGAATCGGCTATTAATATATAGATTATCAAGAGAATAATTTTTTTTAATAAATGTAGAAATATGTAACCTGGTGACAATAAAACCCTAATTTGAAGGAAATTGGAAGTCTATTAATGATCCATAATAATTAAATCAGTAAGTCTATTTCCATGTCCGTCCAACTTTTTCAAGTCTGGGTTTACAGCCATCACATGAAAACACTTTGTTGTAGTAAACTGACTCTTTTTCCATGTCTTGGTGGTGATTGATACCAAAAGGATGCTCCAAACATTGGACCTCAACATCAATGTTTTGTTTTCCCTGCACCTTTCCAAGAAATATTTCTCCTTCGTATACAACCTTTACCCACATACCAATTTTACATTCACTGATTTCGATTCGTTTCAGTTGGTCCCTCTGTTTTTCGTCATACTTTTCAGGCTCACTTAACTTATAGGTAAAGATTACTAACCACTTCCGCTTTAAGGCATCCTCAGCATGTTTTGAAAGTTTTTTATCAACTCTTCCATGGGTCTTTCTCCGTAAATGCTGTCTCAATGCAAGAGTGTTGATTATTAATCTTGTAACCTCTTTCCTGTCAATGCTTTGCAAACATCTATTTTTATTTTTGATATGGCGCACTAATTGTTCTTTTTCACTTTTAGTCCGGATGCTTAGAAGGAAATGGAAATCTTACTTTAGAATCAAAGAATGATCTGTGATAGTTTTCAAAATATAATTCAGTACAAAAATCCAGTACAGTATAAAGTGAACAATCACAACAAATGAAGCATTAAAAGGTATATAACATTACCTGTAGTATTCTTTCTCATCTTCAATAGAACCACCATCCAATCTTTTATTTATAGTCCTACAGTCTTTGATTAAAGGGAAGAGTCCACTTTTAACTGCTGTATAACCTCTACAGTTGTTTTGTTGACAAAATAAGACTGCATTTGCTGGTTGTTCTTCCCTGGCTTTCTGCTGATCTTTCAAAATTTTTAACTTTGAAATTGATGCTGGCTTCAATTTGAGTTTACTTCATACTTTCCCATAATCTTTGAATTATTATTTTCTAACTTAACTTTTTTCTCTATTTCTATTCTATTTCTCTTTTCTATTCAATAATAACAATTTCTAACCATTGTGTCATGAAGATTTTCATCTTGAAATGAAGCCACTTTATTATAATTTCACTGTAAGAGATACAATGCAATAACTTCACCTAAACGTACCCCCATTATACCTTGTTTGCAATGACACAAAACTAATAACTTAAAACTTTTTCAATTTTCCATTTTTTTTCTCATATTATATTAGCATTTTGTAGTCCTTTTGACTAACATTTTGTAATCAAAAGTCTGGCAAGTAATGCCAAAAACTGGAAAAGTAGAATAAACATGCAAACTAACTTGAGAAATATAATGCAAAGTTTTAACAGTCTACATACATTTCCGAAGAAATCGACAAAAATGTCAACTGGCATTCTGTAGTACCCTACACTAAACACATCCACTATGCATGAAAAAGAAAATGTACTCAACATCAACAAATCATCCAAATCTTTCTTGGGGGAGGTTAACCTAACTATGAACTTGCTACAAGACTTTACAGTTATGATTTAATGTCACTTCATTATAAAGTTATATGTACTGAAAAAGATACTAGCATTTTGTGGTCCCACCCCTTGTAGATTATACTGCTTATGCTTGGGATTTAGGGCTTCAAAGCCAAGAAAATAGCTTTTAAAAGAATGCTCAGAATGAAACATGACATAAGTGTACCTTTTCACGCCATTTCAGATCAGGAACACCATAATCATAAGAGATCTCTTCACCACTATCTATGTCTTTGATGGCAAATAAACATAATTTTGGTTCTTTAAAGCAAACAATCTTTTTCATTCTTGCATTAGCATAATAAAGTGAATCATTCACCAAACGGCCTAAGGAACCATCATCCTTTGTGGCATCCAACCTAAATAATAAAACTTGCAAATATTATCACACCTAAATGTTGACAAATGAATTATGGGCCTTACAGTACAAAGTATCAAAAGTGAACAATATCAAGACATAAGGCATGTCTAAAGGAGAAATAATGAATGATGATGTTATAGCATTAATGCTTACCTAACTGAATGGAAAGAACAAAATAAATGCAGAATTCATTTATTTAAACTTGAAACTCATGTCTCCAGATTAACCTTATTGATACATAATGTTTTAAATGTTTTAATTACATTTAATATATGTAACTCAATCTTACTTTGTGTACATTTGTAAAGAGTTGAAATAATCAAATGTTTTATAGTGATGTTATTCCAGATTTTCCACTCTGCTAGAATCAAGCATGACATTATCCTCATCCTTATCACTCATACCACTAACTACTGTTTTTTTTTTTTGCGTTTCCTCAATACTCTTGTTCATGTGCATAGTATACTTTCACATTAATAGTCAATGTCTCCTATGCAATACATAAAGTTTACATTGACAAACTTACACTTTTTCACCATTATGACAGAAAGTATACATGTAATTTCCTTTTCCCAACTTCTTGTATTTTGTTTCTCTCACTGTGGACTCATGTTTTGAAATAATCTCACCACGATATTCCACCAAAAAGCTTTCTTTTGGTATTTTACAGGTGGCAAATACTCCCCAACCTACATTGAAAAGGTAGTCATTGCTCAGTCTCAGTGCTTTTAAAAAACAGTGTTATCATGAATAATAATTAAATAAATAAATCAATTTTCAGGTATAGTATTTTTTGGTATGACAATTTTTGTAAAGAACAATTTTTTTTCTGTGTTTTAAAAGAAAGCCATAAAAAGAACATACAGAGGTGCAAATCCGTTAATTTTAAAAACTAGCCGCCAAGGCGGCGTCGCTCGCCGCCCATGTCCACCTGCTCTGTATCACTGTATCAATAAACGTCAAATTTCCTTATAAACGGCTCGTACAACCAGAAGCAGATTCGAAGTCACAACCTCTGGTAAAACCAATCTTTTATCAGTGTAACAATACACTCAAAACGTATAGAGAGAAAACTTCAACTTTTTATTAACTTTTGTTTAAAAAAAGTTACGCGCTCTAACATGGGTGCTATCAAACGTAAGGGTAAAATGGATTCTCTTCTTAAAAAGATCACACGGGAGGAGAGAAGAAAAGGCACGTGCTAAATGAATCAAGTGAATAAAAAAACGTTCGATCTGATATAAAATAAAATAGATTAAAAGAAATCGATTAAAGACAACTATTATGACAAAAGCAAAAAAAAATATTTTGTTTTATGATATTTTTTTTTTACCTATAGGTTTTTAAACATTTTCATTACTCGAAAAAAAAGTTCACCCGTCTCAGACAGTCAGGCAAGGATACGTTAAGATACACTGGCAAACCGAGATGCTACCACGTTCTCCCACGGCTGCTTTTTGTCCAAAATGTTTTATCAGTTAGTTTCTTTGTATTTAGTTGATGTATTGTTTTCAAAGCCAAGTCAACGTGGAATATAAAACTAACAAAATAATAAAAACGAAACGTTATTCCTATTAGTTCATCAGCCAAAAAAAGTCACGTTCGATTGGGGTTGCAATGTATTTGCTTCGAACTCACGTCGCATACAAAAAAAGAAATAATTTCGCTCACAACTCAATCTACCATTTTGCGTGACTTACAAACAAACAAACAAACGCACAAACAAACAAACAAACAAACAGAGAATCGGCTATTAATATATAGATGTCCTGCATGAGAAGTCATTTTTAGTGTGATCGCAAAGAATTCCATTTGATAAAAAGTGCCATCATGAAATCAAACGACAAAAAGTTTATGCTGTCATCTTTTCTGCCAAATAAGAAAGGAAAAATAATTAACTATATCTTATACATAATATATATACCTTTTGCAGCATTAATAAACTTTTTTTGAATATGTTCAGGATCCTTTCCAAGTTTTACATACATTTCCGCCATGGCAATAGGAGACATTCTCTAAAAAAATATTACAGGTTGATTGGAATTTTCTAAAACCCAATTTAGCATGACTGGACTTAATGTGTTGTCCATTATATAGTATCTTAAATTTTCTAAGGAGGTGACTTTGTGAACATTCCACATTAATCATAATGAACAGTAACTGTAATGTATCAATTTGAAATGAAATCATGAAAAATTGTACAAAGGGTTGAAATCTAATACAGAAGTATTTTCTACATACCAGCCTTGTTTTATGCTGAATGTTTACTATAACTTATCTTATTTAGGGCCTTAAAGTTGAAAATTGAAATTTAGAAATAATAACATTAGCAATTATTTTCATGAACATCCTGCCTTGTTTTTTACACAAATAAAAACTAGTACTAATATTACTTAATTTCATAAAAATGTATTTTTCTTTTTACCAACCAATAAGTTAATTTTTTAGAATCTTAAAGCCTCCTTTACCATAATGACTTTTTTTCATAAAAAAACTATTTTATTTAAAGGAGAACTAACGACCACCTATGAACTTGATCTCAAATTGTTTATTGCACTCATTACAAATACATTCCTGCAAAGCTTTGCGTCTTAAAAATGGTTATTTTGGGAGATATAAGCAAAAGAGGGTTTTTGTGAGACATTATTTTTGTGAGTAATCCTGTCCGTTACTACATCTGTGTCCATGTTTAATATTATAATGCTGTAAAACTTAGATGTTGTGCAGTATAGTATACGAAGAAACAGGCAATTCTTAATTCTTAAATTGACTTCTCAAGGGGTTAGCCAGGATTAACGCCATCAACTGTTATGTCTGAAGGTGGAGTCATTCTGAAATGTTTTTATTTAAATACTTCAATAATTGAGCTTGACAAGTAGATCTAACTAGACAGTATGTCAATGTACACAATTATTTCTTGGACTGTACGTGGTATTCAAGATGTCTAACAACTTTTCGTAATGTGATCGTAGAGGTAATGGAGGATAGTGAAGCAAGGGGGATGAACCCTAGACACAGGAGACTGATTGCCTTTTTCTTTATACTTAACGACTTCTTAAAGGAAGTTCTAATGACGTGTATAAATTCAAATTTGTACTACTTGTGGTTTCAATAACGTAAAAATTGTATATTACTTTTTCGAATATGAAATGGGAAGGTTACATTGGCGTTTGTGCAAACAAATTCATTAAAATCTTCGTACGTAACTAGAGATTTTTTTATCAGTCAACGTTCCTGGCGAACGCACAAGCACCATTTTTCAAGCCCTCAATAAGTCTTAATTTTTGACTGCTGCTAATGCCCTTGTTCTTGTTTTGAGATGTTTCTAAATCATAAATTTTTTCTTTCGTGTTTATAAAAAAGTTTATCAACAGCAACGAACAGGTGCTTGAATTGATTTAAAGTTGCTTGATATATGCTTCTTTAAAAGCCTTTGTACATGCCATTTAAAGTTCTCACATTCCGAATCCGTCCTATTCTTACACACTCACAAATCAATGTGGACATGGCCTTGAAAAAAAATTAGTCATGTATAAAATAGAATCTTTTAAAAAATAAACATACAAAAAATTTCTAAAGAAGACGAGAAACAGAATGAAAGCTTTATTAAAAAAGTTTTGCATATACTTTAAATTGTAAAAAACCCTTTGAAAGTACATGTATATACGTGTTCCAAAGCTGTTTCCAGTGCAGTTTCGTTCAAACACACCGTGGAAAATTTCGGATGAGTCACATTCGTCAGAGATTCCATCAGCTAGATGAAGTTTTTTCAGTTCAGCTGCGGAATATTCTGGAATTTCGTTTGTTTACTTTCGTTTTAACTCAAGGTACAGTTTCAACTCCAGGCAAATCTACGGTAGTTGTAGCCAGGAACAGACTGCACAAATGTGCAGGGCACAAGCCATCATACATTATTATATAAAGAAAAATTGCACACAACACATAAAAATTGACCTTTCGCATGTTCCAAGACATTATATATGGTCATACATTTTCTGTTTTAGCATGAAATGAAACATATTGTAACTGTTATTATGTGCCCCTTAGCACAAAATATATAATAACGTACAAGGGAAATTAAAACATATATATACAGCTGCTGGGAGAGAGGGGAAGTGTGGTGTGAAGGGTGTTTATGTTGATTTGTTTAAGATCTAGTAATGTAATAAACAAAATAAATGACATTTATATTAGCTCAACTGGACGAAAAAAAGACTTTTTAGGTTCCAGAGCAACAAGGGCACTATTTACACTACATCAAACCTATATACTTTTATTTACCTTTTCTAACAATCGTTGTGAAAACGCCATCTTGAATTATATCTGCTAAAAATTTCTCCCGCTTTAAATTACGATTAACCAATCAATCAATCAATCAATCAATCAATCAGTATGACATATATTTGTCAAGATTACCAAAAACATACAAGTATTTCAAATAAATACTAATGTTAAACATGGCAATCTAAATTAGAGATCGCCATAATTGGCCGAAGCTAGCAAGCATGACAGGGCGTCTAAAGCGATTTTCTACGAACTATAGGCGACAGAAAACAGTAGTGGTGCGCGTTTGGGGGGAGGAGCGGTGTTTTTAAAAATAAACTAGCACACTGTAGCTGAACGGAATTCCTACCCACCACCCCTTGTTGATAAAGAAATGGATGTAGAAACAAACGCTTCAATCGTTGGGATCGCTAAAATTTTAAGACAGTGAAACAATTTTCACAAATTCATTAGTAAAAGTACTACATTGAGAAAGAGCTCGAAATGCTGATCAAGGAAATGTATGGGTTTGTATGTATACAACATATGGAAAGATTACGGAAATATTGTCAAGTAGTATGACAATACGGGATTAAATCTAAATTTAGCCCTAATTGTACCCCTCAGACCGCAACCTAGGAAATATCAGTTATTCCCTTTAGATTTCAAGATTTAGGCCCTTGGATTATGCTCTCATTTGGTACTGCAATACAATGGCTTCTCTCCGTAGATCTGACGTCGCGCAATGAGGGTAATGGAGCAATGATAAGTAATAGAGGTAAGAATGATAAAACAATAGACCTTTCCCGAGTTTATTTTCTATCACACTCGGCCTCGTTCTCAATATGCTATACCATCACAATAGAATCTCTTGTGCTCAATCATTATCACTGTCACATTACTATTGCATATTGCACATTACTGAAATGAGTCCCATAATCTCATAATTGTGCCCTCCACTTCCGCGTAAAAAATGACTATCTAGAGATTCCTACGGATAAAAACTTTTGTAAATGAACAAAGACCATTTCTAGAAGGCCATTATTAAATCTATCTTTTTCCCACATGCATTCATTCAGGGACAGCATCTTGTAAGTTAAAGGTGTCATTTGTGTCACCCTTAACCCAATCAGTATTACAATACCCACTTAATATACCTTAAACATATTCAGCTGTATATTCAAATGCTGTCAATTTTACTATTGACTTATTGGAATTTCTTGGTGCAATGTTTCAAAAGTGATTGCAAACATTGTGATTACACTCTAGAATATAGAAAAGATCAATCCAATCACATGCTGGAGCTGTGACCGATTGGATAAGAGATAGAGCTGGCGTTTTAATTGTCGTGGGTTTGAATCCACCCCAAGGACATCAGTGTTAAGAGCTGCTCTCAGTGTTAAATGCCGTAAGATCATATAGTCTGTGTAGTAAGATTGGACAGTCGTTAGAAATCGGGAGGTCCATTCTCAAAAAGTGTCCCTTGAAAAAATAATTGCAAAAAAATTTATGACAAAAAGGTACAAAACGGCTAATTAGTTACATCGTATTTAATGTGCATGTGATCTAATACTGTTGGCAAAGTATGGCCATTTATTCGTACCATTCCTTTTAATACTGAATAGGATAATATATTATTCAAAAGACAACATCTTGTAAGTTAAAGGTGTCATTTTGTGTCACCCGTGAACCAATCAGTACTACATTACCAATATATTCTTAGATAAACATGTCCATTGTGATTTTAAATGTTGCTGTTCTTACCATTTAGTTATTGGACATTCATTGTAAAATATGACCTGATAGCAATTGTAAAAAGTATTTTTGTTTTATTTCTACTGTTTTTACATTGAGGATACATTAAATTGATATCAATATCGGTTTTCGTTTTCTTTAATTGTATTTACATCGATTTCAATTTCAATGCTAATACAGTCTCTTTACTAATTGACTGAATTCATTTATATAATACTTTGGAACACTTATTTACATATTGGTTACTCTAATTCAAATATAATTATGTAACTATAATTATATAATCAGTGCGGATTCATTGCAGTTCAAGACTTAATCTCTCTGTTACCATTAGAAATAATTGACTAAAAACTGACACTTATAACTCTATTTAGAGTATAAGTTTGTGCGATTACAATCAGTGTGGAATTCTTGCAGTTAAAAACATTAAAATGTCTGCCTACCACCACGACAAATTCACTGCCACCACAAATAATTCACTAAAAAATAAACATTTACAACTTTATTGCTACTGTAATTATGTGCGTTTACATCAGTGTGGATTCAGAAGCGTTGATGACACTAATATGTTTGTCATATCATGACAAATGCTTATCATATTGTGTAGTTTTATCTCAATTACTGACGATAAACTTTGCTACGACGAATTAGTTACATTATAATTGATATGCATATCATCAAACAACGTTTTCAATTTATTGCTAGCATTTATTTGTATTATTGTCTTGAATAATGAATAGGAATATGTAACACTCAAAAGACAGCATCTTGTAAGTTCAAGGTGTCATATGTGTCACCCTTGAACCAATCAGTAATACATTATTATTTGATTCTTATACAAACATATGTTAAATATTAATTTTTATTTTAAATGTTACCATTCTTTCCATTTAGGTATTGGACTGTTATTGTAAAATATGTCTCTATGCCGATTGTAAAATGTATTATAGTATTTCTGCTGTATATTCATTGAAAATACATTAAATTGATATCAGTTATAAATTGAAAATTGCTGACGTTAAGGTATATCAAGACGAATTAGTAACAACTTAATTAATATCCATGTGATGGAATAAATCATTGCCACCATTTATATGTACAATTGTTTTGAATACTGAAAAAAATTATTTACTTATCAAAAGACAGCATTTTGTAAGTTAAAGGCGTCATATGTGTCACCCTTGGACCAATCAGTAATACATTATTATTTGATTCTTATGCAAACATATGTTAAATTCTCATTTTTATTTTAAATGTTATCATTCTTTCCATTTCGGTATTGGACTGTTCTTGTAAAATATGTCTCTATGCCGATTGTAAAATGTGTTATGTTATTTCTGCTGTATTTACATTGAGCATTTATTAAATTGATATCAGATTTATCGTTTTTTGTCGCCTTTAATTGCATAAACATCAATAAATAACAGTTTCAATGCTAATACAATCAATTTCCTTATACATTGACTAATTAAGTTCATACATTACTTCGAAAGAGTTACATATTGGTTACTCTTTTTCTAGTAAATTTCTGTGCGCTTACAATCAGTGTGGAATCTTTGCAGTTAAAAACATTAAAATGTCCGTCTTACCATAAAAAATAATTGACTAAAAACTAACATTTATAACTCTTTTGCTACTGTAATTGTGTGCGTTTATATCAGTGTGGATTCAGAAGCATTGATGACACCAACATGATTGTCGTATCATGACAAATGCTTAACATAATGTGGAGTTTTATCTCAATTGCGGACGATAAACTTTGCTACGGCGAATTTGTTACATTATAATTGATATGCATGTGATCAAACAACGTTTTCAATTTATTGCCAGCATTTATTTGCGTTTCTACTTTGTGTATTGAATAGGATTATTTATCATTCAAAAGACAGCATCTTGTAAGTTAAAGGTGTCATATGTGTCACCCTTGAACCAATCAGTAATACATTATTATTTGATTCTTGTGCAAACTTATGTTAAATATTCATTTTTATTATAAATGTTACCATTCTTTCCATTTTGTTTTTGGACTATTCTTGTAAAATATGTCTCTATGCTGATTGTAAAATGTATTATAGTATTTCTGCTCTATTTACATTGAAAACACATTAAATTGATAACAGTTATAAATTGAAAATTACTGGCGATAAGTTAAATGACAACGAATTAGTTACATTTTAATTAATATCCATGTGATGGAATAAATCATTGCCACCATTTATATGTACAATTGTTTTGAATACTGAAAAAAATTATTTACTTATCAAAAGACAGCATCTTGTAAGTTAAAGGTGTCATTTATGTCCATCTTTCACCATCAGTATTACATTACCCATTTATTATTCTCCCAACGTATGTGGAAAGTTTCAGTTGGATATTCAAATGCTGTTATTTTACTACATACTTATTTAAATTTCTTTATACAATGTCTCAATGGAGATTTTCAACAGCATTAGTATTTCTTTTGATGATAGTTAGCACAAAGATCAATTTAGCATGAGATACGTGGGTTTTTGTCGCCTTTGATTATAATAGTATCACTAAAATAGAATCTTGATGCTAAGAGGATCTCTTCACAAACTAAGGAGTTGATTATTATAAACTTGTTCAAAAAAAATATTTCGATAGTTATTATCTCTTTTGCTACTGTAATTGTGTGTACTTGCATCAGTGTAGATTCAGGAGCATTGATGACACCAACATGTTTGTCGTATCATGACAAATGCTTATCATATTGTGCAGTTTTATCTAAATTACGGACGATAAATTTTGCTACGACGAATTTGTTACATTATAATTGATATGCATGTGATCAAACAACGTTTTCAATTTATTGCCAGCATTTAATTGTATTTCTACTTTGATTACTGAATACGATTATTTATCATTCAAAAGACAGCATCTTGTAAGTTAAAGGTGTCATATGTGTCACCCTTGAACCAATCAGTAATACATTATTATTTGATTCTTATGCAAACATATGTTAAATTTTCATTTTATTTTAAATGTTACCATTCTTTCCATTTCGGTATTGGACTGTCCTTGTAAAATATGTCTCTATGCCGATTATAAAATGTGTTATGTTGTTTCTGCTGTATTTATGTTATCATTCATTAAGTTGATATCAGATTTGTGCATGTTATCAAGTTTTGATCGCTTAAATCAGAAACAATTACGTCAGTGTTCCAGATATTGTATGACGCGTTTGAAAGAACAACGTCAATTAATGATTCAGTCTCTTGGGTAATGCGTGTGGCCGATGTTATCAATTGATGGTATCCAAGATCGTTGAAGGAGCTTTTAATTGTTTGGTGATCATTCTTTTTCAAATAATCGACATTAATGTCCCCCATGATAATTGATTCCATACTTTCAAGTTTATTCAAAAGTTCTAACAATTTTTGTTGAAAGTTTTTTGATAAGTGGAGTGATGTATCCGGTGGTCTGTAAACAAATGCGACGATGAAACTTTTGGACTTTGGTGGAAATATTTCGATAAAAACACCCTCAATATCGTCACTATAGAGGTCGTCTCTCTCTTTGAAATTAATTCCATTTTTAATGTAAAAGGCTACACCTCCTCCAATACCAGATTTACGATCACGAGCAATAAAGGAATAACCAGGAATATTAAAGTCAGTTTCAACATTATTCTGAGCAGAAAAAGTTTCAGAAAGCCCAAAGACATCTATGTGTTTACATTGCAGAAAAACTTCTTTAACCAAGTCTATCTTGCCAGATAACCCACGATTGTTCTGGTGGAAAAATTTTAAACCTCTGTTCGTGCAGCTTGAGTTTATCTGGTCATAAAATGACCTTGGTCCAGGATTAACTTCGATATCCCCAGCCAACAGAATAACAAACATAAGTAGACATTTCTTTGAGAAAACCAACCTTCTTTTAAAATTTCTCTCACAGAATAAGCTGCTCGTAATGTGTGTTGATACTTTAGAGACATCATCTTCCAAATTAATAGTATCATTTAAGCCAACTGGTGAAGTAACACTATCTTTCTTAATGCAAAATGTCAGTACAAATATCATAACAAGAAAAGCGCAGAACACGTCCGCCCTTCTCGCTGCCATTATGGATTTTTTGATCACATCGGCATTCCCTGTAAGATATGACCTGAGCCGACTAGTAGCTTTGTGGTAGAGTGCTCGCTTTCTGTTTAAGAGGTTTTGGGTTCAATCCCTGGCCGAGTCATGCCAGCGACCAGTGTGAATCAATCCACTCAGCTCAAAACTCAGCTTGAGAGCGGGATTGATATCTAAGGTGGTTGTCTAGTTGAGCTGTTGGCCTCGTTACAGTTTCCGTAGCCCAAATGGGGGCTTTAAATGCTCTAGCACCTCCTTCGCAGTAGCCTTGTTAATAACAGTACCTTAAGGAACTGAAGAGTTCATCCTGGGTAAATAGTAATAAATAAATAAATAAATGGCGATTGTAAAATGTATTATTTTATTTCTGCTGTATTTACTTTTAGCATGCCTTAAGTTGATATCATATTTATTGTTTTTTGTTGTCTTTAATTGTATCAACATCAATCAATTCCAATTTTAATGCTAATACAATCTCTTTACTCATTAATTGATTTGTTATATAAATTACTTGAGAACATTTTTGTAGACATGGATTATTCTTTTAGGAAAGCAATTCTATGCGCTGACCTGAGTGTGGATGTGAGTGGCCAGAGTAGTGGAAAACGCTAAAATTTCTGTAGTACTATTACAAATGGTTATTATATTGTAGTGTTCAATCTTAAATGTTCTTTAGGTGCTTCTGTTTGGATAAATCGTAGAGCTCACGTTCTTAATGTCGTGGGTTTGAATCCTTCCCGAGGATATTGGTCTTGAGGTGTACTCTTGTTATGAATTGCCATAGCATGAAGCAGTCTGTGTGGTAAAAAAAGGCCCGTCGTTTGGTATTGAGGTGCCCAGACTCAAAGACGTTGAAAAAACTTGAAAAAAAAAAATAGAAAACAAATTACTGACGATAAGGTACATGACGACGAAATACTTACATTTTAATTGTTATGGATGTGATCTAATAATTTTTGCACTTTATTGCCCGTATTTTTATAGTACCTTTGTTTTTAATACTGAATAGGCCTATTTGTTATTGAAAAGACAGTATCTTGTAAGTTAAAGGTGTTATATGTGTCACCCTTTAACCAATCAGTATTACATTACCCATTTTTATTCCTTAAACATACGTTCAAATATTTAGTTGAATATTCAAATGCTCTCAATGTTGCTATATACTTAGTGGAATTTCTTTGTCTCAAGTTTGATTATAAACATAATTAGAATTTCTTTTTGTACTAGTTTGCGCAAAGTTCAATTTAGTATCAGATATTTGGGTTTTTCTCACCCTTAATTATATTAATGCTATCATGAACGAATTTCGTTGCTTAAGGAATCTGTGTACACAATGACTTGTTTGTCTATATAAACTACTTCATAGCATTTATTAGGACTTCCAGAATAGTTTCTTTACATTTATTTTTTTAAGGAAACCGTCACTTTACCGAAGTGCACCTTTAGTGGAGCCTTTTGTGAATTTTATAGTTTTCTTACGCAGTTTTTAAGCTAAATTTGGTTAATTCTCTGTTATTCCGCGGCTTTTAAATTCGTTCCGACTGGAGAATGTTTCATATTGAGGTCGATAATTTTTTTAACAAAACAATAGCCTCGACAACTCTCGATAACAGCAATAATCTTCCTTCCTTAGCCTTTAAAGTTCGAATCACCCGTTGGACCAACGGCTGTAAAACTTTTGTTGTGTTAGGTGGCAGGAAATAAAGATCGATTGAGTTAAAACTTTCATTTGATGTCAATATGTGACCTTAATATGTCGGGTCTGGACCTTGCAGCTGACTAATATTAGGATATTGCGCAAACGAAGTAAACAAATGATTGGCTCTCTTGACAGATAGAAAGATTTTTTGATTTCCTCGTACGAAACTACCGATTCAGTTCATTATCTATAAATATTCCTGTTATGTAACAGAAGCTTCATAAGAACAACCAGGCTAATTTCCTAAATGATAAGAAAACTAAAGAAGACTCTGAGAGGCTAAACTTTCGTCAAATCAGTTGTAAATGATAAACGCCACTTCTTTTTCAAAGTTCTTGTCCTGCTTTCTAACCCATTCTTCAAAAATCTTTTATTTCATTTATATTTTTATTGCAATAGTAACAAGAGCATTAAATGAAACGTTGTATCGTTTTTTCCATCTATCAATCCATCCATCTGATTTCTGAAAGTCTTTCAAACCAAGTATTCCAAAGAATAAAATTTTTTCCTTAAGTAGAATTCCATTCACAGCTAGAATATTGTCTCTGACACTAGCCACTGGTAAAATACCTTGTCGATTTCATCCTCATCCTTTGCTTTTTCATAGATGTTGCGTTTTTTCAATGCATCATAGATTATTCTTTCATTGGTCTGCAAAGGGATTCTTTAAGGATGCTGTGTTTACAAGAAACTGTCGCATAGCTTTCTCCTTTTGTACCTTTCAACAATCGTAGGTGACTGTATTTTATGTTTCCTGCTGATAGACCTATCGAAAAATTCATAAATTATTCATCGCGCAGCCCTCGCCTCGTTTCTAATCTAAATAATTATTACGTAACTCGTGATAATAAAAGAACTTCATGAAATAATTTTTCCCCAAGGTATCATCACCTTTTGTAAATGATACAAGCGCCATTATTATTCAACTTGAAAACAAGGTGAAGGCTGCTGCGATAACTAAATTATTAATTTATGGATAGGAGTATTGACGCCTTGTTAACACATCAACGGTTGAATAGATATCAAGTTTTGCTTCAATTCAATGCGTGCTATTGTTTCACTAATTACATACCTTTATTATTTACTAAAAATCACTTATTATTTCTATTCCGCAGCAGTAGGATAGTTAAAAGGAGATCGAATTATTTGAAACAAGACCATACTTATTAACTACGTCAAAGCACGGTTTCTAAATGGAAATGTGGGGAAGGTTTATTCGAATCATTTGCTATATAGCTTTGCATAAAGCCCGATTTATCCTCGGTATGACTTAAACGGAGTATTTTCTGTCCACAATCATTAAAAAAAGTCTTAATCCAACTAGCCTGTCTTGAATGGTTTTGACCAAGTTACTTGTTGTTTTGGGCATTTAACCTAGTTATCAGTAATGGATGATATTGATCATCACAGGCAAAAATGTCATATGATTTATAATATACACATGAGAGATTTTTGTTCAATTTAAGACAACAAAACGGGTCACCCTTAATTACTTAATTTCAGTAATAAAACAAAACATAAACCTTGCTCATCTGGTAGTAAAACAAACAGCAGAGGTGAAGATATGGCTTTTACACAACAAAATAAACAGTATTTAGTTCCAAGTATTTTTGTGTAAAAAATTTGCTCTCAAAAAATAACCTATATTTAAATATTCCTGAAAATTCAAAAAGCGGTAAATTATATTAAGAAAGACTATAACTCACATACATTTTGTTCCTCTAAGTAACGGTAAAAAAACTTCAAACATAAAATATACTGGCTACTTTTGGTGAAATTTCCAGCAAAACACATGTCACCCTAAATCGATGATTTCTTGAAGTTTATCATATACAGTCACAGAACTTATAGCTCAATTGTTACCATAATCCAGCATTTTCTCCCTATTATGTTTAGGTGGAATAATGATGATTTAAAGCAACAAAATGTAGCAGAAAGAGAAGTCCTGCTTAGTCAGTGAAACTTGAAGAAAGGTTATGGTAAAATTTAGGGTGACACAAATTTGTCAACCTTAATTTAGTGTCGACTTAAATTGAAAAAAAAGTGCAATTTCTGTCGCCTTAATCTACTATAATATATATATATATATTTGTTCCAAAAGCAGCATGAGCAGTTTAAAATGGTATAAATGTTCGTAAAAAAAACTACATTTTTATAACAACGTTTCGATTTCTCTTCGTCAGGTGACACACTCACACACTCTTTTTAACTACTAATTTTCTCCAATTATATGTTTTCATTTTTATTACACTCTAGGTATTTCATTGTTTTTAAACATTTTGTACACTATATAAAGGATGGGTTTGTAAAGCTAGACACACTTGACAAAGATTTTTAATAAATCGAAATATTGTGAAACTCTGTGTGTTTTTTTTGTACAATATTCATATACAACACATGTTTTACTGACTTTTTTTGTTTTAATATATATACTAGTATCCCGGGTAAAAACTTTTTACCGAACTTAACTTTGAAAACATTAGGTCAAATCTGCCATTCCTGTGGTACGTACGCGTCACTCGCCACCCATGTTCAGTATGCGTTGTGTCACAGAATTTAACTCGTGTATATAAAAGTTTCTTTTCAGGCATTAATTTGTTATTACATTCAGAAGATTAAAAACAGAAACAAATAGCAACATGGCTCAGAATAATATATTTATACGCAGAAGAGAAGTAACTTTAATGTAAAAAAAATGGCAATATATAACACAGAACTGTTTACCCAGACATACGAAACCAAACATTGAATAACATTACAAAATGTGAATTGAAAACAAATTGATACCTTCCAACTGTGTTTCTTTCGTGCGGAAGTTACATTATACAGCAACCATTAATGAATTTTTGAAACGATATATAGTCTGTTCTTCCCAAAACCATCAACGTCATGATTAAAACCATGAGTTTCATTTCTTTATGCTTTTTTTTATTATTACCTAAAAAATTAATACTTGAAATGTAATACCGAAAACCTAATCATGCTATAAGAATATTGAAATAAACAACAACAACAAAAAAAATGCAATTCAACTACGCATTTATCCTAAAAACAATAACTCAAAACAACAAAACACCGTAATAGTAATTGTAATACTGTAATACCGAAAACCTAATCATGCTATAAGAATATTGAAATAAACAACAACAACAAAAAGTGAAATTCAATTACGCATTTATCCTTAAAACAAAAATTTACCCAGAAGATAAAAAGTCACAAATAAAATCATAAAATCATGCCAAACTTATATATATACCCAGGTACGTAAACGATTACCATAACACAAAATAATGCATAAACATTTCATTGCACAGTAATAACTAATGAACTTCTTAAATACATAATCCATTCACATCTACCTTATGAATAATAATTAAAAACACAAACGTAATGACAGAATTTATATATCTAAAGAGTTTATAAAAAATTGAAAACAACCACATTTTTAATCTGAGTTAAAATCTCCTCTGGCTAATTCACAACAGTTAAACAACCCTTTATTCTTATTTATCCAGCATACCAACTGTGTTATAACTACATAGATTTATACTATTTTAACTTTAGCTGAACTTTAAACAAAATGGGATACCTTTCACTGCCAATTCACATGTTAGTAAACTAAACAGCATTGATCATCTTCTGTAGACATTTTCAAACACTTCTAAACTCTTTACTTCTATATTCATACCTATAAACAAATTACTAATACTTTATTTACTTTCCAGCACAAACATACATAGGTATTTATAAAACACTTTCGCTACCATTTTTTTTTAAGTGAAATACATAAAACTGCTCTCTTCGTTTGGAAAAACTGCTAAACTTTCTGTATTTTCCAGTAGATTTTGTACATTTTGGCAGGCAGACAAAAGCATCAAGCATCGATATAATTAGATACAATAGATACAATCAGACAACATAACACATTCCCCACTTCCACAGCGTCATGGAGAAATAAAAACATTCATAGCTGCAGGACCATTTTTAATGTAATAATAGCGCGCATTACCAAAACAAATTTCTCTCGTCTTCCTTTTGATCCAGCAGCATATACACATACTAAACGACAGAATAACTGAGACATCCACTCAAAGCTAAAGCAATTAATCTTTCAAAACTTAAAACCATTCCTTACTGTGTAAATAAACATCAAACTGCATTTCTTCACTTCACTTTCTTCTGTATAGCGATATTTGATAACTAAAACGTAAACAAACATTTAAAAACCTGTTCTTTTATTAATCTAAAATATTAAACAAAAGTCTTATCGTTCTGCACAGCCAATTTTTCAAAGCTCCACTGCACTTCTTCTGTATAAACGTTTTATAATAATACCTTTTGTTCGTTCGATCTTTCTGCAGCTAATTTTTAAAAACTTCACTGCACTTCTTCTGTATATCTAAATATGATTTTTCAAACAACTAACTCACTTACACGTGCTACCCGATAATAAAACGAATAAAACAATACCTTCGTGCATACAAACCTGTGTTTCTTCGTCAGTTCTTTCGTCGATTTGCTGCCTAAAACAATCAAATTTAAATTAAAATATTCGTATACAAAAAGAAACACGTCTTCTTCGCGAAGTTTCTTGCTCACGAAATGATCGTTGACAAATTTCGAACGAAGACGTTGCATTGCTCGCACTCCTCCAAAGACGTTTTTCGGCTGATTTCCACTGCGCAAACCAAAATAACAAAACGGAGGAGCATATACTAATCGCGGAAAATCAAAAAAAGTGTCTATCGCCTCCGCGTGGCTTTACGACGAAAAGGGAAAAAATAAGAAGGATTAGACCGTGAAAAAAAAACAAATATATCACTCTCTAAAATAAAAGTGGTATGCACAAATGCGAATTAGTATAATAAGATATACATATATATATATATAGAAGTATAAATCAGCTCAAAGTGGACTTTTGATATAAAAAAAATGAACATTAAGTGGATCCTTTCTTAACGTGGCTTTTTGGTGATCCACATTAAGTTTCACAATATATGATTGGCTTAGTGTGGACTTCCAAGCCACCCACTCTAAAACTATGAATACTCTATTACAATACCGTTCCATTATGCACTATGGCGATAATCAACGATTTAAAAATATACGAAAAAAGCCACCTAAAGTTTCACCACCATATATCTGAGACTTCAGAAAATTGGTAAATTAAGTGGACTCAGTATATATTGTGCTTCTACAAAAACATCCTCCATTATATCTCATCAAAGTGTGTTGCTGCAGAAACCTTATAAAGGGCTCTACATAGTCTGAAAGCCATTAAGAAATTTAATTTACCTAAAGAAGGTAATTTGGCATATATAGATTTTAACACCCATTATAGCCAGGGTCATTTTTGGAAGTGTTTCACAATTTGGTAAAAGCAATTAAAAGACAATAGTAAGAACAGTAAACGGTTGGCTTAACTTTTATGAAAAAGAAAATGCAAAAATGGCTCCCTGACATCACTCATTAACCAACAAGATGAAATAAAAAGTTAAAAGCAAAAATTCAAACGTAATACTGAAATGTTGATGCCATAGAAAGAAAAAAAAATATGTTAACAATACTAAGTTTTAGAGGTATGGGGAGTTCGTAGTTTCATTTACATCAAAAGTCCACTTTGAGATGGTTTATATTTCTAGCCCTACTTCTACTTTTCAGTGACATGTCCCAAACATATATTCTCAGGTGGCAATTGTCAAAATTTGTTTTCCATGATTTTCTTTTCAAAATCAATATTGTACAGCATAGGACCTCGTAATATCATAACATCTACCTTGTACTTATTAAAAGAATTATTTTTAGGGTCTCATGTTATTTGCATATTTTTACTTCCACCATGAGGAAAAACAACATTAGATTGCCTCTAAATTGACAATTTTTGTTTCTCAAAAACCCAAAGGCCTTACAGTATTCGAAAGAAAGATGTTAACTTTGCACTTGTTTAGTATACGACGGATCAATGTGATTATCGATATCAATCAGCTCATAGTATAGGAAAAACATATAATAAAGTCAACTTACAATTAAAGTCTTCTATAACATATTATTGATAATGAGGATGCTTGATGATGATAACGACCAAGTCATTTCCTCTGACAAACCAGTACAGAAGGGTTCCAATTAAATACCTAACAAAAGAACATTAACATTGGATACTAATTTACTTTCTGGGTAATACAGTTTAGTTTCACAAATTTGATTTCAGCTTGAATTAACTTCCGGATTATGAAAATTCCTAATGATTTTCATTAACATCTTTAAGAATTCAGCTGCCATGGTTGTCTGGTCCCCCGTCTCGCCTTACATTTTCAAATTTTTTAAGTTTGGATTTTGGAGCTTGTTCATTAACATTTATTCAAAAATAAATTTAGAAAAAGACAATCAGTTTATAAAAAGTTTTCACAATCACAAATTTCTGTCATCAAGCATTCCTCACCAAGGCAATCCGTATTATCTGCTTTAAGCAGGGGTATCAGCATTTCCTGTATTTAATTCAACAAAGAGTTCATAACCAGATTTACAGTTAACCCCAAGTAAAATGAAATTGCCTTTTACCAGTCTTAGTCTGCCAAATGCGCCAAGTACAATAACAAAAAACATCATTCAAACAGATGCTCTATTCATAAATGATTCTATAAGATCCACCCTTACTTGCACCCCTTGCAATCAAATTAGAAACACAACCCAATTACAGGTACTCTTTTAACATTGTTGAATTAAATACTGCCTCGTTGTTGCCACCTTTAGGCAGCCAAAACCATAAAGAAATGACAAGTCTAACTATTTTCATTCATGAAAGAAAATTTTTAATGAAAATTTGCTGAAATTTCACAGTAGAGAATTCTTTAAGAACTCCATTCAACAATAACATATTGGTTTGGTCCAAAAGTCTGACTATCGTGTAAATTGAATTTCTGCATTTCACTAAACAAAGAAGAAAAAAGTTGACATTGAAACAGAAACAGAAAATTACCTTATTCAGACAAATCTTTGGTGTGGATTTAATTTGCCAATGGACCAAAATGATTCTTTTAATGTGGAGTTTAATTTGGTGACAGATTACAAATTAAATCGCATATAATCCACATCAAATTTTTCAATTCAATTTGGCGCAATTTAGAATTTTTGATCAAAATTCACCTTACTTATCTGCTTTAAGCAGGAGAATCAGCCTTTCCTTCATTTAATTGAAACAAAGAATCATATCAGATTTAGAGTAAACTTTAATTTGGCGATTTCGGAACAAAAGCACACCAAAATTTATCCAAATAAGGTATTGTTTTGTCAAGTAAGAAAAGGTAAACAGATGTTTTTCTGATCAAAAACGTTTTAGGAATTCTTAGTTTACAAGTGAAAACAATGCATTTTCAATCTTTCAAATCTTTCAAAAATAATCTCAAAATACAAATCCTTAGGAAAGTCATCCAAAGTATCAACTTCATTGCATATGTTTTTGTCCTAACACTTCCTTAGAACAGATCATAAAATGATGAAGGGGTGATGAAGTTCTTTACTTTCAGAAATATAGTATATATACATAGAAATAGAAATATAATAGAGTATAATATAGTGCTTCAAAAGTTATAAAAAATGTTATCTGTAAACAGACATAGCTGTTTGAAAATACCATGTACAAAAACAATCATAATTCTGCGTTTCAATTTATAAATCGAGAGTATGAACCATTTTCATTACCACTAACACTGAATAAAATTATACAAGATCTTATCACACCAGACAAGGCTTAGCAAGGCAACCTGTACAACAAATATAATAATCACCATTCTTTAATCTCAATATTGAAATATCAAATTTCAATATTGATTCTTATTGTTTAACATTTAATTGTTCAAACACAAGTGTACTTGATGATACACTATTGACTATTTATTACAAGAACTTAAAATGTTTTGCTTTAAGCAGTAAGGTTTAATGAAAGAATTTGCAAACAGTATTGACAGTTCCTCTGCATAACACTCAACAAAAAAGTAGTAATGATGGCAACAGTAGTTGTCTTGTCTTTTTTTACCTTCAAGCCAATGCCTTTCAGCATTGACATGTATGTATTGAGTATGACTGTCTATTAACTTAAATTTCGTTTATTTTATTATACCATTTTGTTATTTTAGCCTCGATTTGATCTTAACTTGCAACCTCCTACACACTGGAACTGACTGGAATAACTTCTTCCAAACTGTGAATATCCCTGGCCCTGGAATATGCTATAAAATGGAGCATTTACCAATCACAGGCACCTCATCTACACAGATTCCGTCTTTGCTGTTTAACACATGATGATGTGACACAAACGTGTCATGATTATCTATATATTAATAGCCGATTCTCTGTCTGTTTGTTTGTTTGTTTGTAAGTGACGCAAAATGGTAGATTAAGTTGTGAGCAAAATTATTTCTTTTTTTGTGTGCGACGTGAGTTCGAAGCAAATACATTGCAACCCCAATCGAACGTGATTTTTTTTGGCTGATGAACTAATAGGAATAACGTTTCGTTTTTATTATTTTGTTAGTTTTATATTCCACGTTGACTTGGCTTTGAAAACAATACATCAACTAAATACAAAGAAACTAACTGATAAAACATTTTGGACAAAAAGCAGCCGTGGGAGAACGTGGTAGCATCTCGGTTTGCCAGTGTATCCTAACGTATCCTTGCCTGACTGTCTGAGACGGGTGAACTTTTTTTTCGAGTAATGAAAATGTTTAAAACCTATAGGTAAAAAAAAATATCATAAAACAAAATTTTTTTTTTTTGCTTTTGTCATAATAGTTGTCTTTAATCGATTTCTTTTAATCTATTTTATTTTATATCAGATCGAACGTTTTTTTTATTCACTTGATTCATTTAGCACGTGCCTTTTGTTCTCTCCTCCCGTGTGATCTTTATAAGAAGAGAATCCATTTTCCCCTTACGTTTGATAGCACCCATGTTAGAGCTCGTAATTTTTTTTAAACAAAAGTTAATAAAAAGTTGAAGTTTTCTCTCTATACGTTTTGAGTGTATTGTTATGATAAAAGATTGGTTTTACCAGAGGTCGTGACTTCGAATCTGCTTCTGGTTGTACGAGCCGTTTATAAGGAAATTTGACGTTTATTGATACAGTGATACAGAGCAGGTGGACATGTGCGGTGAGCGACGCCGCCTTGGCGGCTAGTTTAATCATGATTATTTGAACTTTCTTAATCCATCGCCAACGACTGTGAAAATAGAATTCACATCACACATACATTCTACCTATAGCCATTACAATTTCCAGACAAAGTGTTGTTGGCTGTACAGAACTGATAATCTCCCCAATCTGATTTTACCTTTCCCTATAGATCACCCTTCTATCAATGACTTCCACATTTCATTTACCTACTCCCCCTACAGATAATATAACAATAAATGATAATCATCAATAAAGGGTTTCTATAATCTCCCAAAAAAAGCCATTTTGAAATGTAAGCCCACCGTCCCTCATGTTAGAATGATAAAGTTCTTATTTGTTGATGCATCATCATGCCTCACAAGTTGCATCCTTCTTACAAGCCTTATACTTCACTCACCAAAATTGCACCAGTATGAAAGTTCAAGCAACCAACAGTGTCTACTGGCCTGGCATCAACCATGATATCAGTACCTTTGGGATAATTGTATATGTACTTCACCAAAACAGAATAGTCCATTTGAATTTAAATCAAACACAACAACAAAACAAGGAATAAACAAGACACTACAGACAAAACTGTTTCCATAAAAGGTGAATTTGAAAAATAAGTGGAGTGTTTGGACAAAAAGTGTGCAGCAATTTCCAAAAGAACTTCTCTATCAGTGAGCATACAATAAACGTAAGAAGACATATTCTTCTGAAATTACCTAAACTGACTCCAAGAAAACACAAGGGTGTCATAAACATGCTATAGACTTTTTATTTCACGTCTTAAACAAGGATGTCCTATTATTTGAATTTGCAATAATTAATTTTATAGGTAGAAAAGCTTCCATTGCTAGTGGTAACGTTACTGATTTCTTTTTCCCCCAACATTGTTTAGAGAGCAAGTTGAAGGTTACTGATTTAACTCTTTTATACAAATTGATTTCATACAAAGAATTTTTTCTAATAATTTATGTATTAAGACAAAAAATCTTCATTTTTTGCATTAAGTTTATTGTTGAATGCATGAATAAGGTTTTACACATCAGCATATCCTGAAACAATTAAATTTAACAATAAAAATTTTCCACAAAATGTTTTCGGTATCCAACAAATTTCAAGAAAGGTAAGCAGGGAGTTAGCTAGAAAATTTAGGAACATGACATTTTGAAAGCGATTGGGAAGTTGACAAGTGACAAGTGGAGAGTCACCTTTCAACTGGGGGCCCTAGCCCCCCCCAAAAATGTTGCTACTACTGCTTTAAATGCAACTCCAAGTCCTTTAAAACTGAGCTCTGAAGAAAATATGTCCTAACCAAATCATGCATTTCACGATAACTTCATCACACGACCCACAACATATTTATTTTGTTAAGGCCATAGTTATTTAATACTTCGTTCAGCGTAACAGACTTAGGAAAAATAGCGATGCGGAATGCGGGCATTATTCATTATGCATTATTTTGCAAACGAAATAATGACATACAATGCGCATTTTTTAACGATAATGTACTGTAAGGCGGATTTTAGAACAGCCCTTTTCATAAATGTTATGAAGTATTACACAATATTAACGAGCCATTCTCTATTTATTTTCGTTAAATACATCAGATGTGTTTGTTTCTTTTTTGCACTTCACGATATACTAACATTTGTCTAGACAGTCAAGTAAAAGAAAGTCACGTCATGACATGTATCTTAGCAACGTTTATGTTCAAGATGATTATATTATTCTAAAATTTCAGTTGCCACTTATGTTGATGACGTAGTTTTATTCTTCTTTTTCATAGAAGAAATAGTATTTCTTCTTTATAATATATTGTTGTGCTGATTTGGATTTCTTTATACGTCTCTAACATGTAAAAAAAAGATTTTTTAAGTTGTAAAAATAATGTATTTTAATGCGCATTATTTGTCCGAAAAATCATAATGCGGGCGGGTTACGCTGAACGAAGTATTAAATAACTATGGCCTAAGCAACATCAATTTCGTTGTACAGCACCAGACATAATTTCTTCGCAAGAAAAAAAGTTTCCTTGCATGTTAATAGGGCTTCAAAATTTTCAAAAGTACACCACCAGTTCTTATAAAAACGGCGAAAGGAAATGTTTGCGTGGAGAAACTCTGATTGAATTGTTTTTGCAGATTATTAATTTAAGTGATGTTGAGGACGTTGACTGGTTCAGTTTAGAAAATGATGAATAAAATAAAACTGTTTCTGGGTTCAAAAGGAATGATACCCACTAACCAACTTGCAAAGGTTTTAATGTGCTGAAATAGTTTCAATAGAACAAATAAAAAAAAGTTGTTAGGTGTTCTTTTCCAATGACTTATGAATAATTAAAATGAGCTTTCTTATCGATACAAAGACGTATCACTGACAACTTTTCACAACAAATTTTGATATACATGCGTCTTTATAAAATCAGATTATTTAATTATATATAGCGAATTTACTATTGTCACAGTATAAACTTATTGTAAACAATAATGGAAACTTAACTTACTTACTTAGAAAATTAATTTTATGGCGTAATTGGTAGTATTTTAGTATTATTATCACACGCAATTGTACTCCTTGAAGAAATGACAATGAAGTTACGTAAACAACTTATTGTTGAGAAACAATTATTCTGTCATATTCTATCATTCTTACTGTTTAATTGATGAGTGATGGTGTGCACTATAGGTTCACAACATACCTTAAGCAGGTTGAGGAGTGGTGATTTCAAAAAATTATCTGGAGCGCGCCTAAAGAGCATTACGGGCTTCTTAATGCACCTATTAAAAAAAACATTTCCAAGACTGTATCACTGATGAATTTGGGAAATCGCAGAACCTATGATTTGTTCAGTTTTTACCAAAATTGCAGTATCAGAAATCAAAGCATTCATGATAACTGGGATTTTGTTTTTCTCATTGGATTTATTTAAAACCAGTTTTCGTCAATCTTTGCAAAACTTTGTGAGTGTTAACTTAAATCTTAATTTCATTCAATTCTTAAATCCTACAGTTCTAGATTTGTGGTGGTCTTTTTCCTTTAATTCACAAAACCTCCGGTTTTAGTTTTCAGCGGAGAGTTGCTGAATGATTTCTTGTTATTGTGTGTTGATAATTTTTAAGAAGTATTCGCGAAGAGCGCAGATTTCATTTTTGATAAATTCTTGTGTAACTGCCAAATTAGTATCTGCTTCATCACAGCCATCTTCTGCTGTTTCTGTTACATACGTTTTTCTTGTTACTTCTTTAATTTCACGCTTTTTTTATAAGAATAGGCAAATTTGGGGCAGGGTGAAGTATGCTTAAATTTTACCTTTAAACCAGGGTGATTTATGCTTAAAATTACGCTTATTTTCATACACATCCAATGAGGTCAATCATGCTTCTATATTTGTTTTACTAAGAAAATAAGTCTGTAGTGTAAACCCGAATACATATTGCTGAAAAACATAGTAGCATAAAAGTTTATCAAAAAAAGTGTGGGAAGATTCATATTTTCACCCTGGGGGTATGCTAAGATATTCTAAAAAAATCACATTGACCCTGGTATGCTTATAAGAGTTATGCTTATAAAAAAAAAAAAGCGTGTACCTTAAGTGGATATAATTTCGCGTGGATTTAATTTCGCGGTCAGCAAAAATTTTTGATTTCGTGTGGATTTATTTTCGCGGTTGATATCTTCCTGGAAAATTTCGTGTGGATTTAATTTCGTGGAAAAGCGGAAATAAACAATTTCAAAAGAAATAAAATTTTTAACATACTATTTTATCTTCTAAAACAACTGTTTACCTAACATTTATTTACGATAAAATCAAAAAATGTTCTCTTTTTTTCAAATTTTTTAAAATTCATGTTTGACAAAGCTAAACGTTACACTCTTCCTCGCGGGTGCATTCATTTCACTTTGAGGTTTTTTTAATCTATCAAAACAAATCTTTTCATATGTTTTATAAAACGTGACATAAAACGAAACAGTTTTTATAACGCATCGTTGAGCTCATAGAATATTTATAACTTTCAAACGAAAAAAAAAATTGATTGACTTCATGTTGTTTATATCTTTTAAATAAAAAGTTTGAATTGTTTTAAGCGTATCGATCTTTTGGTGCTTCAAATAATAAAAAAAAGAAAACAAAAACAAGTAGGTAAATGCTCGTTGGCTGATGTGCATAAGCTTCATATAAAACGTTTTAAGTACTTGTAAAAAGGTTTTATTATTTACAGTATATATATAATACATTACGTGGAAGAGTGAACCGTCAATATCGATGTGATAGTTCTTTAATATTAATGTACATATAATATACTAGCGCTTTAAACATGAGAAATGGTTATATTATAGGTTTTTACAAGGCTTTAAATAATTATTATTATTATGTCTCACAAAATAAGTGGCCGGTCATGTTGCCTGTTTATTTAAGTTTTCAGACCGTCACAGACATCATTACGGCGGCTAATGACTGGTGACCGCCAGCTATTTTAAGCGCTGTACAATGGCAATTTATGCAAATTAAACGGATCAATTTACATGCAAGGAAGAAATTATAAGGATTGAGTTTTAAAATATCAAGCAAAGTAAACCAACTGGAAAAACGTACAATCAGATGTTCAGGCGCGCAAGAATAAGTACTCCGTAGGAGCGTATGGAGGTATGCAAGTGCATGATGTGGGAACTTTTTTTTCTCGAAAAAACGCAAAATTGCAATAATAAATTCCGCAAAAACTTCTGGTGACTAATAAGCATAGTATATATATAAACACCAAAACTAAACCAAAAGAAGCAAATCATAGAGAAATTAAATTAAATTTGGGTTTATTTGTTATGATCAACTGTTTCAGGAACTTGACAATACAGTTCCACTGCTCTGAAGTTATTACACAGAAACAATAATGGACATACTGAAGACAAGTTATGAAGTTCAGCACAATATACATTTAAATATGTCAACACTCATGATGAATTTCGGAAGTTTTGGTTGCTGCTGCTTCATGTTTTTATGATGTTTACAAATAGGAGTTTCGTAATGTTGTTGACAAATTTGTTACAAATTTGTTAAAAATTTGTAATAAATATCGTGATATTTTAGGTTATAATAGAACAATTACCCGCCACCCAGTCTTAAATTAAGAAAATAGGCTAAACATGGACTTAAAAAGAACGTTTTACAGCATTGAAAATAATAAATCTGCCACTTCCAACAGTCATTTTGGGCCTTTTTTATATACAGCATAAACACACGAAACAGCAACCCAATAAGAGACACGAGGAATTAATTTCGCAGCAGCGCACAGCACTAATCCATCAAAAATGTTGATCAATAAAAACACCGCACCATTGGTGCCATTATTTAGCGGGAATGAAATTGAAAGCGCGAAATTGAAAGTCTTTAATAATGGAAGAAGTTAAAGAGAAAAACCTGGTTAGTAACATGTTATTGTTTTATAATCTATAAAACTCAGAAAACTTGCAATATTTACCTTATTACAGTCTGCTAGACAATGGGAACCAAGACAACGACCAAAGAGAGCGACAGAAAACAAGAAAAGCCTTTTTGAAGAACAATCACTCAATTCTTTAGATGCAGATGAAGAAATAGCATTGGAAAAGCTTTACATGAATAATGTTATAGGTATTCTTTTCCGTAAATTTACTGTTCAGCCTTTCCATTGGTTTCATGGTAAGATCATGGTAAAATAATAGCAAAACCATTTGCACCATCTATCTATATAATATATATTTAAAAATAACCAACAATGACCAAGTTTACTACAGCAGGCATGCATTGCTATAATTACTTGAAGATTGCCAGACAAAATGTTCTGTAAAATTTATATTCTGGTCAGACAATCGAAAATTCTAAAATTCTATATCTAGCTATGGGTGTTTCTAATGTATATATCTGTTGTGTAAAGCTTTTAAAGAATCCTTGCAGTTATATTTTTTATGCCGCATGGTTGGTGTTTATAAGTCATTCACTGAAAAGTTTAAGAGTGTATGGTATGTTTCAAAGCATATCTCTGGATTACGACCTGGTTTGCTTGGACAATAGTTACATTATGTAGACTGTTTTCACTGGCTGGCCCTTTGCAGTTTGATACCACGAACACTGCATACATGACATTTCTTGTGGGGAGGGGCACTACTGTTACCTTCCGCTTCTTGCCGAATAGAGGGAAAGTGTCTTCCTGATAGCCTCTCAAATGTGTCATCATGGCATTCAAAAACTCACAGAGGAATGTTTGGTGTGACAGCTTACAGTAAGGCAACTGCATCATGACGGCATTGAAGATATGTCATACCACTACCGGCGTGAATTTAGCATTCAAATTGAATCGCATGAGGGTTGTCACCGGCCGGCTGTCCAGCTTTTCCACCACCAGTACGTAAACCCTGTCCACCTCCTCACCCACCACAACCTCCACATCCACCAGTATCCCCATGTCCACGTCCAAGTCCTCTTTGACTGCGCCTACATTTTGGAAGAGGTTCATTGTCACTACTACTGTCACTGAGTTTCATCACACACATCAGCTGTTTGATCAGCACTTACTATCGGGATATGTGCAGTAGCAGTATCAGAATAGGCTTGATCACCATCTTGAACTGCAATGAAAAATGTCAACATCAACCTCTCGTTGGTCATCAGGGACAAATGTTATTGATGGTTCAGGAACTTCTGCTTCATACTCCTAGTCACTTCAGAATCAATGTTGCTATCTTGCTCTCCAAAATCTATGTCTTTCTCATCAGAATTTATTTTTTATTTATTTTTTATTTTTATTTCAAGCATAACATCAAGTATTTCATTTATGTTGGTATAAATTTTCTAATTTACTGCCATGTTTTACAGATTTCGACTGGAAAATGCTATTCATAAACGGTTTTATGATAGTCAGCGTAATTTTGACTAATTAAATTTTTTAAATCGACATCCTGTTGGCCCCAAGTCAGGATTTGAAGGACTTGCTGAGCAGGTCCCCAGGAAAAAGTGTTGGATTTAAAGGACTTTACTTCTTAAGGTGGCCTTTACTCAAGGTGGCTTTCTGCTAAATGAATATGGGTTTGCAGGCCTGTCAATGAGTGGCGTGCGATCGCACTCGCACGTCCCCCACACACGCCACTATTTATTTAGTCGTACTACGATTGCACGTGCAAAACATTAAGTGTTGAGTAAATCGCACGCCAAGAAAATATAAATATACTAAATATCGAAGAAGAAAAAAACAAATTGTGAAGATTTGAAATTAATTTTAGAAGTTTCTTTAACGTAATAATAACTCCATAACGTGATAACTTTACTATAACATAACTTTATTACGTGATATATTTTCTCGCATTATGCAGCAAACAAGAAATAATTTTATTTGCATAAACGAAACATTTTTTGTAATAATCTTCGTTCATTCAATTAGATAAAGTTTTCATTAAGTTCAAACAAAAAACCTGCTAAAGAAAAAAATCATTTCCATTCCTATCCTGTCATTCAAAATTCCCGCGGGTTTTTTAAAATAGAATACTGTAGCATAAATAGAATGTTTTTTAACAAAAACTTTTCGGAATAACACACCTAACAAACAAAAAAAGATATTGATTATATCATCAATAGAGTTTTATTAGGGAGAATCTTCAAACTAACAACCTGCACGCAAAAAAAAACAACAAACAATGTCGAATCCAACAACTGTGTTACCGTGCGGAGTAAAAAACGAAAATTATTGAAACCACAAGTAGAAATAATAAGATTTTATACACCTCATTCGAACTTCGTATGAGCAGACGTGAAGTGAAGAGAGAAAGGCAATAAGTCTCCTGTGTTTGAGGTTCACTGGTTAATTCGTCCCCCTTGCTTCACTACCTCTGAGAGAGACTACATTCACGAATGTTCACAATCACAAATTTTCCATTGCACGCCTGGTCGAGGAAACCTTATTTTGGCGTGCGGTGACCACACGCGTAGTGATTTCTTTTTTGACAGGCCTGGGTTTGGCATACACGTCATTACTTCATTTCTTACAAACTGTAAAGTGGCCTTACTTAAGATACTTTTCATCTTCATGATGATACTAAAGTGTGATAAGTTTACCAAACACAAAAAAAATAACAAGAGAAGAAATTTTCACGATAATTATATATTTCCCCGTAGGGCGAAATATATGTTAAAATCGCCATTTTCCTTCTTCTCCTTCTTCTTCTCCTTCTCCCTTCACTTTTTCCCACTAAAATGCACGCCAAAGCCCAGAACACACTATTCATGGTGGATTGTTTATCATCTTAGATAATATCATATAACTATAATATAATAAATATAATATATCAGATTTTCCATTTTGACCTTTTATTCACTCTTGGTGTTTATATAATTTTGTATTACAGAAAGCTTTGCAGTTTTTAAATTTGTTTTTTAATTGTTTCTTTATGAAACAAAAAAATGTGTCAAATATTTATGCTAAACTTTTGTGTGAGTTAAATTTAAATTTGCCAAAATCACCAAAATTCTTTACATACAGAAAAGGCATTCATTTACATATTTTTTATAGTAAAATCAGAGGTTTTTAGTGCCTTTGATAGTGCCTTTTTATTTTCTCTTGTCTAAAATGCTAACAGTGATTGAGAATAAATCAAACAGGTTTTCTCTTTTGGAGTATACGAATTTGGTTGGATGTTGTGTGCAGAACACATAGTTTAGGTTATCAGTTTAGATAAATAACATAAAAGCCAAAGTGTAAATGTGTTTTGTTGGATAACATTGGAACAGCAATGCTTCTGCAATTATAAAGATTCTATGTTAATTTGGTTTTATTGATTCTATGATGAGATAACCTTGCAAATTGATTCAGTGATTGTATGTGTTTCACAAAAGCATGGGGAAAATAGTAACATTTATGGGCATCAGTCTTACCTTTCATAGTAATTTAAGTGTTAATTTTGAGGATTGATTCAGTTGTTGAAAATCTCTGCTTTGCTATTGATGAAAAGATTCTCAATGTTTTGTATTTTGTTACCTGAGGAGTTTCGTTAATTGGGTCGTGATAGGAAAGGTATTTTGTACATTGTGCCTGCTTAAGCACAAGATAACTGGATCAATTAAGGCAAAAAAATAAAAATTATTCTTATATATCCAAATATGTTACCCTAAAGTAGCAGAATCTATTTTCGCGATTCCTTGCATTTCATGGAATTATATTTGGCAAAATCACGAAACTTTATTACCCTGGAAGTTTCTAACAATAAGGTAAGCACAAAGGGAAACCACAGGATTCCAGGCCTTTCAGAATGGGATGTTTGAAGTAGATCTTACTAATCAATAGGAATATCTGATCTTTTGTTGTGTCTACATTTACCAGCTGCCTTCTTGTGACGGCTTTGCGCAACTTAGGAAATGGCTATTGGTTATAAAAACCTTAGTTTTCAAATGGTAGTGCAAGCACTATAACTGGCATT
Source organism: Turritopsis dohrnii (assembly GCA_027922465.2). NCBI lineage: Eukaryota > Metazoa > Cnidaria > Hydrozoa > Anthoathecata > Oceaniidae > Turritopsis > Turritopsis dohrnii. The sequence goes on along the minus strand of BQMF02000083.1, from coordinate 601,924 downwards.
AAAACTTTGGGAAAATATGTAGTTGCATATAATGCAAATTTTGCAGTTGACCAAAATCATTTTATTGCCAGAATTTAATTTCATGATTGAAAGTACTTATTAAATTTCACAGTTAATCTTGTTTCTATTTGATTTTGGAGTTCTAACTGGATCAGTTTGGTATACTTGAGTGTTTGTGTACCTGTTTTCTTTTTTTGAAATGCCATATAAAGCGCATGCTATACATACAAAAGATAAAAAAGTTCAAAATCCAGTTTTTAACTAGTAATACAAGTTTTGAAATGTTTAAGGGGGAATTTAATTTCGTGGACAGCAAAATTTTGCTGAATTGGGTAAAATTATTGAAATTTAGAAAATGCTTTCTAATGTTATGGTAAGCATACAAATATTGGTAAAAATACTGTTTGCCTAGCATCACACATACACGAAAACAAGTAACTGTCTGTACGTTAGTGTACCAAAGGCACACCAATTTGGCGAACCCTTGAGCATCTCGTCTACTGTTATCCGCCAAACACTTGATTCCAATCCACAGTCTATGTTGAAATTGATCCAGTCTTTGTTCATATCTTTGTCGAAAAAGTTGTGTTTTCCAAAGGACTTTCCATATTCTTCTCAGTAATATTTTTGTGACTTTTTGATTCAATGATAAAATGTTGGTGGGAATAACAGTATGTGAATGGATATGATCTGTATCATTTGTATAACAAATCAAGAATGTTTCTGTTCTTGCACTATTTGGTTTAGTTCAGGGTGGCCTTTACTTAAGGTGGCTTTTTGCCAAATTCACATGTTGTTTGCATACACTTTCTTCTGTTACTACTGCCACAAACTTTAGTGGCTTTACTTAAGCTTATTTCACATGCACGTAATTTTTCAACGTAAGCCTTACGTAAATTACGTGGTTCATTCATTCTCTTACACTTACGTAAAATCTGACGTACATGTGACGCTTCTTTTCCTTACATCAAGTTTTTACATAAGCCTTTACGACGTCCAGTAAGAGCCTTACGACGATTTCCTTGCGATGAAAAAATTTTGATCGCAAGGGACTGCCCATAAGCCGTCCGTAAGACCAGGAAGTAAAAAAGAAGAAAAAATATTGCACAATAGCATTCGAATGACGTTTTTGAATATAAAACGTTCGAAAATTACATTCCGAAGCTATTTTTGTTTTTTTAAAAAAAACAAGCTCATTCAAATTCAAGATGGTGGCTGAGGAAGAGCTTTCGATAGCTGTTGAACAATTTGACGTTCTCTTATCAAAAGTCATCCAGACTTCCATAGAAAGGATATCAAGAACAACGCTTGGAAAGCTGTTGCTGAAAAGCTTGGTTTGGAAGATGGTAAGTTTATAAAAAAGCATCAATTCCCAATTGACAACTTTAAATATTTCAGTGAAGATTTTGGTCGTTTGTGTTGTATTCGGGTCAGCAGGAGTAATCCTTTTTAATTTTATATATAATATCTCTTTAAGGAGGAGAGGCGGAGAAAGAATTCGTGAAGCTGAGAGACCGTTATGCTCGTTGCAAGAAAGCCCTGGCGTCGACAAATAAATCTGGAACATCATACAAGGCTGTGAAAAATGCGAGAGAAAAATTGAAAAACTTTGCCTTTTTGGCTTGGTTGGATGACTTTTGCTTTTTGCCGACGTCGACTACACCTTCTCAAAATTATGATTGCTACTGCAAGCATGTGATGTTTGTTTAGTGTTGCCATCTTTGAAAATGATTTCAAAAAAAATTCTCTTGCTGCTTATTGTTTACGTATGAATGAATGAAACTTTCGTACATGTGACCGTCGCATCTCTTTGCTTTACGTAGTTTTTACGTAAGCCTATTATGTAGTTTTCAACGTAAACGTAACGTAAGACATTACGTAAAAAAATTACGTGCATGTGAAATAAGCTTTAAGGTGGCCTTAA